>WOXC01011650.1:357500-413335 GCA_011680675.1 Gymnobelideus leadbeateri | reverse complement strand
TGCATCTTTTTCATTTCTCTTCCCAAATTTTCCCCCACTTCTCTTATCTGCTTCTTAAGGTCCTCTATGGCCTGTAGCCATCTTGTATTTTCATTTGATAAAAACAAAACAAAAAAACAAAAAACAAAAAAAACAAAGCTGAACAGAAAATTTGAGTTTCGGATACAAGAATTAAGAGAAGCATGAGAAGGTAAACAAGTAAAAGAAATCTTAAGGTAATTATTCAAGTTGAACTATTTATATTTCTACATGGAAAAACAATAATTTTAACTCATGAAACTTTTCTCAGTATGAAGATAGTTGAAGGGAGCATATACCTGTATATATACATATGTATGTATGTATGTATATATATATATATATATTTATACATATATACACACACACACGTATATATGGGAGGGTGTATGTGTGTATGAATACATATGTGAGTGTGTATGTATTTGTGTGGTATATGTGTATATATGTATACAGAGAGGGAACAGGATCAGTTGAATATGAAGGGATGATATATAAAAATAAAATTAAGAGATGAGAGATGTATATAATAAGAGGAGGAGCAAGGGATTGATAGAATAGGGTAAACTATCTCATATAAAAGAGTCAAGGGGAAACTGTTAACAATGGAGGGGAAGAACAGGAAGGTGAAAGGGAATGGGTCAATCTTACTTTCATTGAGTTTGGCTAAGGGAAGGACTAACGTGTACACTTAATTGGTTACAGAAAATTAGGGGGATGGGGAGAAGAGGGGGAATAATAGAAAAGAGGGCATATTGGTGGAGGCAGTAGTTAGAAGCTTACATTTTTGAAAAAGGACAGGGTCAAAGTAGAAAAGAGAATAAGTGGGGGGGTGGGAGGGAGGGAAATATGGTTATTCTTTCACAATATATCGTCTATGGACATGTTTTGTGTAACTACACATGTTCAACCTATATTGTATTTCTTATCTGCCCAGTGGGGGTGGGTGAAGAGGGAAATAGGGCAAGAATCTGGAAATTAAAGTTTAGAAACAAATTTAAAAATGTTTTTTTACATTGAACTGGGAAATAAGATATATAGGCACTGGGGTATTGAAATCCATCTTGCCTTACTAGAAAGTTAGAGGGGGAATGGGGGAATATATAAGACAGGGAAGATTTGGGGAATGGGTATACAGTAGGCTCACTATATTTGGATGAGGCCAGGGGAAAGATGGGGAGAAAATTTGTAACTCAAAATCTGGTGGAAATGAATGCTGAAAACTAAAAATAAGCAAATTAAAAATGAAAATTAAAAAAAAATAACTGAAAGGAATCTGAAAATCCACCTAATTCAAACTCTTCCCAATTTAAGAAGAGGAAATTGAGGCACAGAGAGATTAAATAGCTTTCCAATGTTAAAAAGGTAGTAACATAGCTAAGGTTCAAATCCAAGTCATCTTCCTCCAAATCCAGCATTCTTATAATTATACTGTATTCTTTTGTTTCTTAACCTGATCAGTATCTTATCAAAGTCCACTGGAGTAGCTATTCTTAGTGAGAATTTTAAATTGTAATTCTGCTAAGTCTTTAATTTTAATCAGCAGCACTATTGCTCTAAAAAGCCCCACAAATTGATCCAATCCAAGTTTCCTTGGGAGAGTTACTCCAAGACAAGCTAAGAGCAGGAGGGAAGATTGTAGTCCCAGTATCTCCCTCAACTACAAAAACAAACAAACAAACAAAAAAACACAACTGAGCAATGAGAAAGAGAAACAGGTCAAGTAAAATTTGTAAATTCAAGTAGAAACAACTGGAGTCCCTTCTCTTAGTTGAAGTTTTAAGAGTTCAGTCCAAAAGCAAATGATCAATCCAGAGACTTCGGAACATCGTTGGTCCACTAGTTTTGTCCCTTTTGACCTGGAGCTGGATCTTGGATTCCTCTTTTTTTCCCCTCTTTAGGTTTAGCTTAAAAGGAAAATCTCTATCAGGGTAGCAGAAGCAGCCTTGTCTGTTAAATGGTGGGTATGAGTGAGAGGTATTGTCAATTCCATTCACTATCACAGCATAATCACTAGTACCCCCATATCTCTGATAGAAGAGCAGAGGTTAGCTTTGAGTTTAGAGCTGAATTAAATTCTACTTGTCTTGCTGTTTTGGACAAAAAAATTCAAAACAATAATTTTGATATATAATTAAAGCATATTTATTACTGTTTTCCCCAAATTGCTACTACATTTTTCTGTTTCCATTTCTGTCTGTCTATCTATCTATCTATCTATCTATCTATCTATCTATCTATCTATCATTGTGGTTTTATTTTTTTTTTCTGCTTTCTAGGCTCCCTTTGATTATTCCCTCTGTTGGTCCAAATTTGCTAAATTTCCATGACAAATAGAAGTAGAAATGTCTACTACTAGCTCTGCCAGTCATGCCAATAAATGTTATTTATTTATCTATTGCTGATGTACAAATGGGATGATGTTACTGTCACATTGGTGGTAATTTGCCTATTTCATTCGCTGTTATTTTCTACATCTCACATGCTTAGAGAATTGCTTAATAAAATTATTGTGGTATAATATTGTGTATCTATTTACATCCACGGTGGTTTGTTGAATACTGCCAGTATTTATAAGTTTATCAAAAAGGTGGCATGTTAGTGTCCTGTGTTAAAAATCTTAACAGGATAATATTAATGTCTTCTTGAGGAATGACCATGAGAAACAGTTTTTCTCTGTCAGAAGCACTGAAGAATTAACAAGGACAGGTATCTGATACACGTTTGGTGAAGCTGTGAAGTGATCTAGATATACTGGATATTAGTTGAAAATTAGGTAGAAAAATAATTAGCGGTTATGTTTGTCCTCGCAATCCCATTGGGCATATTCCCAATGGAGGTCAAAGGTGGGGAGGAAATATTTAGATATGTGTATGTGTGTATATATAGCAATACATATATATATGTATATGTATATATATATATATAGCATATAGCAATATATATAGCCCTCAACTACAAACATATAGCATATACATATAGCAATACACTTCATAGTAACAACTGTGCAGAACAAAAGTGTATGAAACTACTGAGAAAGAACAGAAAAATATGGTATATGAATATGGTATATGTAATATAAATAGTAAGAAATGTGTAATTCAGAGAAACAAAAAATTTGCATAAACTGAAGCAAAATAAAATAAATATATTATAATATATTTACATGTAGTATATAACAATATAAATACAAAGTTACAATTTATATAATGACATAAATGGAAAGGTCACAGAAAGGAGGTCAAACTCTGAGAACCTGAAGAAGTAACTAAGGTAGTGAAGACAAAATAATGAATATGTCTTGTCATGTAAAACAGGTGGAGGTTCATTGTGGATAGAATATTGCACATATTATCAGATATTTTTCACATATTATATGGTTTTGATTAACTCTTTTTATTACAAGGAAAATTTAATTTGGAGAGAAATTTAAAATGACTGAAAAAGACAAAAGTCATCAATAAATTATAAACACCCCTCTCCCACAAAATAAGCATATGGGTTTCTAATCCCCTGTATCTTTTTCTTCAGTGATTTTATTTGTAATATTTTCAATTCTTTTGAAATATTCTCCCTTATATAATAACTTTATATTCAGTCTCAGAATGCCTTATTTCTTCCATGGCTCAGATTTCTCCATTTGTATTTGTTCAGGTCCAGCCACTTTTTAAATACTATTGTAAATTTCTCACATAGTAAATTGGGTGCTGCGTCCAAATGGAGCGGCACCACTTTCATTGTTGCTAAGATTACATTGTCAAAGAAATACTAGTAGATTTCTTCCATTTCACATCTCAGTGTGATTTACATTTTTACTGCTCTAGTCAGTTATAGGTTTAAGTCTGGTCTAGACAGAGGTACAGGGAGTGGTTACGACAGACAATATTGCAATCTCAGTGATGTTTGTTGCAAAGTTAAATAGGATGAGTAGATAGTGCATCAATATGCATCGATAGTTACATAAATGGGCAGTCACCATGAACTTTAAGACTCCAAGCCCTGGTTTATATAGAAGGCAGAAAGCCAACCAGGAGGCTTACTTGGAGTTGTCCAAAATGACAGCTCAAAATTGAATGACAAAGCTTTCTGTAGATCAGAGCAGTATTATACAAGGATATTGTGATGGAAAAAATGTAGTTTTAACTCTTCTTTGACTTAAATTTGGATTTTTTTTTAGCAAGATAAGGCTCTCCTAACTTTATCCTGCCATTCTTTTTTTTTTAATAGATGCTTTATTAACTTTTGTTTTACATCATTCATTTCCACCAGATTTTGAGTTACAATCATTTTCCCCCCATTATTCCCCTACCCAACATCCCAGAATTGTAGTCCCACAAGATATCGCTTCCTCCAATCTGCTCTCTTCCATAACTTCTCCCAAACCCCCATCAACATTGCTATTAGAGGAAGGTGAGTCTTTGTGTCCCAATGCCTGCACATCTTATCTCCCTATTATAAGCAAAAGAGTATTAATAATAGTATTTATATATATATTTGAAACATTTAATGTTACGACCTTGAATTTCAGATCCATTTCCTTCTTCCCTTGTCACCCATTCCCTCTTGGGAGATAAGTAATTCAGTATATGTTGTACATGTCTAGCTATGCAAAACATTATCATAGTAGATATATTGTACAAGGCTGCTTATAATTCCCTCCCACTCATCCCACCCCCTACCTGGTCCATTCCCTACATGATCCTGTCCCTCTTCTATAGTGGGTACTTCCAACCTCCCCTCCCCCCAAGGATGCCCCCCCCCCCATCAATCATCCCTCCTCTCATCCCCCTTCCCCCTATGCTGCTGCAGGTTCAGATATCCCATTTAGTATGTATGTAATTTTCTCCCTGAACCAAATTCAATGTGAATGTGGTTTTGCCTTTTTAGCCTTCCTTATTCTCCCCCTCCTTTGCAACCACTTCCCCTTGCTTCTTCTACATGGGATAGTTTACCCTACCCTGTCTCTCCCCAGCTCCTCTTGCCACTTTCCTTTCTCACCTCATAATTTCATCCCTTAAGTATTCTCCATTCCCAACAAATTCAACCTATGCCCTCTATCCATATATAACTGTAACCATATACACACACATTCCCATATGTATTCATATGACCACACACCCTTCTTCCATTATTTTCATAGTGAGAAAGATATCATCAGTCACTGTTATTGCTTTTCCATATAGGAATGTAAATAGTTAAACTTTGATAAGTTCCTTTTGATTTCTTTTCCCTGATTACCTTCTCAGGCATCTCTTCCTTCTTGTGTCTGGATGTCAAATTTTCTACTCAATTCTGGTTTTTTCCTCAAGAAAGCTCGAAAGTCCTCTATTCCACTGAATGACCATATTTTCCCCTGAAAGAAAATACTCGGTTTTGCTGGGTAGGTGATCCCTGGGTTCATTCCAAGTTCTTTTGCCCTCTGGAATATCATATTCCATGCCCTTCAAGCCCTCAGTGTAGAAGCTGCCAGGTCCTGGGCTATTCTGATTGTGTTTCCACAATATTGAAATTGTTTCTTCCTGGCTGCTTGTAGTATTTTCTCCTTGATCTGGGGATTCTGGAACCTGGCTATAATATTCCTGGGAGTTTTCTTTTTGGGATCTTTTTCAGGAGGTGATTGGTGGATTCTTTCACCCTCTATCTTGCCCTCTGGATCTAAAACATCAGGGCAGTTCTCCTTGAGAATTTCTTGAAGGGTGATTTCTAGGTTCTTTCTTTGATCATGGCTTTCAGGTAGTCCAATAATTTTTAAATTGTCTCTCCAGCATCTATTTTCCAGGTCAGTGGTTTTTCCCATGACATATTTCACATGGCCTTCTAATCTTTCATTTGTTTGGATCTGCTTAACAGAATCTTGATTTCTCATAAAGTCATTAGCTTTCATTTGCTCCAGTCTCACTCTGAAGGAATGAATCTCCTCAGTGAACTTTTGAGATTCTTTTTCCATCTGGCAAATTTGACTTTTTTGGGCATTCTTTTCCTCATTGCCCTTTTGGGACTCCTTTGCCATTTGAGTTAGTCTACTTTTTTAAGGTGTTGTTTTCCTCAGTCAGGCTGTTGACCCTCATTTCATACTTTTCCTGCATCCTTCTCATTTCTCTTTCCAATTTTTCCTCCACTTCTCTTATTTGATTTTTAAAGTCCTTCTTAAGGTCCTCTATGGCCTGCAACACGCTCATGTTTTCCCCTGGGGCTTTTGGAGCAGGAATTCTGACCTCACAGTCCTTTTCCCACTCTATGCCCCCAAAATAGGAGTCTAGGGTTGCATTTTTCTGTTTCCTTTGCCTTGGCATGTTGCCACTTAATTACTTGACTTTTGGGCTTGTTGCCACACTATGGCTTTGAGGTCAGATAGAGGAATTTTCGTCCCGAACATGTGGGCATCAACTTCCGTTTCTGGCAAGCTGTAAACCAGCCCACGACTTCCACCCTAGATCACAATCCAGATCCAGGGAGGTTAAAGCAAGAGAGATTACCCCACCAAGACTGATTGCTGGATCTCCCTACAATTTGTAGGCTGGGAGCTGGGGCTGCCTCTGAAAACTACAAAATGGCATGTCTCCTCAGTGGCTTCTAGCCCCTAGGGGAGGGAGCCAACGCATTCCCTAAATATTGCTCCCAAAGTCCATAGGACACTACTCTCTTACTTTGTCCTAGGCATGTCTATGTTGGTAATTCTGGAGTCACCACAGCTCCTGGTGTTCTGAGGTTCCTCCAGCCAGCTGCTGGCCCTGCTGCCCTGGGGCTAAAACCTCGGCTCCCGCCGACCTGGGCTCGGCTCAGCTCCTGCACTCTGTGTACTGCGCGCTTCCAGGTCCCAGACCTGCTGCGCCGGTCCTTCCTGCAGGGCTGCTGGGCTGTCCTCAGTGGGAGGTTAGCTTCTCTGTGTCGTTCTGTGGGTTCTGGGGCTCCAGAAGTTGTTCAGAGTCCCCTTTTACATAGTTTGGGCTCTCCTGTCTTTCTTTATTGCCACCCTTCCAACCTTCCCCTCTCCTTATACTGTTCTTTGCCTCTGTCAGCATATTCTTTTAGGGAGGTTTATGTGATAATTACTTAGAGCAAGCATAGTTTCCATGTAGGACTAGCCTTCCTAAAACAAAAATATGAATGCATTACATCTACCACAATTGTCTTTCAGAAGATTCTTTAGTCCTTTTCTATCTCAAAAGTGAAGCATTTGAAAACTACATATTGTCCAGATTATGTCTTTCAAGTGGGGCAAGGAATACATTTGATTTATTCTGTTCATGTGTAAAATGTGGACATATGCTGTAGAGAGATAATGAGATGAGTCCAGAATTAAAAAGCATGGATATACCAAGCTGGAGAAACTGCGGAATATTTTCAATGATTCTCAACTATTTACTAACACAAGAGTCAGGATTTCACAAAGGGCAGGTACCCAAACCTACCTGAAGTAGCAAGATACCATAAGGGAGGGGCAGGAGGCAGTATCTGCCAGGCAAGTCAAACCATCATCACAAACATGTTGACTCACATCCCTCAGAAACTGATCAAGATGTCCCAGAACCTGAAACCAAGAGTTTTGGGAATAGCAGTGCTGCCACCCACTCCACACCACCAGATCTGCATCCAAATTAGTTCCCATAGCCATAAATGGGGGGGGGGGCAAATCATTATGGAGAGCGGGCCCCACCTTCATCACAACCAGATATAGCAAGTAACCAATAGGCACTAGAATACAAGAATAGAACAGGACCCTTGGGAGAGGCAGTAATCGAATGCTATTCCAGTGGAGCAAAACTCCTCCCATGTAATCCCTTTAGAGAGGACTGAAAATGCTGTTTTTCTCTTCATTTGCCAAGACTTAATCTGCTAGGTTTCAACTCCATGATTACATGATACTCTCTGGTGTCACCTTCCTTCAGTATCCTGTTGTGCAGTGTCTTCCCAATTAGATATTAAGTTCCTTGAGGGCAAGTGCTTTTTTCTTTATCAAAAAAGTATTGTAATAATAATTTTAAAAATAACTCTGAAGTTTCAGGTAGTGAACAGAAGATTTTTTTTTTCCTGTGTCATTTTTTAAAATTGTTCTACATCATGGAAATGCTTGTTTTGTTCCGTGAATTGAAAATAAAATAAATTGAAAAAAATAACAATGAAGATCTACAAATGACAATTTAATTTCATAAGATTCTCATAGCAACTGGTGAGTTAGACAGGCGCTATTATTATCTGCATTTGTAATATTACAAATAGAAACAACTAACATTAATAGAACATTTTGTAGTTTTCAAAAAATATCACACATGTGTTATCTCATAAGAACCTCATAGCAGCCTTGTGAGGTAGGTGCTAATATTATAACAATTTCACAGATAAGAAATCTAAGACAGAGGTTTAGCATCTTGTTTATGGTCAAACAACTAGTATTTGTGTGGGGCTGGATTTAAACTCAGTTCTTCATTATTTCAAGTCCAATATTCTATTGGCTGCTACTAGTCTGGTAGAATATAAGGATATTACCAGAATTTACGTCGGCAAAGTGACTCCAATAGAATTCCGTGGGGCAAAGTCACTAGGCTATGGAGTAAAGAGGATTACTAGACTTTGGAGAGGTGGATGCTGCTGCTAACCAGTTCCTGCTACACAGGCAGTCACATCATAAATTATTTTCCTCTGGGAATAACAGATTGATTGGAATTGGTGACATGGCCCTGAGAATCCTATGATCCTATAGAAAACACTCACCAAGGGGAATCTGGAGCCTACTCAGTGTTACTGTAAGCTTTATTGTTCCACCTGCCACTACTTTGGAATATATCCCCATAAAAGAACAAAGTGGCCAAATGCTCAACGAACATCAACGTATATGCTTCACCTATATCCAAAGACTGATTCTTTATAAGACAAATAAACCTAATTTGTTATAGCTAATTACTTGAATTAGGTCAGTCATTTACACTGCTCCAATATATGTGGTTAATAGAGCTCATAAAAGACTTTATAACAGGAAGGAAGGCAGGAAGGAAAAAAGGAAGGATGGAGGGAAGGAAGGAAGGAAGGAATAAAGGAAGGAAGGGAAGGAGAAGGGAGGGAGGGACGGAGGGAAAGGAAGGAAGGAAGAAGGGAAATGAAGGAAAGAAGGAAAGAGGAAAGGAAGAAAGTAAAGAAAGGAAGAAAAGAGACCTCTAAGCAAATTCTGATTGGTTGTGGAGAGTCCTCTCCCACTGCTTTAATCCTTTGTGTCTGAAATCAAAATACATTTTGCAAAATGGGCAATGTTTTTTTTGTCATTTTTTGAATTGAATTTAACATGAGTAGCAAAGGGTCAGGGCCAGGGTCTGGACAAGAACAGAGGGGATGAGAGATGGAATGTTCAATTTTGGTAATAAAAGGAGGTAGGTGTTATTATGAGATAAACAGAGAAGGCAACCTAGAACATGAATTTGAATTTGTCCCGTTGTTAAAGTTTTTTTTAAGCAAATGCTTTATTAACTTCTGTTTTACATCATTCATTTCCGCCAGATTTTGAGTTACAATCATTTCCACCCCCCAGTTATTCCCCTACCCACCCTCCCAGAATAGCAGTCCCACAAGATATCGCTTCCTCCAATCTGCTCTCTCCCATACGTTCTCCCATACCCCCTTCGACTTTTCCATTAGAGGAAGGTGAATCTTTGTGTCCCAATGCCTGCACATCTTACCTCCCAATTACAAGCAAAAGAGTATTAATAATAGTATTTATATATATTTGAAACATTTAATGTTAAGACCTCGAATTTCAGATCATTTCCTTCCTCCTTTCTCACCCATTCCCTCTGGGGAGATAAGTAATTCAGTATATGTTGTACATGTCTAGCTATGCAATCATTATCATAGTAGATATATTGTACAAGGCTACTTGTAATTCCCTCCCACTCATCCCCCGCCCCCCACCACCTGGTCCATTCCCTACATGATCCTGTCCCTCTTCTATAGTGGGTACTTCCAACCTCCCCTCCCCCCAAGGATGCCCTATCATCCATCATCCTTCCTCTCATCCCCCTTCCCCCTATTCTGCTGTGGGTTGAGATATCCCATTTAGTAAGTATGTCATTCTCTCCCTGAACCGAATTCAATGAGAATGTGGTTTTGCCTTTTTTGCCTTCCTAATCTCTCCCTCCTTTGCAACCACTTCCCCTTGCTTCTTCTATATGACGTAGTTTACCGTACCCCGTCTCTCCCCATCTCCTCTTGACACTTTCCTCTCTCACCTCATAATTTCATCCCTTGAGTATTCTCCCTTCCCAACAGATTCAACCGATACTCTCTATCCATATGTAACTGTAAAAATATACACACACATTCACATATATATTCATATGACCACACACCCTTCTTCCATTATTTTCATCGTGAGAAAGATATCATCAGTCACTGTTATTGCTTTTCCATATAGGAATGTAAATAGTTAAACTTTGATAAGTTCCTTTTGATTTCTTTTCCCTGATTACCTTCTCAGGCATCTCTTCCTTCTTGTGTCTGGATGTCAAATTTTCTATTCAACTCTGGTTTTTTCCTCAAGAATGCTTGAAAGTCCTCTATTCCACTGAATGACCATATTTTCCCCTGAAACAAAATACTTGGTTTTGCTGGGTAGGTGACCCTTGGGTTCATTCCCAGTTCTTTTGCCCTCTGGAATATCATATTCCATGCCCTTCGATCCCTCAGTGTAGAAGCTGCCAGGTCCTGTGCTGTTCTGATTGTGTTTCCACAATATTGAAATTGTTTCTTCCTGGCTGCTTGTAGTATTTTCTCCTTGATCTGGGGATTCTGGAACCTGGCTATAATATTCCTGGGAGTTTTCTTTTTGGGTTTTTTTTTTCAGGAGGTGATTGGTGGATTCTTTCACCCTCTATCTTGCCCTCTGGATCTAAAACATCAGGGCAGTTCTCCTTGAGAATTTCTTGAAGGGTGATTTCTAGGTTCTTTCTTTGATCATGGCTTTCAGGTAGTCCAATAATTTTTAGATTGCCTCTCCTGCATCCATTTTTCAGGTTACTGGTTTTTCCCATGAGATATTTCACATTGCCTTCTTTTTTTTCACTGTTTAAGGAATTTTTATTAAAGCAAGAATTTTATAATCCAAATTATGTTTCCTTGCTCAGCTATCAATTCTGTTATCTAAAACAGTGGTGATATTCTGAGCTTTTCCACAGTAAAGAATTACAAAATTTAAAAAAGGAATGCTTTAAATTTTTGTACTGTGCTGAAAATTCTTTTCCCCCCGTGTCTATAAAACATTAATTTGTTTTTATGTATTTTACTATTTTTTTGGGTTTTTTGTTTTTTCTTGTTTTTTGTTTTTAAGTCAATAAGTAATCTAGAACTAGCATTAAGTTTGCTAGACCTGGCATTTGCTCGGTACATCAGCTTCAAAGTTTCCTTTCCTTTTTTTATTTATTTTATATTTTGCAATGTTTTTTCACAATATTTAAGTTTTTCGATGTTTAGATATTTTTCTTCGGTGAAGCAGAGGTTTCATTTCCTGGTCCCTGATCTTTTCTTTTAAACAGTTGGAATGCCAGTGGCACTGTTAACTGCTTTCTGGGTACCTTCTTTAGCTTGGTGAGCTTGCAGTATTGCTACGGCTTCATCAACCTTAGAGCGAAGAGACTCAGGAGACTCAAGCATATGAAGAAGCTCAGAGTTGTCAATTTCTAGCAACAAGCCAGTGATTTTACCAGCCATGGTAGGGTGCATGGCCTGAATGAGTGGAAACAGCCTTTCACCTAACATCTGCTTTTGCTCTTGATGAGGGGCGGATGCCAACATGGAAGCAGTTAAAGGTTCCTGACCTTGCACATGAACAGCAGGCTGCTGCATGGTAACCTGTGGCTGTGCATTGAGATGCTGTTGAGGATTGTGAATACCTGCAGCATACTTATACTGTGGAACTGTGTGGACAGCAGGAGTGGCTGCAGCAGCTGCTGCTGCAGGACGTGGACCCATTGTCTGAGTTGATGTATTTGCAACACGCTGTGTTGACATGACGCGTGGAACCTGTGAAGAAGCTGGTCTCATTGTACTAAATGGTGGCCTAGGAGCTGCTGGGCAGATAGCACCAGGCATGTTCTGGAATGGATGAGGTCTGGCCCCTGAGCAGTCCAGTGAGGACTTGGTCTGAGTTGAGCAATTTGGCTAGCAGGATAGTATGCAGCACGGTTCTGAGTCTGAGGAATAGCTGCCATGAAGTAACCTGAAGGAGGCTGATAGGGATTGATTACAGGGTTGGGCACAGCTCTGACACTAGCCATTCTCTGCATATACTGGTTTGTGAGGTGAGCCTGCCGCTCCTCTTTGCGCTGGGCTAAAGCTACATACAATGGCTTAGTGGCAACAATCCTGCCATTCATTTCTGTGACTGCTTTGGTGGCTTCTTCTGGCAAAGAGAAACATACAAACCCAAACCCTTTGCTGCGGCCACTTTCCATCATCACCTTTGCACTAGTGATTGTACCAAATGGTGAGAACTGTTTTCGAAGACGTTCATCATCAATGCCATCATCGAGATTTTTCACGTACAGGTTAACACCCTGGTATCTGGTGATCCTATCCTGCTTCATTTGTTCAAATTTGCGCTTGAGTTCCGTCTGTCTTTCCACTTTTTTCTGAGCTCGGCCAACATCAATTTGTTTTCCATTCAGTTCTTTTCTATTCATTTCATCTACAGCTTTTTGTGCATCTTCATGTCTTTCAAAACTCACAAAGCCAAAACCTTTGGATTTTCCACTTTCATCAGTCATTATTTTTACACTTAAAGCAGGTCCAAACTTGCCAAAGAGCTCCTTCAGTCTTTCTTCATCCATGTCTTCACCAAAATTTTTGATGTAAACATTGGTGAACTTTTTTTGCTCTAGCTCCAAGTTCTGCTTCTCTTTCTTTACGAGATTTAAATCGACCAACAAAGACTTTTCGATCATTAAGAAGCATTCCATTCATTTTTTCAATAGCTCTTTCAGCAGCTTCTTGGGTCTCAAAGTGTACAAATACATAGCCCTTTGACCCATTTTCATCACATACCACCTTACAAGAAAGGATGTTTCCAAAAGCAGAAAATGCATCATACAATGCTTTATTATCAATGGATTTATCCAAATTTTTGATGAATATATTGCCCACACCACTTTTACATAGTGATGGATCACGCTGAGACCACATGATACACACTGGCTTGCCCTTAATGACATCAAAATTCATTGTATCTAATGCCGGTTCAGCGTCCGCCTGCTGCTGGAAGTTGACATAGGCGTAGCCCAGGGAGATGTAGGTGATCATGTCCCTGCAGACCCGGATGGAGAGGATGGGCCCGGCCGGGCTGAACTTCTCGTAAAGAATCTCCTCGGTCACATCGGAGTGCAGATCCCCCACGTAGAGCGAGGCCATAGGGTAGCTGGGGGCGCTGGGGTTCATCTCGGCGCTGCCGCCTGAAGGGCCACAAGCCACGAACTTTCCGTGGGAAGAGGTAAGGGAGTGTGGGGGGCCAGAGTCTGGGGCCGGGGGCCTGGGGGGGAGGGGAGAGGAAAAGAGCAAAGGGACAAAAATCAACCAGAATCGAAAACTACTCAACGGCCAAGGAATGGGTACGATCCACCGCCGGCTACCGGTACAGCTTGCTCAGGGGCTGGCTCGGGAGGTGGCTGTGGTCCTGGCGGCGGGGAAGGACTGTCTCTTCGTTCCCTCTCGGAGCTGCTGCAGGGCCGCAGGCGGCGGGTCGGTCTCGGCTGCTTCGCCAGGTTATTTTATAAAAGAGGAAAAAAAAAATAAAAGTCTCTGGCAGGGGAGATGCGGAATTTTTATGATTTTTTTGTGGGTTTTTTAAAAGATTTTTTTGTATTTTTTAATAATAAATGTGTGTTCCGGGCCTGGAGCACACACTCCACACTCACAGCACTAACCGCTGGGGAGAAGGGCTCACATTGCCTTCTAATCTTTCGTTTGTTTGGATCTGCTTAACAGCGTCTAGATTTCTCATTTCTCATACAGTCATTAGCTTCCATTTGCTCCAGTCTAACTCTGAAGGAATGAATCTCCTCAGTGAGCTTTTGAGATTCTTTTTCCATCTCGCAAATTCGACTTTTTAAGGCAGTCTTCTCATTGCCCTTTTGGGCCTCCTTTACCATTTGAGTTAGTCTTTTTTTTAAGGTGTTGTTTTCCTCAGTCAGGCTATTGACCCTCATTTCATACTTTTCCTGCATCCTTCTCATTTCTCTTTCCAATTTTTCCTCCACTTCTCTTATTTGATTTTTAAAGTCCTTCTTAAGGTCCTCTATGGCCTGCAACACGCTCATGTTTTCCCCTGGGGCTTTTTGGGGGCAGGACTTCTGACCTCACAGTCCTTTTCCCAATCTATGCCCCCAAAATAGGAGTCTAGGGTTGCATTTTTCTATTTCCTTTGCCTTGGCATGTTGCCACTTAATTACTTGACTTTTGGGCTTGTTGCCACACTATGGCTTTAAGGCCAGATAGAGGAATTTTCGTCCCGAATGTGTGGGGGGCAACTTCCGTTTCTGGCAAGCTGTAAACCCACCCACAACTTCCACCCTAGATCACAATCCAGATCCAGGGAGGTTAAAGCAAGAGTGATTACACCCCAAGACTGATAGCTGGATCTCCCTACAATTCGCAGGCCAGGAGCTGGAGCTGCCTCTGAAAACTACAAAATGGCGTGTCTCCTCAGTGGCTTCTAGCCCCCAGGAGAGGGAGCTGATGCATTCCCCAAATACAGGTCCCAAAGTCCATAGGACACTAACCTCTTACTTTGTCCTAGGCATGTCTATGTTGATAATTCTGGAATAGCCACAGCTGCTGGTGTTCTGGGGTCTCTCCAGCCCACTGCTGGCCCTGCCACCCTGGGGCTAAAACCTCAGCTCACAAAGACTTGGGCTCCCTTCGGCTCGACTCCTCGCGCTTTGAGCACTGCTCGCTGCCGGTTCCCAGAGCGCTGTGCTGGTCCTTCCTGCAGGGCTGCTGGGCTGTCCTCAGCCTTAGCTACTCTGTGTACTTCTGTGGGTGCTTCATTCATTGGAGTTGGCTTCCATGAATTCACTATAAGTGTTCTACATGCACTTATCTTGTCCCCTTGATGTGACCATACATACATTCCTTGGGAGTAGAGATTATGTTTTCCTTTGTGTCCTCTCTCTGGCTAGCACTGGCAGTGTGACCCTGGGCAAATCACTCAACCCTGCTTGCCTCAGTTTTCTCATCTGTAAAATGAGCTGGCAAGGAAATGCCAAACCACTTCAGTATCTTTGCCGAGGAAATCCCAAATGGGGTCATGAAGAGTCAGGAATGACAAACAGTTTTACCCAGCCAGTCTGAGGCTGCATTTGGATCTTAGGTCTTCCAGGGCATTCTATCCACTGGACCACCTAGCTTTAGAAAATGAAAACAGCAGGAGCCTGCAAAACTCTTTACCCATCCATGTGGGTGACAGCTCTTCCCAGTTTAGGTCCATCCCAGCCGCTAGGGGGAGGACGACTGTAGAGAGGAGGAACTGGCAGAACCGCCCCCGTTGTTAAAGTTAAGAAGAATATTATTGTTTTTAGATACTAGTTATAATAATACACCTGAAATTATGATCTGTCAGTATGTCTAGATTTAGTGGGGAATTTATTTATTTTATATTCTGAAAGAGCACACATGTTTTTTCCCCTCAGTACTTACTCTTGGGAATTTATTAAGCTGACAAGTAATTTATTGATTGACAAAGTTGATTTCTGACCACAGGATTCTGATACTGTTTTTAAAATGTGTGTTCTCATTCTTGGTTCTCATCTCTCTCTCAGTGGAAATCCTGTTTCAATGTGCCTGAGTCTTGATGATAAAAGGAAGTGTTTTACAGCATGATTTTTTTTCTCTTTGAGGGAAAGCTGCAGAGGTACAACCAAAAGCAATTTTGTCCTTATTGTATTTTCCTTTAAAAAATCTTTGATTGAGATTATAGGTCATAACAGATCCTGTTGAACTGTTGAATGGAACAAATTCCTGTAATGAATTGACAGTAGTATGCATTGGTAGTTTCAAAAGTAGAGTCCAAAGAAGGTTACTAGTCATTCCGCAGTCAGGCTAGAGGAAAAGAGCAAGTACAAGGCGGGACCCACACCCCAATTACCTTGAATTTACCTTATCTATGTGTATGTATAGGTGTGTACAATATATATACCCCTGTGTATGTACATATATATGTACATGTACATATGCCTATACATACATGCTTATGCATGTATGCATGTATATGCATAACATTCATTTTGGCTATGCACATATACACATTAAATTTGCTTTATACTTATATCGTGTATTATATGTGCTTGTTAAATCCCCTATTTGAATGTAAACTCCCTTTAAATACAGATTGTTTCATTCTTTCCATTGTTATCTTTAGGGCCTGCTATTCCTGTGTATATTCTCACTTCTCCCCTCCAGACTAGGGGCAAGTATCAGTTCTTCCATAAAATTATAACTGATCCTGCTGAGTGAAATGGGTTTTTCCCTCCCCTTAGTTTTCCTAAAATAGCTTGTCTGCATTTCTCATCAACCCTTATCCCATTTCAATGATATTTAATTAAGACCTGAGGATATAAAAAAAAAAAACATCAATAAGCTCTCTCCTAGAGGAATTTACATTTTACCTTGTATATTATATTTGTATCTTGCACATTATAATGCTTTTAGCAAGAGGCAACATATAACAATAACAAGAGGAACTGGCCTTGTAGTACTGTAGGTCCAGGAAGATGTAGATTTGAATCTTTCTACTAACATCTACCAACTGTCAGATCATGGAGAAGTCAGAGATTCATTAATACAAACATTTATTCATTTATTTATTCCCTTATTAATTCAACAAGTATTTATTACATGCTTTTATGGACCACACACTGTGTTAAGCAGCTGAGAATTCAAAGAATGGTAAAAGCTAGCCCAGCCCTCAAGAAATAAAATTCTAATAGAAGCGATAATACATAAATAACTAGGTACATTCAAGATACACACACACACACATACACACACACACACACACACACACACACACACACACACACACACATATATATATATATATATATATATATATATATATATATATATAAACATATGTATGTAAGATACATGATTTATATTGCCTGATTTTAAGCTGGCATGGTACACTAATAGAATTTCAAGGGGGAAATGTCAATGTTCTAGAGCATAATTGGTTATAAATCTCTGGGGAGTCAGAGGATGCTGCTGCCAACCAGCATCTGATACATAGGCAGCTATATCACAAAAGCATTTTCCCCATGAATAATTGACTGATTTACACTGGTGATATGGCTATATACACACAGACATATGTATAACATATATGTCTGTGTATGCATGTGTATATGTGTACATATATGTACACATTCATGTTTGTATGTATGAAGAGACAGAGACAGAGAGAAGCACAGTAGATAAAAGTAAAATCAGTGAGTAAAACAGTAGAATTTGGGGCTACTAAAGAAAGTAGAATTTCAGATGAGCCTTGAAGCAAGCCAGGGATGCTAAGCTGTTGTGGTGAGAAGACACACCATTTCAGACATGAGAAACAACCAATGAAAACGTGTGGAGTTGAGACATGAAATGCCTTGATTAAAGAACTATAAGCCAGAGTAGATGTTTGTAAAGCAAGTGGAAAAGAATAAAAGTCGTTTACATAAATTTTTTATTGGTAGGAGGCTATGTAATAAAGAACTTTAAATGCTAAAGAGATGTTTGTGTTTTTTTTTTCCTGTACTTAATAAGGCATGACTGGAATTCTATGCACATTGTGCTGACATGGTGAGTCCAACTCTTTAGAAAAATCATCTTGGGGCCAAGATGGCAGAAAGGAAGCAGTAACCTCCATAAGTTCCTCTGACACTAAACCTTAAAAAGTGAATCTGAATGGATTCTGGAGTGACAAAATCCATTTGGAGAGGGAGCATGGCAGAATCCAGCCCAGAAAATTGCCCAGTGTGTCCAGACAGAACGAGCACAAAGCACATGGGGTTTGCACAGCTCAGACATAAGATCAGACAAGCAGAATACACCAAAGAGAGAAGAATCCCCAGCCTGCAGACATACCAAGGACAAATCGCAGTCATCTTGCCTTCATCTCACAAGAGGACAGGAGGAATCATTGGAGCCAGGTAGGAGAGTCAGGCCCCTAGTGGAGAAAGCAGCTTCTCCTAAAGCATTTGGCCCCCAGCCTGGAAAATTGGAAACTGCCTGCCTGTATAATACAGGGGCTAGTAAGGCAAAGTAAATTATAGTTGCTCAGATCCTCCCATCCCTCCTTCATGAAGCAGAAAACCCAAAGATAAGTCTCACAGCCAGACTGAAATCACAAGTTAATGGAAATAGCCTCAGGGTCAGGAGTCTCCAAGAAGGGGTGTAACTGAGACAGAAAGGAGTCTGAATAGAAGATAGGGAGGGGTCCCAACAAGCCAGACCTCACCTCACCAACAAAAACCTGCTTATATCCTAGGGGTATAGAGGCAGAAATCCTAAGTGGTCAGATTCATCCCCACAGAAGCATATATATCCCTCTCTGACATTCCTTCCTTAGCCACAAATTAGACAAGCAGGCCCTAAGCTCATAGCCTGAGAAATTAAGAAATAGGAAATCACAATGGGAAGGAAGGAAGCTGAGAAGGAGAAGGGAAAGGCAAGAAAGTCAATCCGAGCTTACTATGTAGGTCAAAAACAACCAAATACATAGGACAATATGGACACTCTAACCACACCTGAGACCACAGAAGGAAATATGAACTGGTATCAAAGCCAAATAGCTTTCTTGGAGGAGCTTAAGAAAGATGTTAAAAACCAAATTAGAGAGGCAGTGACCAACTTGAAAAAAGTCTCAATGAAGTAATTGGAGAAAAACCGTCCCTAAAAAAGGACCTTCAAAACCTATCTGAAGACTATAATTCACTAAAAATTAGATTCAATCAAATTGAAACTCAGAACTCTAGAATGCACCAAGAGTCAATCAAACAAAACAAGATGATTGAAAAATTGGAAGAAAATGCAAAATATCTCACTGGAAAAACAACTGACTTAGAGAACAGATCCAGGAGAGGTAATTTAAGAATTACTGGTCTACCAGAAAGCCATGATGAAAAAAGCAGCCTAGACAACATCCTCCAAGAGACTGTCAAAGAAAACTGTCCTGAGCTCCTGGAATCAGAAGATAAAATATTTATCAAAAGAATTCACCAGACTCCTCCTGAAAGAGATCCCAAACTAAAAACTCTAAGAAATATAGTAGCCAAATTCCAAAATTACAAGATTAAGGAAAAAAATTCTGCAAGCAGCCAAAAAGAAACAATTCAAATATTGAGAAACTACAGGTAGGATCACACAGGACCTAGCAGCTTCTAAATTAAAAGAGCAGAGGGACTGGAATTCAATATTTTGTAGGGCAAGAGAGCTAGGACTACAACCAAGGATTAACTACCCAGCAAAATTGAGCATAAACTTTCAGGCAAGCTGATGGTCGTTTAATGAAATAAGGGACTTCCAAACTTTCCTAATGAAAAAAGCCAGAGCTCAATGGAAAATTTGATTTCAGATTACAAGACTCAAGAAAGACATAAAAAGGTAAACAAGGAAAACACAGACATACACATACATACATGCACACACCCACGCCCATGCACACAATCTCATTACTTGGGATGCCACAAGAGCAAAATGTTCACATCCCTATATGAGGAGCTGATAACTGTCAGTATTGAAATTTTTAAGATTACCATGATGTTCAAAAGGCTTATACTTAGATAGAGGGTAGGGATATGAATGCACTAACTTGAAGACTTAAAAAACAAACAAACAAAAAAACAAACTATTAAGGGTATCAAAGGGACTGTAATGAGAAAAAGGAATAGATGAGATGGTAAAAGGTAAAATATGCCATGGGACAAGGCATTAAAACACATTATAGTAGAGGGTAAAGAAAGAGGGAGAGGAACTTAATTTAAACACTTTTCTAACTGGCTCTGGTTCAAAGAGGGATCAACTTAATGAGTGAAGTATAAGATTTTAATGTGGATAGATACATGAATTCAATAAATAGAGGAAAAGGAGGGAGGGAGAGGAGCACTGTTTGAAATTTACTCTCATTGGTTTGGAGTCAAACAGGGAGTAACTTACTCTGATAAGTATAAAAATTCATCGTGTCCTATAGGTAGTGGAAGGGTAAGGGGTGTGTGAAAAGGAGGAGACTAAATGGGGGGATTAGAGGGGAGGTAAATGGTAGTAAGGGGAGAGGGTAGGATAAGAAAGGGTTCTCTGGGTGGGAACACTGAGGGAGGGGGCAGTAAAAGGGGAAAATTTCAAGGAGGGGAAGGGAGAAGGAAGAAACAAAAACATAAACTGGGGAGGGAATAGGATGGAGGGGAAGAAAGAGATAGTCATCATTACCGGGAATATGAATGGGATGAACTCTCCCATAAAAGAGTGGCAGATAGCACAATGGATTAAAAAACATAATCCTACGATATGCTGTCTACAAGAAACACGTTTAAAACAAAGGAATACCCACAGGGTAAAGGTAAAACATTGGAGTAGAATTTATTATGCCTCAGATAAAGTAAAAAAAAAGCAGGGGTAGCAATACTTACTTCAGATGAAGCAAAAGAAAAAAATAGATCTAGTTAAAAGAGATAAAGAAGGAAACTATATCCTACTAAAAGGCACCACTGTGAATGAAGCAATATCATTAATTAAAATATATGCACCAACTTGCATAACATCCAAATACCTAGAGGAGAAGTTAAAGGAATTAGAGGAAGAAATAGATAGCAAAACTATACTAGTGGGGCATGTGAATCTACCCCTTTATGAACTTGATTAATGTAACCTCAAAATAAACAAGAAAGAAGTTAAGGAGGTGAATAGAATTTTAGAGAGATCACAACTACAAAACACTTCTCACACAAATAAAATGAGATGTAACTAATTGGAAAAATATCAATTGCTCATGGCTTGATTGAGCTAATATAATGAAAATGATAATTTTACCCAAACCAAATTATAAAGTGCCATACCAATCAATTTACCAAAAAACTACATTTTAGAGTTAGACAAAATAATAACAAAATATTTTTGGAAAAACAAACGGTGTAGAATATCAAGGGATTTAATGAAAAGAAATGCTAGGGAAGGTGGACTAGCTATGCCAGATTTTAATCTGTATTATACACCAGCAGTCATCAAAATTGCTTAGTACTGGCAGAGGAGTAGAGTAGTGGATGAATGGAATAGATTTGGCACAGGAGACCCAGCAGTTAGTGAATATAGTAATCTATACTTTGATAAATCCAAAGACCCCAGTTTTTGGGATAAGAATGCACTATTTGACAAAAATTACTGGGAAAACTGGAATACATTATGGCAGAAATTGGGCACAGATCATTATCTACCACCATATACCAAAAGCAAGTCTAAATGGGTGCATGATCTAGGTATAAAGAAGATACTGTAAGCAATCTGGGAAAGCAAGGAATAGTTTACCTGTCAGATTTGTGGAGATGGAAAGACTTTAGCACCAAACAAGAATTAGAGAGCATTATAAAATGCAAAATGGATAATTTTGATTACATTAAATTGAAAAGCTTCTTTACAAACAAAGCCAATGTAACCAAGATCAAGAGGGAGGTGAGAAATTGGGAAATAATTTTTACAACCTATGCCTCTGAGAAAGTACTCATTTCTAAAATTTACAGAGAATTCAGTCAAATCTATAGGAATACAAGTCATTCCCCGATTGGTAAATGGTCAAGGGATATGAACAGGCAGCTTTCAGAGAAAGAAATTAATATATATATATATATATATATATATATATATATATATATATATATATATAAGCATATGGAGAAATGCTCTAAATCACTATTGATTAGAGAAATGCAAATCAAAACAACTCTGAGATACCACATCTCTCCAGTCAGATTGGCTAAGATGACAAAAAAAGAAAGTGACAAAACTGGAGAGGATTTGGGCAAATTGGAACACTAATGCATTGCTGGTGGAGTTGTGAACTTATCTAACCAATCTGGAGAGAAATCTAGAATTATGCCCAAAGGGCTATAAATAATTTCCTACACTTTGTCCCAGAAATACCACTTCTAGGGTTATATCCCAAAGGGATCATAGAAGTTGGAAGAAGACCCAAATGTACAAAAATATTTACAGCAGCTCTTTTCGTGGTTGCAACGAATTGGATAGTAAAGGGGTGCCCATCAATTGGGGAGTGCCTAAACAAGCTGTGGTATATGAATGTAATGGAATATTTTGTGCTATAAGAAACAAGGAAGTGACAGATTTCACATTCATAATCATCTCCTAAGGCTCTTAAAGGCTCAAAAATTTGGCATGCCAATCCCCGAAAAGAAAATCAACAGCAGTCACAATATCAAAGAGAGATAATCACTAGATATCTAATATATGACAGCATAAAAGAGAAAGGGCCAATGACAGCATAATATAGAAAACTTTCTAGCCACCGGTATTCTATATGTATGAGGTTGATACAAAGAAAAACAAGCAGCAATAAAAAGGTAAAAAAGGACCTCCTATCAGGTCTTGGCATTAGCCCATCAATTGGGGAATGGCTAAACAAGTTGTGGTATATGAATGTAATGGAATATTATTGTGCTATAAGAAACGAGGTGACAGATTTCATATTTACCTGGAGAGGCTTATACAAACTGATGCTGAGAGAGAAGAGTAGACTCAGAAGAAATCTGTATACAATCACAGACACATCATATGTGTGATGACCAACTATGACAGACTGGACTCTTTTCAGCAATGCAGTGATATAAGTCAATCCCAAAAGACTCAAGAAAGAGATAAATGCGACATCCAGATATATAACTAGAAAGGACTGAGCCTGAATCCTGATGGAAGCAAACTAATTGATATTTTTCTTTTCATTGTTTGTTTTTTTTTCATCTTTATCATTTTCCATCCCACCTAGTACAATATTGCTTTGTAATTGGACTAATGTCTAATATAAATATATTTGCAGATCCCATACTGGACTATATGCTGTTGTGGGGGTGGGGGGAGGGAGGTAAAAGAAATTTGAAACAAAAGGAACTACCGAATTGAATTTTGTTAACTGAAACTAAACTAATAAATTAATTTTTAAAAAAAAGAATAAAAGAAAAATCATGTTGGGCTATGGATAGAGGATAGATTGAAGTGGGAAGAAACTTGAAGCAAGGAGACCTGTTGGAAGCTATTAGAATACTAACGATGGGAGGTGATACAGGCCTAAAGTAGACATGTGGCAGGGTGAGTGGAAAGGTGATGTATCCACCACATGTTGTCATAGTAATAATAATCCCTCTGGCCAAAGATTGGGTGTGTGGAGTAAGAGTGAGTGGAAATTTTTACCTCAAAACCACCTTAGAGGTCTTCTAATCAAACTCTTTTATTTTATCGATTAGGAATCTAAGGTGCAAGAGGTTGAATAACTTGTTCAAGGTCACATCGTTAACAAGCGGCTTGTAGGAGATTTGAATCAAGACCCTAAGATTTCAATTTGAAAGTCCCATTGCTTCTCATTGTTAAAACCATTAACCATGTTGCTGAAAGGAATTTCTAAACCAAAAAGTCCTATAGAGAGGAAATAAAAGTTCTGGGCAACTCATCCTTTCACAAATCTTATTTTTTTTTTTATTTGGGTAGGGGACAGAGGCAAGATGGTAGAGTAGAAACAGCACTCCCATGGAGCTCCATCCCACACCACTTCAAAATTATGTAAAAGGGAGTATATGAACAACCTCCGGAGCTCCAGCTCACAAAGAATGACACAGAGAAGCTAACCTTCCCCTGAGGACCGCACAGTAGCCCAGCAGGGAGGAGCCAGCTCAGCCCTCTGGGAGCCAAGCCCAGGACCACATGAGTCTGAGGTTTTATACTCAGGGAAGCTGGTCCAGCAGCCTGCTGGAGGGACCCAAGAACACCAGCAGCTGTGGCTTTTCCAAAATTTCCAACACAAAGTGAGAGGTTAGTACCCGATGGACTTTGGGAACGGTATTTGGCAGTGCATCGGCTTCTTCCCCTGGGGGCTAGAAGCAGCTGAGGAGATGTGAGAGAGAAGCCATTTTGCGGCTTCAGTTGCAGCTTCATCTCCTGGCCTGTGAACTGTAGGGTGATCCAGTGATCAGTCTTGGGGGGTAATCGCTCTTGCTTTAACCTCCCTGGATCTGGATTGCAGTCTGAGTTGGAGGTGTTGGGGTGTGTGTCCAGCTAGCCAGAGTGTGTGGGGGCTTCAGGGAGGTCACCCAACTAATACCTCCGGAAGTTGAGAAGACCCCAATGTTTGGGACAGAAGCTCCTCTGTCTGGTGGCAGAGTTCTACTGCAGGAATAAGCCCAAAAGTCAAGTAATTAAGTGGCAACATGCCTAGGCAAAGGAAACAAAATAGACAGAAAAATTCAACATTATACTCCTATTTTGCGGGCAAAGAGGATCGAAGTAGGGAACAGGATGGGACTTTGAGGTCAGAACTCCTGCACCAAAAGCTTCAAGCTGGTTAAAGGCCATAGAGGATCTTAAGAAGGATTTTGAAAATCAAATAAAAGAAGTGGAGGAAAAATTAGGAAGAGAAATGAAAATGATGCAACAAAATAATGAAAGGACAGTCAACAGCCTTACTGAGGAATATAACACCTTAAAAATAGAGTAACACAAAAGGCAAAAGAGGCTCAAAAAGGAAATAAGGAGAGGAATGTTTAA
Organism: Gymnobelideus leadbeateri; assembly: GCA_011680675.1. NCBI lineage: Eukaryota > Metazoa > Chordata > Mammalia > Diprotodontia > Petauridae > Gymnobelideus > Gymnobelideus leadbeateri. The sequence continues at coordinate 388,546 of WOXC01011650.1, read as the reverse complement.
AAAGCTGACTTTGCCAAATGGAAAAAAAAAAGAATCTCAAAGGCTCACTGAGGAGAATCTCTCCTTCAAATTTAGAATGCACCAAAGGGAAGCTAGTGCTGTTAAACAGATCCAAACAAATGAAAGAATAGAAGACAATGTGAAATATCTCATGGGAAAAACCACTGACCTGGAAAATAGATCCAGGATAGAAATGTAAAAAATATTGGACTCCATGAAAACCATGATCAAAGAAAGAACCTAGAAATCATCCTTCAAGAAATTCTCCAGGAAAATTGCCCAGATGTTTTAGAACCAGAAGATAAAATAGAGGTTGAAAGAATTCACTGATGACCTCCTGAAAAAGATCCCCAAAATTAAACTCCTAGGAATTTTATAGCCAAGTTCCAGGATTCCAAGTTCCAGGAGAGAATATTGCAAGCAGCCAGGAAGAAACAATTTGAATATTGTGGAAACACAATCAGGATAACACAAGATTTGGCAGCTTCTACACTGAGGGATTGAAGGGCAGGGAAAATGATGTTCTGAAGGGCAAAGGACCTAGAATCACCTACCCAGCAAAACTGAATATCCTATTTCAGGAGAAAATACGGCAATATAGTGCAATAGAGGCCTTTCAAGCATTCTTGATGAAAAAACCAGAATTGAATAGAAAATTTGACATTCAGATACAACAAGCAAGAGATGCTTGAGAAGGTAAACAGGGAAAAGAAACCATCATGAACTTATCAAAGTTCAACTCTTTACATTCCTACATGGAAAAACAATAACTGTAACTGTTGAGACATTTCTCAGTATGAAAATAGTTGAAGAAGGGTATATGGACATATGGATTCATTTGTGATTGTGTGTATATGTGTTTACAGGTATACATAGATAGAGGACACAGGTCGAATGTAATAGGAAGGGATGATATTTAAAAGGTGAATTTAAGAGGTGAGAGCGGAATATAATGAGAGGAGATGGGGAGAGACAGAATGTGGTAAACAATTTCATATAGAATAGGGAAGGGAAAATGGTTACAAGGGAGGGGAAGAATAGGAAGTTAAAAAGACAAAACCTTATTGTCATTAAATTTGGATCAGGGAGAGAATGAGATGCATACTAAATAGTATATCTCACCCTACAGGAGAATAGGAGGAAAGGGGATGAGAAGCACGGTGATGTAAGGGAAGGGGGGAGGGAAGGGTGGGGGAGGAAAGTTGAAAGCACCCACTTAGGAAAAGGGACAGGATCAAAGTAGGGAATAGACCAAGTGGGAGGTGGGATAGGAGGGAGGGAAATATACTCAATCTTTTACAATATATCTACTATGGTAATGTTTTGCATAGCGACACATGCACAACATATACTGAACTGATTTTCTTTCCAGTAAGGGTGGTTGACAAGAGAGGAAGGGAATGAATCTGGAATTCAAAGTTTTAAAAATCAAATGTGTAAAAATGTAGAAATACTATTATTAATACTATTTTGCCTATAATTGGGAAATATATTGTACAGGCATTGGGGCACGGAGATTCACCTTGCCCTACTGGGAGATTCGAGGGAGGTATGGGAGAAGTTATGGGAGAGAGCACATTCAATGAGGGGATATCCCGTGGGATTGTTATTCTGGAGTGGGGGAGTAGGGGAAATAGGGGAAAATTTTGTAAATCTATAACTCGCAGAAATGAATGATGTAAACTGCAATTTAATAAAGCATTTGGGAATGAAAAGAAAGAAGGGTGGAAAGGTAGAAGGGGTCCAGGTTAGAAAGGACTTTGAATGCCACAGGATTGTGTATTTGATCCTGGAGGTTATAGGGAGTCCCTGGGATGTATTTGAGTATGGAGGTGACAAGGTTAGACCTGTACTTTAGGAAAATAATTTTGGGGAGGGGAGGATTGATTAGTGTGGGGAGAGATCTGAGGCTACAGTTTGGTGGGACTAATTATATGTAGGAGCTGTGCTAAACTGCAAGCCTCAACCCCATTCACTCCCTAAAGACTGAAGTGGAATTGGAGTGTTGGGAGGGTTATATCTCTGAGGGGAAATATTTGTATTTTTTTTCCTGCTAGATCTTTGAAGTAAATATCCTCCTGTAAAAGTGATGCCAAGTGATCAAATAGCCCTGGGGTGCTAATCACTGGGCATCTAAAATGGTGGGAACATAATCGGTAGGGATTCAAACTGATGATGCAGAAAACAAAGACTCCCTAACTCCTTCAGTGTAATAAAGAACACTTAGTGGGGAAGAGGAAAGGGAGGCAGGGACTGGAGGGTTAAAATGTAACAGAGCTGGCCCTCAGACCCTGGGGCAAAATTCAATCTATGTTACAAATATAACATGCTAAGAGTTTTGCAAAACTTGAAGCATTATATAAATGTCAGATGTCGGTTATTATGGATGTTGAGGGTGGAGTATAATGGAATGAATGGACAGAGTGGCAGGAAGGTAAATTAGGAAACATTTCTTGGAAAAGGTTAGACTATTTTAAGAGAGAAAAGATCTAAGAGATGTAAAAAAATCTTGAAAAATTTAAATATACAAAATATCATTGCTATTACTTCTTTGTATACTATAGAACTTCATGGGTAATTGAATGAAAAAGCATTTTTAAAATTTAATATTTTTTTGCCATGACATGTAAAAGAAATTTTAACAGTCATTTGAAAAAATGTGTTACAAATTCTGTCCCTCTCTTCCTCCTTTTGCACCTCCTTGAGAAGCAAGCAATTTGATATAGACTACATATGTGCAGTCATTCAAAACTTTTCCATATTAGCAACATTACAAAAGAAAATGTAGATTAAAAAAACTCAAGAAAAACAAAGAAAATAAAAAGGTATACTTCAATCTGTAAAAAAAAAGTTCCTTTAAGTGATTATAATATTCCTTTCAGATACTTCTAACTGAATTATTTTTAAAACAAATTTTTGAGGGCTCTTCTTTGCTTCATTCTTTATTGAAACAAACTTTCTTTTTATTATGCAGGCTTTTAAAAAATTTAAGCTGGAGAAAGTATCCATGAGTCAGATTCTCTTTTCAATGCGTTTATGAATGGGCTTGCTTAAACCTGTGATTATAAACCCTGTAAAGATTAAGAGGCTTTGGGGATAAGCAATACTAAAATCTCCTATGGTAGGATAGAGTAACTTAGAAGAGCATGGTTTTGCTTCTGTTCTTTGAATTTTTGGGAGAGTAGCAGTAATATTTAACTTTCTCTTACCTTTCTTAAAGACCTTATAGAAAGATTTGCAAGAAAGCATGGTAGTCAGAAGTGTGAGTTTACAGAAGAATGTGAACTGTTGTTCTTGGGAGGAAGGGAGGGAATGAAATAAGCATTCATTAAATACTGATAATGTGCCAAGCAGTATGCTGCTAAGCTCTTTGATTCACCACATCTTTTCCAGGACAAGCTCAACGTCTAGAAACTCATTGTGGAGATTGCATGATCTTTGGTACTCATACCTTACTAGTACCGTTATTAGTTTGTGCTCTTCTGATTGTATGATTAGAAGGAAGAGAAAAAAAAAGCAACCTCTCAAAACCACTATTTAAAGAGAACGTATAGCCTACCCATTTCTCATCTTGAATTTGATACCTGTTATGTCTCTTAGTCCAATAGAATTCTCAATATAGCAGACCCTTTTTAAGACCTTTAATATGGGAAACCCACTACCTCCATATGCAACTTGTTTATTCTACTTTTTGACAGTTATAAGTCCTCAGAAGGTTTTTTTTTTTCTATATCAAGGTGATATCAGTCTGTCAGAAACTCCAAGCCTTTCGATACTAGTTTGATACCCAGAGACCAAGAAGAAAAGTTCTGTACTATCTTTCAAATGACAACCCTTCAAATACTTAAAGAAAATCTTCTTTTATCTCCAAATCATTGAATTTCAGAGATGGAAGCAGCTATCTACTGTTTAGCCAAATCTAATCCATACTTGAAAAAGAATCCACAAGATCACATACCCCTAAAGTGGTCATCGAGGTTCTTTTTGAGGACCTAACATATCAGAGAATCCATTAACACAAAAGACAGACATTTGTAGTTTTAGACAGGTCTAAATGTTAGAAAAATATTTTCTTATATCATTCCTAAATCTGCAACTTTCTAATTTCTACCCATTTCCCTCATTTCTGTCCTATATTGCTAAACAGAATAACATCATTGAAATTGGAATTAGAAGACAGTTAACAAACTGGGGGAAAATCCACAAAAAAATCTGATTAAAAATCCAATACCCAAAATAAAAAGGGTATTAACAACAATCATATACAACAAGCTAGTCCGTGATGTGTAACTAGTCAATGACGTGAAAAAATAGCTTTCAGGAGAAGAATTAAAAACCACAAATGATCAAATAAAAATGTTTCACATCACTAATAGTAGAATACATTGAAATTAAAACAACTCTTGGGATTTCTCCTAAATTCATACCAGTTTTCTTAGAACACATAAGACTACTCCATTTTTATTCAGGGAAAATAGGAAGAAGGAAGGCTAATGGATTATACAATGGTTCAACTCTTCTGGATGTTAATTTTCAGTTATGCAATAAAACAATAAAAATCATACTCATGTCTTCTCTCAGCAATCCCATTGGGGGAAATGTCAAATATTAACAAAAATTCACAAAAATAATTTTTTTAAAAGCAATTGGGGTTAAGTAACTTGCTCAGAGTTACACGGCTAGTTATTATTTGTGTGTGGGTGCTCATTTTCTGAGGCCAGTTTCGATCCCAGGTCATCCCAACAAAAAGAATTTTTACAGCAGAAAATAGTTGAAAGGGGAAAAAAAAACTATCAATTGATGGTGATTAAATGGTTGTTCTGATGTGATCTAGTGATGTCAGTAGCATAGGGAACTTCTAGGAAAGTAGTCTGAAAATCATAATTTTTTTAATTTATATAGAGAAAGTGAAAGGTTAAGTGACTGCACATGGTAACATCTTATTTGTGTCTGAGATGGGACCTGAAACCATATCAACCTGAATGAAACCCACATACCTATGAATGAATAATGAAAATTTGAATCATTTTGATATCCTTAATTTTACATAACCTATATTTTATTTTGTATTTCTCCAGTTTTTTTGCTCCCTCCGAGAAAGAAAAAAAGAGGAAGAAGAGAGGGAAAAATCAGGGAAACCAATCACTTAATTGAAAAATTTTGATATTACCTTAAAAGTTCTAAATTCACAGGTTCCCTTCCCTCTAACTCTGGAAAAGGGCAAAAGAGGTATCATCTCATATATTTTCTTTGAAGCCAAGCTTGGTCATTAAAATTTTGTGATGCTCAAGTTCAATTGTGTTACTGTTTTTATGTTTATGTTGTTATATTCATTATGTATCTGTATATATGTGTACATACATGCATGACCTGTATTCATACATAGATAAATATACACATGTGTCATATATACATATATACCTATCTTTGAGGTATACATAAGCATACACACATGCCTTTATAAAAACAAATGGTGTGCATATACACTTATACATATACATACAATTCATGCACATATAAATGTCTATCATGCATGTGTACGTGTATACACACAAATAAACACAAAAATATATAAATATTGTACAGAATACATAAATAAAATATTACAGATATAATATATATATATATATAAAGGTACACACATATGCATGTATATATATGTGTGTGTGTATGTATTTGTGTATATGCATAAACACATATGTGCCTACCTTTATTTATTCAAATATATGTGTGTTGAGGTTAACACCTGTGAGCTTGAGTCACCATGGGGGGATGATACCCTTAACAGTAGTAGCAAAATAGAGAAGGGAGGTTTGTGGCTAAAGATAATGAAATATGGATATAGCACTATACTCATTATTCAACATAATACAAAATATCATACATATTAAGTGAAATATTGGTAATATTAATATGTTATAAATAGTTTATTATTTATGATATGCATTATATATGCATATAATGTTTATATCATTCATCCTATACATAAATAGTGTATATATTTTTTCTACTATCTCTGCTGACTTCATTTTGCATCTGTTCAGATAAGTCTTCACATACTTCTCTGCATTCACCATGATTGTGGTTTCTTTCAACACAGGTAACATTCTATTACATTTTTGTGCCATAATTTAAGTAGCTCTTCACAAGTTGAGGGACATATAGTTTGTTATGCAAATATGATTATGGATTATGAAATGCTGATTAAGAGTAATTCAGTGAAACAGAAGAATACATATAAATAAATATAAACTGAGGTCCAATGAAATAAGTAGAATCAAGTATGCATTACGTACAATGTGTGTTTTGTTATTATTATAAACATTTTATCATTTAAAAATAGATATATTATATATAATGATATACATAAAGTATATAAAACAGTGTAAATGAAAAGATCACTAAAAACAAATTGAACTCTAAGGTGTCAAAAACCAATAAAATTCCTGGATAATCAATAATCCTGCATATGTTCCACCTCAACAGAGAGAGGTAGAAGACTATTAGAAGTGAGTATTATCTCATCAGAGGCAGTCACTGTATGAGGTGTTTTTGCTTAATTATTCTTATAAGGGAATTTTCACACTGACGGGTAGTCAAAACAACTAGCATGAAATGATTAAAGTCATCAATCAAATATATTAAAAAAACTTTATTATTTGATGAGGTCCCTATGCAATTCTACCATCCTATTAAGACAGCTCCCTGTTTTCCAGGGTGAATACCAGCAGAATTTTGCCCTTGAGAACTTCTCATCATTCTTTGGGGTAATTTCCCAATTAGCTTTTTTGAATGCAGTTTCCTACTTATCTTTCCACCAAACATTTTGAAACCAGCTTTTACAAAATCTAAGGCAAAAATCTAAACTGTTATCACAATTATTGTCTTATAGAGGACACACTCTAAGATGGAGTAGTCACTTCTTCCTCAACATCTTTTATCAAACATTACACCTTACTGGCAAGAAACAGTTACAAATTAGCATTTTTCATTGTTGCTTCCTGCAATATTTGAAGAATAAAATATTTTAAATGACACCAAATTTTCAACTATTCTATCTTTACAATATAAAAGCCTCGTGAACAAAGGAGTTTATTTTCCTTTTTTCTACATCCCTAGCACCTATCCCAGTGTCTTTCAGTTCAACTCAATTCAGCAACCATCAAATGTCTACTAATGTCCAAGAAACTTGCCTGGCACTGGGAATATGAAGATCAAAACGAACAGTCTCTATCATAAAGAATCTTAATTTTTGGGGAAAAATCTCATGTATACAGATAGGTAAATGGAAAGTATATTAAAATAACTGTAAAATAATTTCAATTAGAAGGAAGCTCTAAAAATAGAGGAGACCAACAAAGACCTCTCCTACTAAATATCATTTAGTTAATGTAGGTTGGTTGGTTTACTCATACTAATGTTATGCTGAATAAAAGTGAAGAATATTTTGAATGCATACTGACTGGATCCACTGCAAATTTATGTTACATAATTAAATCCTTTTCCACTTCCAAAATTGACTCACTATCCTACTTACCACAATAGCTTTTCTGAAACTTTTCATTCTTCCCTAGTTCTCACACAACCAATCTCCCCCACCCTCCTAGCTAAGAAACTTGCCATATTTCATGAACAAAAATTTAGCCATTTTCTCACAGCTCCCTCTTCTCCCCTCCTTTGTATCTAATCTCGCTCAGATGCTTCCTGTAATTGTCTCTTCCTTCACCTGCATGTCACATATAGAGGTGGACTTCTTGCCAAGATAAACTCCTCTAAACAAGCCATCTCATTTGAACCTGTATTGTTCAGATGATTGTTCTTTCTTCCCCCTCTCACTTATCTCGATTTCTCTGTCTACTGGCTGTTTCACTAATCCCTACTACATGTCAATATTTTCCCTATCCTCAAAAAACATCACTTGGTCCTTTCATCTTCAATAGTTTTCACCCTATAATTCTTCTTTTTTTGCCAAACTCCTTGGGAAAGCCATCTATAATCATTTTCCTCCCCCACTCTCTCAGGTTCTCTTCAGTGTGGCTTCTAACCACACAGTTCAACAAAACAAGTCTCTCTTGTTACCAATGTTCTCATCATTACCAAATATAATTGCCCTTTCTCTGCTTTTATCCTTTATATCCCTACATCCATTGACAATCTCAAACATACTGCTCTCCTGGATACTTTCTTCTCTTTAGGTTATGTTGAGACTGTTCTTTCATGTTTCTCTTATCTTTCTGGTTCCTCCTCAGTTTTTTTTTTTTTTCTGTATCTTAATCTAGCGCTCTATCTTCATTCCTCATCTCTTCTGTTTTTATGACTACTTCATTTGATGTTCTCATTAGGTAATATGAACATGATTTTTATCATTTTTTGCTAATGATTTGTGTATATGAATACATAATATATTACATAAGAATGCATGCCATATAATATTTATATGTTATATTATTTATGTGATAATATACATTATACATATTATTTTCCCCAATTGCATTTTAAAACAAATTTAACATTAAAAAATATTTTGAGTTCCTAATTCTATAACCCCCTCCCTCTCTCCCTTCTCTCCTTCCTTAGATAGTAAGCAATTTGATATAGTTCATACATGTACAATCATGTAAAACATTTCCATATGAGTAATTTTGTACAAGAACACTTCAATTAAAAAAAAGAAGGAAAGAAGGAAGGAAGGAAGGAAGGAAGGAAGGAAGGAAGGAAGGAAGGAAGGAAGGAAGGAAGGAAGGAAAGAAATAAAAAATAGCATGCTTTAGTCTGTATACAGACAATATCATTTATTTCTCCTGAGGCAGATAATGTGCTTTACCATGAGTCCTTTGTGACTGTATTGGATAATTGTATTGATAAGAATAGCTAAGTCATTCACAAATCTTCATTGTGCAGTATTGCTGTTACTGTTTACAACATTCTCCTTGTTCTCCTCACTTCACTTTATATCAGTTCATTTAAGTCTTTCCAAGTTTTTTCTGAAATCATTCTTGCTTGTCATTTTATAGCACAAAAATATTCTGTCATAATTATGTATCACAGATTGTTTAACCCTTACCCAATTTATGGATAGCATCTTGATTTCCAAATCTTAGCAACCACAAAAAAGGGCTGTTATGGTTTTGGTACAAATAGACATTTACTTCTAATCTCTTTTTGATGTCTTTGGGATATATAAACATAGATATACTATTGCTGGATCAAAGGGTATGCAGTTTCTTATCCCTTTGGGCAAAGTCTCAAGTTGCTCTTCATAATGGTTGTATCAGTTTACAACTCAATCAACGGTACATTTGTGTCCCAGTTTTCCGACATCACCTCTAACATTTATTATTTTGCTTTTTCCATCATATTAAATACTAATGATTCTTAAATCTCTTTACCTGGTCATAATCTCTTTTCTTACTTCCAGTCTCTTATCTCATCTTACATGCCTACTGGACACCTCAAATTTGATGCCTATAGACATCTTGAATTCAATATATCTAGAACTGTACTCATTATCTCCACACCCACCCTCCCTCCAAGATCCTTCATTTCCCAGTTTCTTTAGGTCAGAAATGCCATCATCCTTCAGGAAACCTAGACTCACAGCTGTTGTAATCTTCCATAATGAATCTATTGCCAAATTTTAAGTTTTACTTTGTAAAATTTTCCCAATGTGTTTTCTTCTTTCCTCTTAAATATTACTTTTACTCTGGTATGGACCTTGCTTCACATCTAGACTGTTGCAATAGCTGACTGGTTGATCTTTCTGTTTCAAATCTCTTCTAACATTCCATCCTCTATTCAACTATCAAATTGATCATCATAAGTACAGGCATAACAATGTCACTCCCCTATTTCAAGTTAAGGGGCTCCCTATAATTCCATGATAAAATACAAATCTATGTTTGGCATTCAAAGCTCTTCAAAACTCTTGTCCTTTCTGGAGTTGCCAATCTTCTTCCCCTATAATCAACCCCATGCAGTCTACTATCCAGTGATGTTGGCCTCTTTGCCTGAGTAGCTTCATCTCCAGATCTGAAGAATTTTCCTGAGTGGTCCAACATTTTTGTAGTACTTTTCATACTCACCTCCACATTCTGTCTTCAGTGGTTTGCTTCAAGTCCCTCTTAAAAACCTAGATTCTACAGGAAGTTCTTTACTAAAATTGTCTAGATGTTTGTAAACATTAATAGTGTTTGTTTAATTGAACTGAATCTTAGATAGATAATACATATCCTTTATCAAAGTTTGTAAAATATGCATACAGAGAAAGAAAAAAAGAAAGAAAGAACGGGAGAGAGAGGAGAGGAAAAAGGGAAAGAGGGAGAGGGGAAGAGAGAGAGAGAGCACTTGAGTCAACCAATACAATTCTTCTTCACTAACTGTATCATATATCCATGCCACATTTCTGATATGTTTTCCAAAGATATTGCCCCATTTACCCAATTTGTTCATTCTGGTCTAGGGTTTTATAATATATTTCCCCATGATATTATTTAATTTTCCCTGCTTGGGAAGTGAGATGTTAGAGTACTGGACTTGGAATCAGGAAAAAGCTGTATGACTTCGGGCAAGTTATGTAATCTCATCCTGCCTCAATTTCCCCAGCTATAAAATGAGGATAATAGAAGTTTCCAAGATTGTTCTAAAGATCAAATGAAATATCTGCCAACCTCTGTATAAATGGGAAAGTGCTATTTAAAACTATTACTGTTTTTGTTAATCTCTCTCCACTGAGCCTTAGCTAAATTGAAATATTTATTCTTCACTCAAATCCATATATTTTCAAATGAGCATATTTAATTGATACACAGTGATATTCCAATACTTTTAAAGACATCTTGCCTTTTCGAATATAGTACTACTCCTCACAGAAACAATTTTTAATCTATCTGGTAAAAATGCCTATTCCATAGCTCCATAGATGATATTACTTTTTTTTTTCCTCTGTCACATTCTTCCACCTTCTAAATTCAATATAATTTGAGTTTCTTCTGTTTCTTCAGATAGTTTTTCCTCTTTATTATCTATTTAAACAATTTCTTCTCTCAAAAGAAATATTTGCCATATTAAATTGGAAATAAGAAAGGCATTTCTTCATCTTTCTTGCTTTCTCTTGAAGGACAGAGGCCAAAATCCATACTGTTTGGATGCAGGCTTTACCGGCATTAGTGTGAACTTATGCATTCTCTGAATCCACATAAAACTCCTTTACCTCTCCTTTCCCTATATTTTTGGGATAAAAAAAATTGTCAATCTTTCTCCTTGATCCCATGACTAAGTTCTGTGGCAAAAGAATTGTTTTTCATGAATCATTTTTGAGCCTAAATCTTGAATTCCATAGGTAGCAAAAGAATAAATTGTTGCTGGTTAGGATTTTATTTTATTTTTTGCTTGACAGAGTTAAAAAAAAAATCTGAAAATGAAAGGGGGTAGGTAATCACTTTCCACAATGACTATTTTTTTTCTTTTTTTTTTTGGAGGGCAATAGGGGTTAAGTAACTTTCCCAAGGTCACACGGCTAGGTTTTTTTTGTTTGTGTGTGTTTAGGTTTTTTTTGTTTGTGTGTGTTAAGTGTCTGAGACCGGATCCAAACTCAGGTCCTTCTGACTCCAGGGCCAGCGCTCTACTCACAGCGCCACCTTGCCTCCCCCCACAATGACTCTTTTAGACAAAAAGAAAAGATCATGGTTCTTTTTATCTCATGCTTTCTTTTGAATATGACTTTTCTAGTATTATTTTTTTTTTGGTAGTAGGGCTATACTGACTCATAGACAAAACTCAATGAAGGAAACAATTCTCTGCATTTCTATGACTCTAGAAGCTTTAGTGATTTTTCAGCATCTAGAATTTCTTATATAGGATTTTGGTTATAAAGATTTCTATTCCATACTATTTTGAATAATTTTTAAAATAGTTAATACATTTCTAATGCAAAACAAATAAATATATTATATATAGTCTTCCACTTAAACTTTTCCCTCCACCCAGTTCTCCAGTCCATTGTCTTTTAATAAAAAAGGCTAACAAAAGGACCCTTCAAATGTCTTCACAATCCAGATTTAGAGGGCAAGTACATTAAAAAAGAATTTCAAAGTCAATGTGGTTATGGAAGTTAATATTCTTTTCTGTACAAATGCACTTTGCAGAGGCACAATGGAATCCAAAAGGCAAGCCCCTTGAGAAAGCAGAATATTTGTTTTCCAAAATTACTTTAAAGAAATATAAAGAGGTTTAAGACAATTTGTAGAGCTCTGAAAAGTTCCCACTAGTGAATTTTTAAAGTTCACCACTCATGAAAGATTTCACAGTCAATGTGGAGTTTCTTGGTGTCAGTGCTTCCATATCTATATGTGGTGAAATGATTTCTTAATTTAATTGAAATTTGTATAATAATTCCCCCTCTTTCAACTTCCATTAATACCCCCAAGTTTCTTATTTCATTGTTCTTTTACAAGCTTGGATGATGTACTTAATAATTTCTCCTTGGATTTTTAAAAATCGTTTTTCAATTTGATGGTCCTTTTTTTTAAAAAAAATCCTTGTTTTGGTCATTGTTAAAGAACTTGGATTTTCTCTATCTTCTTGCACAACCCTCTTGAGGAAAGGTAGATCAACATCTATTCAAAATCTTAGCTTTGGGGTTTTCCAGATGTTTGTCTTTCAGGGACATATTAATTCTAATCAGAAATAATTTAATTAATGTGACTTCTGGGAGAGGAGCCAAGATGACAGTGTAGAAGCAGGAAAACTACATGAGTTCCCCGCATAACCACCTCAAATACCTATAAATTATGTCTCTAAACAAATTTTAGAGCTACAGAACCCACAAATTGACACAGAGAAACAAATCTCCTATTGAAGACAGCCCAGCAGGCAGACAGGATGTGTCCGTCCCAGTGTGCTGACAGCCATACCCAGACCTGTGTGAGCCTGTGGTTTTAGCCCCAGGGTCACTCCAACCAGCAGTGGCTGGAGTGGCATTCAGGAGAGTGGATCACTAGCAGCTGTCCCAGTTTCTATAATTACCAATTCATAAATGTCAAAGACAAAGTAAAAGATCAGTAGGGAACTCTGTTGGAACTGAGGGCGATGGGGTATGTTCTGGCCACTGCCCCTGGAGTGAGAAAGCAAGAAGCAATGCAGGTGATGTGGCCATGCAGCAACCTCCACATGGCTGCTTTTGAGCTCCTGGCCTGTAGATCATAGGAGGACCAAGCAACCATTCAGAGGGTAATTGCTCTTGCTTTAACCTGCTTAGATCTGGATCACTGATTTGGATGGAGGTCCTGGGTCATGTGACCAATGAGCCAGAGCTTGCGGTGTCTGTAGAGAAGGTTACCAACCAATAGCTCTGGCAGCTGAGAAACCCTTAAGTAATTTGGGACAAAGCTCTCCTTTCTAGAAGCAGAGTTCTACTGTGGCAAAGAGCTGATAAATCAAGTAATTGGGTGGCAACATGAGCAAGCAAAGGAAGCAAAGTGAGCACATCAATCAAACCTTAGATTCATTTTTTGTGGACAAAAATATCAAAGCATGGAATGGGAGGAAGACAATGGAACTCAGAACTCCTGCACCAAAACCTTCCAAGAAAAATATGAACTGGTTATAGGCCATAGAGGAGCTCAAGAAGGATTTTGAAAATCAAGTAAGAGAAGTGGAGGAAATATTGGGAAAAGAAATGAGAATGATGAAAGAATAACATGAAAAGTGAGTCAACAACCTGACTGAAGAAAATAACACCTTAAAAATAGAATAACTCAAATCTCAAAAGAGGCTCAAAATGCCAATGAGGAGAAGAATGCCTTAAAACAAACAAACAAACAAAAAAAAAAAAAACAATTTGCCAGATGGAAAAAGAATTTCAAAAGCTCACTGAAGAGAGTAATTCTTTCAGAATTAGATTGGAGCAAATGGAAGCTAATGACTTTAAGAGAAATTAAGATACCATTAAACAGATCCAAACAAATGAAAAAATAGAAGGTAATGTGAAATACTGGAAACACAATAGATTAGGGTAGATTATCTCATATAAAAGAGGCCAGAGAAAAATGTTACAATGGAATGGAAGAGCAGGAAAGCAAAAGGATTGGGTTAACCTTATTCTCATAAATTTGGCTTAAGGACAGAGTAACATACACACTAAATTATGTATCTTACCCTACAGAAAAGTAGGGGGAAGGGGATAAGAGGAGGGATGGTATAAGGGAGGGCAAATTGGGGGAGAGGATAGTTAGAAGCACAGATTTTTGAAAAGGGATAGGGTTAAAGTAGAAAATAGAACAGGTGGGGGGGCAGAAAAGGATGAAGGGAAATATAATCAGTCTTTCACAATATAGCCACTATGGAAATGGTTTGTTTAACTACACACATACAACCTATATTGAATTGCTTACCTTCCCAGTAAGGATGGGTGTTTAGGGAAGAAGTGAAAGAATCTGGAATTCAAAGTTTTAAAATCAAATGTTTAGATTATTATTGTTGTTATTGTTATTGTTGTTATTATTATTATTATTATTATTAGTAGTAGTAGTAGTATTACGTGCAACTTTGAAATATGATATATAGGCACTGGGGTATGGAGATCCATCTCGCCCCACCAGAAAGTCAGAGGGGAAATGGGGGAGAATATAGGAGAGAGCAGATTGGGGGAGAGCACATTCAGTGGGATTGCTCTTTTGGGTGGCAGGTAGGGGAAAGATAGGCAGATAATTTGTAACTCAAAATCTTGTGGAAATGAATGTTTTAAACAAAAATAAACATAAAATAACATTTTAAAAATGATGCCTTCCAAATATAATTACCTCTGTGATCATAGTTGTGTGAATATTTCATTCAAAAACTGGAAATCACAAGTCATCCACCCTCACATATCATAGTTTATTCTTGTTCATGGTCTCCCCAAAGTTCTTCAAAGTTCAACCCAAATAAATGGCATCATTTTTACTTTTCTTTGCCATCATGAGGATACAAGTAGAGTACAGGCATTGTCCAATATCTATTCTTCAAGACACCATTTTTATTTACACATTACTTTAGCGATATCCTTTCCTCCAATTGCTCTTTGAAGTTCCATATTTGTTTTGTGTTGCTTCCTATTCATATCATTATGTACATCTCCATTGTCTTCTGGGTAATGTTCATTTCAATTAATTGGATGCTATAGTGATTTTCAGTCCTAAAACACCACAAAAAGAATATTGAAATATTTTAAATGGATAATTGTTTCAAAGAGAGCCTTAGCATCATTCAAATAATTTTCACATTTTCCAATTGTAGTCCAGCCCAATCTATCCTATTGTTAAATTCAGGGTCCAACTCTTGGTCCTCTTATAGTGTTTTCCCAATACACAAAGATATCCCATGTATATAGACATATGTAATTGCATACATACAAACACATATGTTGTATATGTTCATAAATGTAAATTTTCCACTTTCATGTCTATAAGGCATATTATTTTGGCACAATTTACTCTATGCATATTTCCTCTCTTCATAGTGCTGTAAGAAGCTCTGAAGAATGTGTAAAGTTGTATAGGTTCTTTGTTACTTGTCTTAATGTGGATGACCTATAAAACTCATTTTTCTAATATTTTTATCTTTATATGTAAATAGGTAAGCAGACAGAGAGCATAAGAAGCAGGCAAGGGAAGAGGAACACTTACAGAGAAAACCATTGCCAGGGCACATGTCTTGGAGACAACACAGACATGGGACACATATTTCCAATACAACTTTTTTGAAAATTAATTTATTAATTTAGTTTCAGATAAAAAGATTCAATTCCATAGTTTCTTGATTTTCAAATTTCCTTTATTTCCCTCCCCACTCCCCCCACGACAGCATATAGTCCAGTATAGAATCTGCAAATACATTAATACTAGACATTAGTCCAATTACAAAGGCATTTTGTACTAGGTGGGATGAAAGATGGTAAAGAAGAAATAAAACCAAACAATGAAAAGAAAAAGATCAATTAGTTTGCTTCCATCAGGACTCAGGCTCAGTTCTTTCTTGTTATATCTCTGGATGTCGCATTTCTCTCTTTCTTGAGCCTTTTGGGATTGACTTATATCACTGCATTGCTGAAAAGAGTCCAGTCTGTCATAGTTGGTCATCACACATATGATGTGTCTGTGATTGTATACAGATTTCTTCTGAGTCTACTCTTCTCTCTCAGCATCAGTTTGTATAAGCCTCTCCAGGTAAATATGAAATCTGTCACCTCCTCGTTTCTTATAGCACAATAA
Organism: Gymnobelideus leadbeateri; assembly: GCA_011680675.1. Classification (NCBI taxonomy): domain Eukaryota; kingdom Metazoa; phylum Chordata; class Mammalia; order Diprotodontia; family Petauridae; genus Gymnobelideus; species Gymnobelideus leadbeateri. Next base: position 372,299 of record WOXC01011650.1, on the reverse strand, counting down.
TATTCCATTACATTCATATACCACAACTTGTTTAGCCATTCCCCAATTGATGGGCTAATGCTAAGCCCCGAATGGAGGTCCTTTTTACCTTTTTTATTGCTGCTTTTTTGTCTTTGTATCAACCTCATACATATAGAATACCTGTGGCTAGACATAATATAATACAGAAATATTATGCTGTCATTGGCCCTTTCTCTTTTATGCTATCATATATTAGATATCTAGTGATTATCTCCCTTTGATATTGTGACTGCTGTTGATTTTCTTTTTGGGGGTTGGGATGCCAAATTTTTGAGCCTTTAAGAGCATTAGGAGATTATTAATTTTTTTTGAGTTAGATACACATCTGTACCCTCTTATTAAAAGCCACAAATATTTGTTAAACTCTTTTGAACCACTCTTTCCCCTGGATGACACAGTTAGAAATCAATCTCCTATTCATATCAGGATTAAGGACATTTTTTTTTCTCTTCCCAGGTGTTTCAGGTAATACATGGCATACCAAGTCAATATTCAAACTCAGGTCCTCTGACCAGATCTACTTCTTTATCCTATCCTCTGTAACAAAGGATTTGTTCGTAGATTATTTCCCCTTTCTTTAAATAACTTTCTACGAAGTCATTTTATTTTCACTTGAGTAGACTTATAAATCTCAAAACCCTAGTGACCTAGTGAGTGATGAATCTCTTGTGTATTTGTTTGAGTATCAATCAAATCACACTAGGAGCCTCATTTAGCAGAAATGGAAGGGACAATACTACAACAATCTTACCAAATGCCAACAATCTACCTATGTTGGAACAGATTAATGCAAAATAACGATGGACAGTTTTCAATTTCATTAATTCATTAATTTTAAATGTCTAATAAATGAGCTCATTCTGCAGGACATAGGAACAGATAGAAATATAAATTTAAAGGCAAAATCTCCATTCAAGTAGCTTCTAGGTTTCAAGTAAGGTAGAATGAATAAGACAATGCTTTAAATTAAAAATTTCAAAATATGTACTTTATTTCTCAAAAATGAATTAATATATACATAACTTTTACTTCTTCTGAATCAAAGTTATACAAAGTGTATACTTTGATTATTATACTTGTTAACATCGTTCTATTATGTAGCAATGTTCTTACATCCACTTCCTTGATTTTCTTGTGTTTGAGTAAGAATCTAAGACAATATTCTTATCCATTATAGGTGGATACACTTTAATATATAGAGTACATTCAAAATGTTTAAATTATATATAAAATAATCTGCACATGTTTATGTATTCCATATATCTATAAAAGATATGTACACACATATAACTATATTACACATATCCACATGTAAGTACACAAACACATATATGTGCATTATATATGTCTACTATGCACATATATGTTTGTGTACTTACATGCATATAGATATGTATAATTTATTTGTACATATTTGTATGTAAATATATTATGCAAATATATATGAAATATATTTGTATTTATATATGTGTATGCACATATCTTATACACATGTATGTTGGTACAGTTTTAAGTGACTAAAGTTTGAAAATGAGCTAAGAATTTTGGGGACAGCATGTATATATGCATACATACATGTATGCATGTGTATGTATTGTAATATATATAAACAGATGTGCATAGATACACATATGTGCACATATTATATTTTTATGAATAAATATGCATATGTTTTTCTTTATAAAATTTACCTATTGTCTTATTCTGAGTCATTTTCTATGTAAGTATGATTCCTTGGAATCCATGTGATTTTTTTCAACATGGAAATTTTTAACTTTGAAAAATAAACTCCCTATATGAAATTTCACTGTATTTACTGGCCTGCAGAGCATTCTGAACTTGACTTCAGTAAAATTAATGAAAGACTAAATCATGAACTTATTTATATAATTTCTTTGAAAACTCACAACCTTTGTGAGTTTTGTGGGTTATAAACTAATGCTGTCTTCCAAACCAGCTGTCAATATGTGCTGTCACTACTGTAAATGAAAGATATACACAGAAATATGGCAAACCAATTCCCCAGATATCCTGAACCATCAATTTTTCAAGTCAGATAATGTCAACTTTAATTCCTTGTCATTTTCATCCTGATTCATTATTCAAAATAGGGTACATCAAGATACTGAACTTTTTTTTTTCAAATTGCTGGATTTGCCAGAAGATGTTAATCAGTTTGTAAAATAAAATAAAATAAAATAAAATAAAATGTTGGAAAAATGTTCACTTCAAAATAGTCAGAAATGTGTGCAGTGCTATGCAAACTTAACTTTTAATAGGCTTTCCATAAGTTAGAATTGTGAGGAAAAGTACCATGAAATTGCATTTATTTTCACAGTATGGTTCCTACATTACAGTCTCACTTCTATATATGTCACCTACATCCTATACAAAAGCAAAACTACAAGATAGCTCTCCTTGTCATCCTTCTCTTTCCCAAACTCTCTAGACATACTTGTTATCTATGTGACTGCTATATTCAGAGATAATTAAAACAGGAGCTCTGATGAACTTCTGGCCCCTCCAGCAAGGTAAAGGGCAAAGACAGTTTTAGATCAGAAATCTTGTCATAGCCTATGCCCATAAATTCACTCAAAGGCTGTTATAGCTGTTGTTTGTTCCTGGGATCTCAAAACACATATTACTTTTTCAGGATCAAGTTTCTACCCATCTTTTTATTTTTTTTCCTGAATTTGCTGCTATTCACTTTTTTGAATCACTTTGCCATTATTTAGTGTATGAATTGTGTTGTTTTCTATCCAGTAGATAGGACCATATCGATAAGGATAGGAATAGGGTTAAGGATAGTGCTATGATCTGCAACTTCACTGGCTCTGAATAATCTCAAGTGAGGAACCTTCTTCTTTCGAAGGAGGCTGCCCACTTCCAAGCAATTTATATTCTTAGAGTCACTTAAAGCACAGTGTGTTTATGTGTCTGAAACAATGTCACATAGCCATTGTCAGATGTGGGACTTGAACTTCTCTCTTCCTATCTTCAAAGCCAGTTCTCTCTATCAAAGAATTATAAGATTAGGGTTTTGAGTTGAAAAATATCCTAGATGTCCTATAGAATACCCCGTCATTTTACAGATAAGGAAACTGATACTGTAAGAGATTATATAACTTACTGAAGGTCATATAGATAATAATTTAGTCAGGATCCAAATATACAGCCTTTGGCTTCAGATGGAGCCTTCTTTCCATTGTACTATAATAATACCTGTTAGATTTGTGCTCACGTCATTTTTAAGACCTATTTTTATCATAAGTAAGACTAAATATCATTAAATTATTTTGAAGATACAATTCTGAAAGTGGCTAGTCTTTTTCCTTGTAGTTTACCCTTTTAAGAATGGTTTGCAGCCAATTTTCTGGTTTTGTCATCTTTGTATAGATTCTGACTTACGAGAATCACATTCTATTCATCTGTAAAGTCATGGAATAACATGAGGGTTATATTATGATTATTATAGAGCCAAATACTCAAGTCCATGGAATAATACTGCAGAACAGGTAATCCTGACTAATCCCAAGGTGAGCTCTCTTAGACTGCCAGATGTCCCCTGGAGGAGTTTTATCATATCTTGGTATCAGACAAGTCTACTTTTTACATCAGGATAAGTGCCTTCCAAGTATTTGGAACTCTACAGCTGCCTACTTCTGATAATCACATCTTAAAAGAATCATAGGGTTGGAAGGGATGTTGAAAGATTGCTTGATTGTTTTTATTCGCCATCTACTTAAATGAATACATAGGCCACCAAGTAAGTTTCTATTTCCCTTCTACATTTTATATCCAAATAAGAAACAGAGCATTTAGAAAAAAAAAATCTTTCACTTGCCCTGGGAAATGAAGGTTCCTAGATCTTGAGATGAGGGTTAGTTTTTTGTTTCTTTTCCCTATGACCTACTTCTAAACAGGCAGAAAGTATATGTGGGTACTTGAATGAGTCTGTAGTCTCATCAGCATGGCTAACTCAGTCATGCCTAGACATCTAGTGCACCTCCGATATACAGACTCCCAAAATTTCTTCATAGAAGGTTTACAGAGATGTTTTCTTTAAATTTATTGATACTGATATTGTTGTTCAGTCATTTTTAGTCATGTCCAATTCCCTATGATTCATTTGGGGTTTTCTTGGCAAAGATACTGGAATGATTTGCCATTTTCTTGTTCCATTCAATTTAAAGCTGAGGATATTGAACCAAACAGGATTAAGTGACTTGCCCAGGGTCATATAACCAGTAATTGTTTGAGCCTGAATTTGAACTCCAGTCTTCCTGACTCCAGGCCTGGCACTCTAAGCACTGTGTCACCAGGCTGCCCCAACAATAACTACAACAGCAACAGAGTCTGGGATCTCATAAATATGGCTATTAACTCAGTTGTTCCTAGATATTTACTGCAACTCCTATGTAAAGACTCCAAAAAATTCTCTACAAAAGGTTCACCTAATTTCCAGATGTCCTTTCTCCAGGGATGTTGATATTACTTGAGTACTAATAAAAGAACATAAACTGTGCACCTGTTATCTTTCAAATTTGCTATAAGCTTTGGTGAATTACTGAATGAGTACTGCATCCTAGGTACTGAGAACAAAAGTACAAAGTATAAAATAAACACTATTAGCAATGAGGTTGTATTCTAATGGGAAAGACAAGTATATTTATACATACATAAATACATACACACTCACATGCAACATAAGTATAAATACATATATATGTGTGTATCATATACATAAACATACATTACACATAAGGAAAGCTACATGGCCTAGAAGATACAGTGTGCAGTCCAGAATCAGGCAGACCACACTCTAAATCTGGCCTCAGATAGTTATTAGCCGTATGATCCTGGGCAAGTCAGGGTTGTGCTCTGTTTCCTCATCTGTAAAATGACCTGGAGAAGGAAATGGTAAACCACTCCAGCTGACTCTGACTGACAACTTTATTGCTCATAAACAGTTCTGGATTGTAGTGCCAGTGTGTAGAGGAGCACTTATGATGAGTGAAAAATGATCAGGGCCCCTGTTCAGATCCATTCATTTCCTCCCTTGTCACCCATTCCCTCTGGGAAGATAAGCAATTCAGTATGTGTTGAACATGTATGTCTATGCAGCATATTACCATAGTAGATATATTGTAAAAGGCTGCTTATATTTTCCTCCCACCCATCCCACACCCTACATGGTCCGTTCCCTACTTTATTCCTGTCCCTCTTTTAAAGTGGGTACTTCCAACTTCCCCTCCCCCTAGGATGCCCTCCCCTACATCATCTCCCCTCTCATCCCCCTTCCTCCTATTCTCCTACAGGGTAAGATATCCCATTTAGTATGTATGTGATTCTCTCCCTGAGCCAAGTTCAATGAGAATAAGGTTTTGCCTCTTTGCCTTCCTGTTCTTCCCCTCCCCTGTAACTACTTCCCCTTACCTCTTCTACATGAGATAGTTTGCCCTACCCTGTCTCTCCCCATCTCCTCTTGTCCCTTTCCTCTCTGACTCTTAAATTCAGCCCTTAAGTATCATCCCTTTCCAAAAAATTCAACCTGTGCCCTCTATAAATGTGTACTGTAAACATATGTATTCATATGTCCATATACACTTCTTCAATTATTTTCATACTGAGAAAGGTTTCATCAGTCACTGTTATTGTTTTTCCATGTAGGAATGTAAATAGTTCAACTTTCATAAGTTCCTTTTGATTTCTTTTCCCTGATTACCTTCTCAAGCATCCCTTGCTTCATGTGTCTGAATGTCAAATTTTCTATTCAACTCTGTTTTTTTTCCTCATGAATGCTTGAAAGTCCTCTATTCCACTGAATGACCATATTTTCCCCTGAAACAAGATACTCAGTTTTGCTGGGTAGGTGACCCTTGGCTTCAATCCCAGCTCTTTTGACCTGCGGAATATCATATCCATGCCCTTCAGTCCCTCAATGTAGAAGCTGCCAGATCCTGGGCTATTCTGATTGTGTTTCCACAATATTGGAATTATTTCTTCCTGGATACTTGGAGTATTTTCTCCTTGATCTGGGAGTTCTGGAACCTGGCTATAATATTCCTAGGAGTTTTGTTTTGGGGACCTTTTTCAGGAGGTGATCGGTGAATTCTTTCAACCTATATTTTGCCCTCTGGGTCCAAAACATCAGGGCAATTTTCCTTGAGAATTCCTTGAAGGATGATTTCTAGGTTCTTTCTGTGATCATGACTTTCAGGTAGTCCAATAATTTTTAGATTATCTCTCCTGGATCCATTTTCCAGGTCCATGGTTCTTTCCATGAGATATTTCACGCCTTCTATTCTTTCATTTGTTTGGATCTGTTTAACAGCATCTTGGTTTCTCATAAAGTCACTAGCTTCCATTTGCTCCAGTCTAACTCTGAAGGAATGAATCTCCTCAGTGAGCTTTTGAGATTCTTTTTCCACCTGGAAAATTCAGCTTTTTAAGGCATTCTTCTCCTCATTGCCCTTTTGGGCCTCCTTTGCCATTTGAGTTAGTTAAGGTGTTATTTTCCTCAGTCAGGTTGTTGACTGTCATTTCATACTTTTCTTGCATCTTTCTCATTTCTCTTCCCATTTTTTTCTCCACTTTTCTTATCTGCTTCTTAAGGTCCTCTATGGCCTGTAGCCAGCTTGTATTTTCATTTGGGCCTTTTGGTGCAGGAGTTCTGACCTCACAGTCCTCCTCTTGTTCCATGATTTGATCCTCTTTGCCCCCAAAATAGGAGTCTAAAGTTGCATTTTTCTGTTTATTTTGTTTCCTTTGACTGGGCATATTGCCACTTAATTACTTGATTTTGGGGCTTGTTGACACAGTAGGACTCTGCCACCAGACAGGAGAGCTTCTGTCCCAAACGTGGGGTCTTCACAACTTCCGGAAGTATTAGTTGGGTGGCCTCTGTAAAGCCTCCACCACCTCTGGCAAATTGAATATCCACTCCAGACCTTGCCCCAAGACCACAATACAAATCCAAGCAGGTTAAAGCAAGAGTGATTAACCCCCAGACTGATTGCTGGATCTCTCTACAGTTCACAGAGGAGGAGCTGGAACTGCCACTGACGCTGCAAAATCCCCTCTGTGCCACGTTTCCTCAGCAGCTTTTCGCCCCCAGTGGAACAAGCCGACGTGTTCCCCAAATACTGGTCCCAAAGTCCATGGGGCACTAACCTCTCACTTTGTCCTAGGCATAACTGTCCTAATAATTCTGGAATCGTCACAGCTGCTGGTGTTCTGGGGTCTCTCCTGCCGGCTGCTGGCCCAGCTACCCTGGGGCTAAAACCACGGCTTGGCCTGGGCTCGACTCCCAGAGTGCTGTGCTGTCGGTTCCCAGCTCTGTGCTGCCCGCCCTGTGCTGCCCACTCCCTGTAGGGCTGCTGGCCTGTCCTCAGCAGGAGGTTAGCTTCTCTGTTTCATTCTGTGGGTGCTGGGGCTCCAGAAGTTTTTCAGATTCCCCTTTTATATTGTTTGGAAATGGTGTGGGGCAGAGCACCTTGGAAGTGTTGTTTCTACTCTGCCATATTAGCTCTGCCTCTAAAACTCATTTTTTAAATGAATCTTGTTTTTAAAAATATATATATATATAAAATTGGGAAATATTCAATGAAATAAAAATAACTTGATATTTCCAAACAGATTAAATGAATATTTTTAATATTTGTGAATTAATGTGTAAATTTTCTTTTTAATCAGATATGTGATTTAATTGGTAAAATGCGATCCCAGTGGGTGAGGAACTTCCCATATAATAATAACAACAGCTAAAATATATAAAATGTTTATTATAATGTAGGAAGTGTGCTAAAAGATTTATGATTATTATCTTTTTTATGGTTACAGCATTCCTGCATGGTAGGTACTATCATTACACTAATTTCCCCCATTTCATAGATAATGAGTTTGAGGCAAAAAGAACTTTAAGTGACTTGGCCAGGATCACACATATAGTATCTGTCTGAGGTCTGATTTGTACTCAAGTCTTCCTGCCTCCAAGCTTAGCACTCTATGTACTGGCATCCATTTATCAATGCATATTAGCACCTGCTTTGCACTTTATAATATGATACACTTTATAATATGATAAAATGAGAGGTTGGGCTACTTGTTCACAGTCACACAATCAGTATTTGGCTGAGACAGGTAGGACTTGAACCAAGTCATCTTGACTAAGAGGTCAGTCAGTCAGCAAATATTTACTAAATGCTACTAATAATTTCATATTTATTTGTATACCATTTTCTTCCTCAAAAAAAAAAAAACTGGGACAATCAACTCTTGTCTCATGTAGCTTTCAGTTATGATTTCTTGAAATATAGCTCTGAAAAACCAGACTTTGATAAATCCCATTATGATACCCATGGGACTACCTGACTATGCCTTTAAGCACAAATGATTCTGGCTTTCACTAATTGGCTAATAATAGGTTCTGGCCCAAACTTTACTTGTTCATTGTTTGTGTTTTGATTACTCAGAGTGAATGTAAAAAGCACTTATTTCTGTTCTCTCCAGAAGCTTTGAGGTTCTTCCCTTTCCAGATTGATTATTTTGTGAGGGCATACTAGTGCATTTTTTGTTTCACTTCTTACCTATCTTTTAACTATTAACTGAAAATTTCTCAAACAAACTGAGATGTGGGAAAGGACCTAGCTTTAAAAGGCCCAGTTCTTCCACTTCCTCCAGGACCATCACCAGTTGTCTTGAATTGTGTCTTGCCACTCTATTTTGATGACTCTGGAGGAGAGAGTGAGGTTGATGATTTTGTACTGATATGCCTCAATTTAAATCCAAATGCACTTGCAAGTAAAGGCATCACCCTCCTGATGTTATTGGTCCTCTTAGAGAACAAAGGACAAGCAACACAATGGCAATGTGTTAAACATGGTATTAAGCTTTAAGATATAAATAAGGAAACTGTTAACAGCCTATTAAATAAAAGCAATTCTTTATGTGGCATTATTTGTATTAATAATTAATAAATGGTGGGGAGAAGATGGAAGATTAGAAGCAGCAACCCAAACACTTCCAACATTTCCCACCAAGCAAATTTAAAATAACACCTTGAGTCAAATTTTGGATCAACAGAGCCAACAAAAATTTAGAATGATACATTTTTCCAGCCTAAACCAACTTGGGAGTTTGGCAAGCAAGGTCTGTAACACTGGGTTGGGGCCAGCCCAGAGTCCTCTGAGGCAGATTCAAAAGTGTCAGCAGCAGGAGCTTCAGATGTGCTCAGCCCAAAGACAGTAAGAGATTTGAACAGTTGGTCAGAATGAGATGACAGGGGCCCCAATGCTGGTGCTGATTATAGGAACCAGAACTGATTAGCAACTCTATTGATCACATGCATATCTGTGCTGTGGTTTCATGGTGGAGAAGAACACTCCTGGTTCATCACAAGGGAGCAGAGCCCCTGGTCACAGTTCCAGGAGTATTAGCACTTTTTGCTGCTGTGAAGCAGGGGCCCTAGTCACAGTTCCAAGGTGAAGAGGAGCACTAATGCTTGTGACTTCAGGAGAGCTGGGACATTGGTCACAGTTCTAGAGCCAAAAGAAGCAGTAATACCAGTACTTGTAGCTACAAAGGAGCAAAGGCCCTTACTGGGTAAATATCAAAACATAGACATAGACAACACATACCTCTCCCAGGATTACACCACCTTGAAATCCAGTAATTAAAAAAACAAATCAAAACTTCCAAAAGCCAAAACTGCCTGTGAAAAACCAGCATCAAAAGTTTTAAATTTGACAGTGTCCCCAACCAGTGGCACCACCCCCATGTGAGTAGAGCCCATATTTAACATAAAGTCAAGACATGGGCTGAAAATGAGCTAACAAAAATAAAAAAGAACTTTGCTACAAAATGTTACTGCGATGGCAGGAAAGACAATGGCACAAACTCAGAAGAAAATCTCAAAGATAAATGCTATTTGGACCCAAGTCCAGAAGGATTTCCTGGAAGAGTTTAAAAAAAAGAGAGAGAGATAAGAGTGATAGATGAAAAATGTGAATAAAAATGAGAGGAATATGAGAAAATTATGAAAAATAATTAAGAGCTTAATTGAAGTACAAAAATACTGAAGAAAATAAAGACATTAAAAAAAGAATTGACTTAGTAGTAAAAAAGGGAAAAATTCCCTGAAAGAAAGAACATAAAAGGCATAATTCGTTGAGGGAAAAATGGTACAAAGTCTCACTCAAGAAAATAATTCCTTAAAATCAGAATTGGGAAAGTTGAAGCAAATGTTTCCATGATATATCAAGAAACAATAAAGTCAAAAGAAAAAAATAAAAATAAAATGTAAAATATCTCATCTGAGAAACAACTGACCCAGAAAATAGGACAGACATTTAAAGAATCACTGACCTACCCAAAAGGCACAATCAAAAAGGAGCCTAGATACCATATTTCAAGAAATTATCAAGAAGTGTCCCACTATCTTAAGATAAAAGAAAAATTGAAAAAAATGCACTACAGACCTTCCAAATTTCTAATTCCTTTAAATATTATAGCCAAATTCAAGAGCTCACATATCAAGGAAAAATATTGCAGTCATCCAGAAAGAAACACTTCAAACATCATGGACTCATAGTTAGGATCATACAGGATTTAGAAGCTTCTATGTAAAGGAGCAGAGATTTTAGAATATGATATTCTGGAAGTCAAAGGAGCTAATACTGTAATCAAGAATAACCTATTCAGCAAACTGAGTGTAATCCTTGAGAGAAAAAAATAAATATACATTTAATGAAAAAGAGGTCTTTCAAGCATCTAGATGAAAAGACCAACACCGAATAGACAATTTGACATTCAGAAACAAGACTTAAGAGAAACATAACGTAGTAGACATGAAAGATGAACATCATTTAAACTATTTATATTCTTATATGGGAAGATGATAATGTAATTCTTAGGAACTTTATCATTATTAGGAAAGTTAGAAGTTGTCTACATAATCTCCAAAATAAAAAAGAAAGAAAGTAAGAAAGCAAAGCAAAGGAAAAAAAAAAAAAGCAAAGAGATTGGAAAGAGGAATGCACTGGGAGAAGGGGGAAGGGAAAGGTAGAATGGGGGAAATTATATCACATAAAAAAGGCACACAAGGAAGGACTTTTCCAATGGAGGGGACAATAAGAGAGGTGGTGGGCAATGCTTCGATCTCATTTTCATCACAATTCGTTCTAATACATTTATTTTACCCAACAGGTGAATAGAAGGGGAAGAGAATGAAAAAGGGGAGGGAGTGATAAAAAGGAGAGCAGATTGAAGGATGCAGTGGACAGAAGTGAAATAGACATTTTCACTTTTAATTTATTTATTTACTTTTAGTTTATAATATTCAGTTCCATAATCCCCTCAGTTTCAAATTTTCTCCCCCTCCATCTCTTCCCTCCTTCCCCTCCATGATGTCACGCAATAAATATAGGTTCTACAAATACCTTCACATTAAACATTAGTCAAGTTGTAAAGGATTAGACCCAATGGAGTGAAGAATGAGAAAGAAAGGACAAAACAAAATAAATCACAAAGGAGAGAGAGCAAATAGTTTGCTTCATTCTGCATTCAGACTCTAGAGTTCTTTTTCTGGATGTGAATATCCCTTTCCATCATGAGTCTTCTGTAGTTGTCTTCTAACCTTGCATTGCTGAGAGGAACCCAGTTTATCAAAGTTAGTCATCATAGATATAATGTGTTTGTAATTATGTACAACGATGTCCTGGTTCTACTCTTCTCACTCAGCATCAGTTTATATAAGTCTATCCAGGTTATTATGAAGTCCATCTGCCCTTGATTTCTTAGAGTAAAATAGTATTCCATTACATTCATATACCACAACTTGTTTAGCCATTCCCTAATTGATGGGCATACACTTTATTTAAAATTCTTTACCACCACAAAAAGTACCACTACAAATATCTTTGTACATATGGGTCCTTTCCCCACGTCTATGATCACTATGGGATACAGCCTTAGAAGTGGCATTGCTTGGTCAAAGGGAATGCACTTTTTAAAAAAGCCCTTTGGGCATAGTTCCAAATTGCTTTCCAGAACAGCTGGATCAGTTCACGTCTTTGCCAACAATGCATCAGTGTTACAATTTTTCCACATCTTCTCCAATGTTTATTTTTCCTGTTTTGTCATCTTAACCAATCTGACCAGTGAGTTGTGGTACCTCAGAGTTTTCTTATTTGTATTTCTCTAATCAATAGTGATTTAGAGCATTTTTTCATATGCTTATAGATATCTTTAATTTCTTCCTCTGAAAACTGCCCCTTCAAATCCTTTGACTGCTTATCAATTGGGAAATGATTTGTGTTCTTATAAATTTGACTGAGTTCTCTGTATATTTTAGAAATGAGGTCTGTATCAGAGACAATGGTTGTAAACATTATTTCCAAATTTTCCACTTCCTCCTTAATCTTGATTTCATTGACTTTATTTTCATAAAACCTTTTCAATTTAATGTAATCAAAATTATCCACTTTGAATTTCTTAATGCTAGCACTTGTTTGGTCATAAAATCTTCCCTTCTCCATAAATCTGACAAGTAAACTATTCTCCCAGATTGCTTACTGTATCAGTATTTATACCTACATCATGCACCCATTTAAACTTGATTTTTGTATGCACTGTAAGATATAGGTCTATGTCCATTTTATGCCATACTCTTTTGTCGTTTTCCCAGAAGATTTTGTCAAATAGTGATTACTTATCTCAGAAGTTGGAGTCTTTGTGTTTCTCAAACAGTAGATTACTATAGTCATTGGCTACTGAGTCTCATGTACCCAAGCTATTCCAATGGTCCACTACTCTATTCCTCAGTCAGTACCAAGTAGTTTTGATGACTGCTCCTTTATAATACAGACTAAAATCTGGCATGGGTAGGCCATCTTCCCAGGCTTTTCTTTTCATTAATTCCCTTGACGTTCTATACTTTTTGTTCATCAAGATGAATTTTGTTACTATATTTTCTAGCTCTATAAAATTTTTTGTTAGATTGATTTTTATGACACTAAATAGGTAAATTAATTTAGGTAAATTTGTTATCTTTATTATATTAGCTCAAACTCGGCGTGGGCAACTGATATTTTTTTTCCAATTATTTAGATCTGACTTTGTGTGAAAAGTGTTTCATAATTGTGTTCATATAGTTCCTGGGTTTGTTTCGGTTGGTAGATTCCCAAATTTTTTATAATATCTGCAGTAATTTTAAATGCAATTTCTCTTTCTATTTCTTATTTTTGGACTTTTTTAGAAATATATAGAAATCTGGAGGATTGTTGTGGGTTTATTTTATATCCTGCAACTTTACTGAATTTATTTATTATCTCAAGTAGTTCTTTACTTGATTCCCTAGGATTTTCTAAGTATATCATTCATATCATTTGGAAAGAGTGATAGGATAGTATCTTATTTGCCTAATTTAATTCCTTCAATTTCATTTTCTTCCTTTAGTGCTACAGCTAACATTTCTGATACCAAATTGAATAAGAGGGGTGATAGTGGACTTCCTTGTTTCACCTCTGATCTTATTGGGAATGCTTCTAGCTTATATCTATTACATATAATACTTGCTGATGGTTTTAGATAGATGCTATTTATTATTTTAAGGAAAACTCCATTTATTTCTATACTTTCTAGTGTTTTTAATAGGAATGAGAATTGTATTTCATCAAAAGCTTTTCTGCATCTATTGAAACAATCATATGTTTCTGCTAATTTTTTTGTTGATATGATCAATTTTCCTGTTAGTTTTCCTAATATTGAACCATCCTTGCATTGCTGGAATAAATTCTAGCTGGTCAAAGTGCATTGTTCTCATGATAAGTTGCTGTAGTATTTTTGCTATTATTTTATTTAATTTTTCTTGCATCTGTATTCATGAGGCTAATTGGTCTATAATTTTTCTTTTTCTATTTTGTCTCTTCGTTATTTAGGTGTCAGTACCATATTTGTGTCATAAAAAGTAAAAGAAACTTTTGAATCAGGACAGACTAAAAAGGGCGAAGGATAAACAGAAGTATATCAAATGGAAGGAAATACACATTTAGCAACTATAACTGTGAATATGGATGTGATGAGCTCACCCATTAAAAAAAGAAATTAAAAAAGTTATATATTGAGAGGCAATACATCAAGATTGAAAGAGAACTGAAAAATATCATGCCTCCCTCAAAACAAACTCATTGCTTTACATCTCATGTTCATGCAGATTGTTATTTATATGTTGTTTTGTTGGTATTTTTTGCTAGATAGAAAATACAATATTTAACTTTCATCTCATTATATAAAGTTCATTTTTGATTGTTTGTTTTGTCACTTTTAATCATCAAATTTTAAAATCTCTGATTTTTTGCTCTGTCACCTTGGAAGCATGTATCTTGAAGCAGGGCAGAGTCAAGATGGTGGAGTAGAAACCACACTTAAGTGTTTCTCCTGCCCACACCACTTCAAAATTATGTAAAAGGGTGACTCTGAACAACCTCTGGAGCTTGGGAACCCACAAAATGACACAAAGAAGCTAAACTTCCACTGAGGACAGCACTGCAGCCCGGCAGGGAGCTGCCAGCACAGTACTCTGGGAACCAAGCCCAGGTCTGCCTGAATCAGAATTTTTAGCCCCAGGGTGGCTGGACCAGCAGCCAGCTGGAAGGACCCCAGAACACCAGCAGCTGTGGCATTTCCAAAATTATCAAAATATAGATGCCTAGGACAAAGTGAGAGGTCAGTGCCCTGTGGACTTTGGGACTGTTTGGGAGAGCATGTGGCCTCTTTCCC
>WOXC01011650.1:0-352500 GCA_011680675.1 Gymnobelideus leadbeateri | reverse complement strand
AAGTTGGATATCACCCCCCCCCCCCGCCAGATCACAATCCAGATCCAAGCAGGTTAAATCAAGAGCGATTAACCCCCAAGACTGATCGCTGGATCTCCCTACAGTTCGATGGCCAGGAGCTGAAGCCCCCCCTGGATATGTAAAATGACGAATGTGCCTTGTCTCCTCAGTAATCCAATGATCTAAGACAATTCTGAAGACATAATCATGGGGGAAAAAAAGCTATCCACCTACAGAAAAAAACAAAACAAAACTGAAGGAGTCTGAATATAGATTGAAGCATAGTTTTTCAATGACTGCACTGTATAACCTATACCAATTTGCTTGCCTTTTTTTTTATTTAAACAAATGCTTTATTAACTCCTGTTTTGAATCATTCATTTCCGTCAGATTTTGAATTACAATTTTTTTTCCCCACTTTTCCCCTACCCACCCACCCAGAATAGCAGTCCCACAAGATATTGCTTCCTCCATCCTGCTCTCTCCCATATCTTCTCCCTTACCCCCTTAGACTTTTCCATTAGAGAAAGGTGGATATCTATGCCCCGATGCCTGTACATCTTATCTCCCAATTACATGCAAAAGAGTATTAATAATAGTATTTATATATATTTGAAGTATTTAATTTAAAGACCTTGAATTTCAGATCCATTTCCTTCCTCCCTTGTCACCCATTCCCTCTGGGAAGATAAGTAATTCAGTATGTGTTTTACATGTGCAGCTATGCAAAATATTACCATAGTAGATATATTGTACAAGGCTGCTTATAATTCCCTCCCACCCATCCCACCCCCCACCTGATCCATTCCCTACTTGATCCTATCCCTCTTCTATACTGGGTACTTCCAACCACCACTCCCCCCAAGAATGCCCTCCCATCTATCATCCCTCCTCTCATCCCCCTTCCCTCTCTTCTGCTGCAGGGTGAGATATCCTATGTAATAAGTATGTCATTCTCTCCCTGAACCAAATTCAATGAGTATGTGCTTTTGCCTTTTTGCCTTCCTATTCTTCCCCTCCTCTGCAGCTACTTCCCCTTGCTTCTTCTACATGAGATAGTTTACCCTACCCTGTCTCTCCTCATATCCTCTTGCCACTTTCCTCTCTCACCTCATAGTTTCACCCCTTAGGGATCATCCCTTCCCAACAAATTCAACCTATGCCCTCTATCCATGTACAACTGTAAACATATATACACACATTCACATATGTATTCATGTGACCGTATACCCTTCTTCCATTATTTTCATACTGAGAAAAGTTTCATCAGTTACAGTTATAGTTTTTCCATGTAGGAATGTAAATAGATGAACTTTGATACGTTCATTTTGATTTCTTTTCCCCGATTACCTTCTCAGGTATTTCTTGCTTTTTGTGTCTGGATATCAAATTTTCTATTCAACTCTGGTTTTTTCCTCAAGAATGCTTGAAAGTCCTTTATTCCACTAAATGACCATATTTTCCCCTGAAACAAAATACTTAGTTTTGCTGGGTAGGTGACCCTTGGGTTCATTCCCAGTTCTTTTGCCCTCTGGAATATCATATTCCATGCCCTTCAATCCCTCAGTGTAGAAGCTGCCAGGTCCTGTGCTATTCTGATTGTGTTTCCACAATATTGAAATTGTTTCTTCCTGGCTGCTTGTAGTATTTTCTCCTTGATCTGGGGATTCTGGAACCTGGCTATAATATTCCTGCGAGTTACCTTTTTGGAATCTTTTTCAGGAGACAATCTGTGGATTCTTTCAACATTTATTTGGCCCTCTGGCTCTAAAACATCAGGGCAATTTTCCTTGAGAATTTCTTGATTTCTAGATTTTTTTTTGGATCATGGCTTTCAGGTAGTCCAATAATTTTTAAATTATCTCTCCTGGATCTATTTTCCAGGTCAATGGTTTTTCTCATGAGATATTTCACATTGCCTTCTATTCTTTCATTTGTTTGTATCTGCTTAACAGCATCTTGATTTCTCAAAAAGTCACTAGCTTCCATTTGCTCCAGTCTAACTCTGAAGGAATGAATCTCCTCAGTGAGCTTTTGAGATTCTTTTTCCATCTGGCAAATTCAGCTTTTTAAGGCATTCTTCTACTCACTGCCCTTTTGGGCCTCCTTTGCCATTTGAGTTAGTCTATTTTTTAAGGTGTTGTTTTCCTCAGTCAAACTTTTGACCCTCATTCCATACTTTTCCTGCATCCTTCTAATTTCTTTTCCCAATTTTTCATCCACTTCTCTTATTTGATTTTTAAATCCGTTAAGGTCCTCTATGGCCTGTGACCTGCTCATATTTTCCTTTGGGGCTTTTGGAGCAGGATTTTTGACCTCATGGTCCTCTGACTGTTCCATGCTTCCATCCTCTTTGCCTCCAAAATAGGAGTCTAATGTTGCATTTTTCTGTTTATTTTGTTTCCTTTGCCTTGGCATGTTTCCACTTAATCACTTGACTTTTGGGCTTGTTGCCACAGTAGAACTCTGCCACCAGACTGGGGGAGCTTCATACCAAATGTGTGGGGGTACAACTCCCATTTCTGGCAAGCTGGAAACCTGCCCCATGACCTCCTCTCTAGACCACAATTGAGATCCAGGGAGGTTAAAGCAAGAGCGATTACCCCCAAGACTCATCTCTGGATCTCCCTACAGTTCACAGGCCAGGAGCTGGTACCTCCACTGAAAACTGCAAAAGGGGGTGTCTTGTCAGTGGCTTCTAGCCCCCAGGGGAGGAAGCTGCCTCGTTTCCCAAATACTGGTCCCAAAGTCCACAGGGCACTAACCTTTCACTTTGTCCTAGGCATCTCTGTGTTGACCATTCTGGAATCGCCACAGCTGCTGGTGTTCTGTGGTGCCTACAGTTAGCTTCTGTCCCGGCTGCCTTGGGGCTAAAACTGCGTCTCAAGCAGACCTAGGCTCAGCTCTCCCCATGCTGTGTGCTGTGCTGCCAGCTCCCAGAGCCCTACACTGGCCCTTCCTGCAGGGCTGCTGGAATGTCCTTAGCGGGAGATTAGCTTCTCTGTGTTGTACTTTGGGTGCTGGGGCTCCAGAAGTTGTTCAGTTTCCTTTTACATAGTTTGGAGGTAATCTGGGGCAAGAGAGCCTTGGACATGCTATATCTACTCTTCCATCTTGACTCCACCCTCAACAATGGATTTTTAATGAAAGGGAAGACTTTCAAGCATTGTTTGTTTTTTTTTTATTTTAAATGCTTTATAAACTTCAGTTTTACATCATTCATTTCTGGCAGATTTTGAGTTACAAATTTTCTCCCCGTTTTTCCCATACCCATCTCCCCAAAACAACAGTCCCACAGAATATCCCCTATTCAAATCTGATATCTCCCATGTCTTCCCACATACTCCCTTCGACTTTTCCAGTAGGGCATTGTGGATCTCTATGCCCCAGTGCCTGCATATCTTATTTCCCAATCACATGTAAAATAGTATTAATGATAATAATATATATGTATAACATTTCGTTTTGAAACTTTGAATTCAAGATTCATTCCCTTCCTTCCTTGTCACCCACCCTTAATGGGAAGATAAGCCATTCAATATAGGTTGTATATCTGTAGGTAATGCAAAATATTACCATAGTAGGTATATTGTAGAAGACTGATTATATTTCCCTCCCTCCTATCCCATCTTCCACTTGTTCTATTCTCTACTTTGGTCCTGTCCCTTTTCAAAAGTGGTCGTCTCCAACTTCCCTGTCCCCTAACCTGCCCTCCCTTCCAACATTGCTCCTCTAGTCCCCTTCCCTTCTACTCTCCTGTAGGGTGAGATAACTATTTAGTGTGTATGTCATTCCCTCCCTGAGGCAAATTCAATGAGAATAAGGTTGACCCATTCCCTTATGACTTACTCTTCTTCCCCTCCATTGTAAACATTTTCCCTTGCCTCTTCTATATGAGATAGTTGACCCCATTCTGGCTCTCCCCATCTCCTTTCATGATATTCCCCTATCACCTCTAAATTTCACCTTTAAGTATTATCCCTAACCCTTCCTACTCAATTGGCTATGTGCCCTCTATCTATATATACCTGTAAACATATGCCCATATACCCACTGATATATATATATATTCCCTTCAACCCTTTTCATGCAAGAAAAATTTTGTCAGTTACAATTGCCATTTTTACATGTAGGAATGTTGATAGTTCAACTTTGATAAGTTCCTTGTTTCTTTTCCCTGTTTACCTTCTCATGATTCTCTTGCTTCTTCTATCTGAAGCTCAAATTTTCTATTCAACTCTGGTTTTTTCTTCAAGAATACTTGAAAGTCCTCTATTCCACTGAATGACCATATTTTCCCCTGGTACATGATACTCAGTTTTGCTGGGTAGGTGATTCTTTGTTTTAATCCCCGCTCTTTTGAACTCTGGATTATCATATTCCAGGCCCTTCCCCTCAGTGTAGAAGCTGCCAGATCTTGTGTTATCCTGATTGTGTTTCCACAATATTCAAATTGTTTCTTCCTAGCTGCTTGTAATATTCTCTCTTTGATCTGGGAATTTCAGAACCTTGCTATAATATTCTTAGGAGTTTTCTTTTTGGGACCTTTTTCAGGAGGTGATCAGTGGATTCTTTCAATCTCTATTTTGACTTCTGGTCCTAAAACATCAGGGCAATTTTCCTTGAGAATTTCTTGGAGGATGATTTCTAGGTTCTTTCTTTGACCAAGCCTTTCAGGTAGTCCAATAATTTTTAAATTATCTTATCTGGATCTATTTTCCAGGTCAGTGGTTTTTCCCATGAGATATTTCACATTGCCTTCTATTCTTTAATTTGTTTGGACTGGCTTAACTGTTTTAACTTTTTAAACTTTTTAACCTGTTTTTTTGATTTCTCATAAACTAACTAGTTTTCTTTTGCTCCAATCTAATTCTGAAGGAATAATTCTCCTCAGTCAGCTTTTGAGATTCTTTTTCCATCTGTCAATTTCGGCTTATTAAGGCATTCTTCTCCTCATTGACTTTTTCAGCCTCTTTTGCCATTTGAGATGGTCTATGTTTTAAGGTGTTATTTTCCTCAGTCAGGATGTTGACTCTTACTTCATTATTTTCTTGTATCTTTCTCACTTATTTTATCTGCTTCTTAAGTTCCTCTATGGCCTGTAACCAGCTCATGTTTTCCTTTGAAGCTTTTGGTGCAGGAGTTCTGATTTCACTGTTTTCCTCCTATTCCATGCTTTGATCCTTTTTGTCCCCAAAATAACAGTCTAATTTTGGATTCTTCTGTTTGCTTCACTTCCTTTGCCTGGTTATTTTGCCACTCAATTACTTGACTTTTGGACTTTTTGCCATAGTGTGGCTCTGCCACCAGACCAGGGAGCTCCAAACACTGTGATTTTTTCAGCTTGCTGGAAGTATTAGTTGGGTACCCTCTCTGAAGCCTCCACCCACTTTGGCAAGCTGGTCACACACACCAAGACATATACCCTAGATGACAATCTAGATCCAAGAAGGTTATAACAAGACCAATTAACCCTCAGACTGGTTGCTTTGTCCACCTACAGTCTGAGTAGCAGGAGCTGAAGCTGCCATGTGGCAGTGGCTGCTCTGCAGCCCTCACCACCTTCTCCCTCCAGGGCAGAGAATTGGACTCATTCCCAATAACTGGGTCCCAAAGCCCATACAGCACTGACCTCTAACGTTGTCCTCGGCATTTATGTGTTGGTAATTCTGTTATTGCCACAGCTGCTGGTACTCTGGAGTCCCTCCAGCCTATGGCTTGTCAGGCCTGCTCTGGAGTTAAAACCTCTGGCCTGAGCAGGGCTAGGGTTGGCTCCTAGAGCGCTGTGCTGGCTGCTCCCTGCCAGTTTGCCAGGCTGTTCTCAATGGGCGTGTAGCTTCTCTTTGTCATTTTCTGGGTTCTGTACCTCCAAAGTTTGTTCACAGTCCCCTTTTACATAAATTGGGAAAGGTGGAAGCCACAGCTCCAAGGAAGTCCTGTTTATACTCAGCCATCTTGATTCTGCCTCAAATTGTCTGCTGACTTTCAGGCATTTCTTGATGAAAAGATCAGAGCTGAAAAGAGGATTTGACCTTCAAATCTACTAATCAAGAGAAGCACAAAAAGCTAAACAGGAAAAGCAATCCATAAGGGACTTCATAAGGCAAAACTATTTACATCCTTACATGAGAAGATGTCACTTCTAACTTATAAGACCTTTCTCAACATAAGGTATTAGGGCAGTTAAAAGGAATATATATGTATGTATGTATGTATGTATACATATATATATATATATATATATATATATATATATATATATATATATATATATATATACACAGAGGACAAAAAAGTGAGTTGCAGCTGAATGCTTGATACATGAATATATGTCTGTGCGTAGCTAGCTAGTGAAACTTACTCTCATCAGAATTGACTGAAAGATAGAATCACACACCCACTCAGCTGGAGAAAGATATCTATCTTACTCTACAGGAAGGTAGTAGAGGATTGGGATAAGGGTGCATGATAGAAGGGAGAGCAGATTGGGGAAAGTAGTAATCAGAAGCAAAGCACCTATGATGATGGACAGGGTAAAAGGATGGAGACAATATTATAAATGTAGGGGAAGTGGAAATAGAATGGAGAGAAATATATTTAGCAATAGTAACTGTGAAAAAATGAAGCAAATTTCTCTGACAAGAGCCTCATATCTCAAAAATGTAGAGAACTAAGTCAATTTTGCAAAAAAATAAAAGCATAAGAGCCATTTCCTTATTCATACAGGATCGATAGATAAGAAGTTTTCAGATGAAATGATCAAAGCTATCTATAAGCATATGAAAACATGCTCTAACTCAGTATTGATTGAAGAAATGCAAATTAAAAAATAAATTGGCTAATGGGACAGAAAAGGAAAATGATAAATGGTGGAGGGGATGTGAGAAAAATAAAATCTTAGTTCATTGATGGTGGGGATTGTGAACTGATTCAATCACTCCGTAAAGGAATTTGGAACCATGCCCAAAGGGCTATAAAACCATGCATGCTTTTTGATCAAGCAATACCAGTACTAAATCTGTATCCCAAAAGAAATTTTAAAAAAGAGGGAAAATATATATATATATATCAGTTCTTGGGGCAAAGAATTTGAAATTAAGGGTATGTCCATCAATCAGGGGATGACTGAAAAAATTCTAGAATGTGATTACGATGGGATACTATTATAGTATAAGAAAAAATGAGCAGAGTGCTCTCAGAAACACCTGGAAAGACTCATATGAACTGATGCAAGAGGAAAAGTAAAATAAATACTGTAAGATTATCAGCTGTGAATGATTTAACTAATCTCAGCAGTACAGCGATCCAAAACAACTCTGAATGATTTATGATGAAAGATGGCATACAGATTGAAGCATACATTTTTAAACTTTACTTTTCTTGGTTGTATGTGTATGTATATTTTCTTTCAAAAATGCCTATTATGAAAATGTTTTGTATGACTCAGCATGTATTATTTATATAAAATTTCTTTCCTTCTCAATAAGGAGGGAGGGTTGGGGAGAAAGAATTGTAGAAATTATTTTTGCATATTTTAGGTAGGGAAAAAATAAAATACTAAATGGAAAAAAAAACAAATAATATACTTTGATCTGCATTCTGAATCCTTAATTCTTTCTCTGGATGTGGATAGCTTTTTCATTCATGAATCTTTTGGAAATTGTCTTCAGTAATTGTATTGCTCAGAGGAGTTAAGACTATTATTCCCTCCCCACTCACCAAGACAGCTTGAGATCTGAGATCTTGTATAGCCTATACATGTACCAGAGAATAGATTGAGGGAGGCAGTGGTTGAAAGCAAACAAAAAGAAAAAAAAAAAACTTTTGAGGAAGAACAAAGGGGAGAGAGAGAGAAAGGAGGAGGAGGAGGAGGAGGAGGAGGAGGAGGAGGAGGAGAAGGAGGAGAAGAAGAAGAAGAAGAAGAAGAAGAAGAAGAAGAAGAAGAAGAAGAAGAAGAAGAAGAAGAAGAAGAAGAAGAAGAAGAAGAAGAAATAGAGAAAAATAAGGTGGAATAAACTGCACAATTAGCAATCATAACTATGAATGTGAATAGGATGAACTCACCCATAAAAAGAAAGCAAATAGCAGAATGGATTAAAAAAGTGAAATCCAACAATATATTGTTTACTTATGATGCAAATGCTATCCATGTTAAAAAAGAAACTATGGAATTCAAATACATATCAATGAGTACTTTATTTTTATTTTCTTCTTGGGTTATCCTTTTTTCAATATGGGGAAAGGGATGGTAAAAGCAGACTGAGGGAGTCAGTGGTCAGAAGCAATATGGGTAAAATGGAAAAATACTTCGCATGATTTCATGTGTATCTATATCAAATTGCTTGCCTTCTCAATGTTGGGAGGGAAGAAAGAAGATAACTTGAAATTCAAAAATTAAAAAAATTAAAAAATTTAAAAAATTAACATTTATAAAAATTTTATACGCAATTGAGAAAAATTGAATTTAAAAACGTACTGTTGGCAAATTCATAAACCTTCATTTGGAGGAGAAAGTAAGGAGTACACAAATAAAATTCCACATCTATGAAAGCTTCTAACTTCCAGTGTCCAGGTGAAATTATCACAAAAGCCAATTGAAAATGTTGTATTTATGTTGCTTTCTGCTTTTATATGAAAGGGAACAGTACATTTATATCTTCATTATGGTAAACTAGGTGCAGTATTCTGAGGAGTTATCATTCAGAAGCAGTGCAGTTCAGTGAAAAATTCACTAGAGTTTGGAGGCTAGGATTTATTTTCTTTTTGTGCCATTAAGAAGCTTTGTGACCTTATCTCTCTGGAATTCAGTTTACATTACGAACTCAGGAGGCCAATAGGGACCATCTTCCAATTTGACCCTGATACATTAAATAATGCATTGCAGTACAATTGCTGATCTGCTCCTGGACCTACATCACTATACAATTAAACACTTCATATTTTCTGAACATGTCATCCAACATAAAATAAGAGACTTTATCAAATGCTTTACTAAAATGTAGATACATTCAAGTCTTTAATGTTTCTATCATCTACAAAACTAGAACAAAATTAAATAAAGTTATTTGGCATGAATTAGTAAATATTGCTTTGGCTTGCTTCCTTTTCTTTTCTTTTCTTTTTTTTTTTCAGTTAACAAGCTTACTTTAATCAAACAAACATACATTACCTAGTTCAGGGGAAAAAGGTCAGCACCCCGAACTTCAGAGTTATAGAACTTACAGATCAGACAGGCTTCCAAACTGTCCAACCATTATATCAATACCAAATCACAGTTATCAGAGAGGGAAGCATCAACATCTCAAACATCAGAGAGGGAAACATCAACATTTCAAAGCCGGGGGGCTCTCAACGACGGCTCCCCAGAGTCTCATCTGGTCAAATCACAAAATACTTCTCAAAGTGAGCCCCAAAGCAAAGCCTCTTTTCAGGGTTTATATAGCCTTCTCCTGGCTCAGAGAATGTAACAACCTTATGGACCCACTGCCCAATCACAAAGTATCAAGGTGTGGGCTTTTCTGAAAAACAAGCCTCCCACCACAGCCTCTAGGTGCACTTAAGCTAGGGGCAGGGAAGATCTTTAAATTTACATTTCCATTACATTCGGCCCCAAGATCTTTTTTGCCCATAGCATACACAACTTACATTTGAATTAGCACTAAAACATCTCTTAGGTCACATTTTCCAGGTACATAAGGAAATCACAATATAATCTCAAAATACAATAGACCAAGTCTTCCACTCCTGGGGCAAATGTTAACTCAGTCACTTATCAGTAAAATCAAAAAATCGTCACTCTTAAGTTAACTTAATCAGTTACATCAGTTTTCAAAGTACAAGTCTTCCACTCTGGGGCAAAGTCTTGATTAATTCAACTAGTCTCTTATCTGTAACAATATCTCAAAGTACAGTCACTTATTCAGTAAAGTCTTACTAAGTATGCCCATAGCATAGACAATTTACATTTCAATTAGCAATAACCATCCCTTAAATCATATTTTCAAGGTACATCTAAAGTTACCAAAGTGGCCACTGGGTTTTAAAAAAGTATATTGCATTTTCACATCAATTCACAAAATACAAAGCATTATCACATAAAGTTCTCTTGGGAGGGGGGCGGTGTCCTTCCCATAACACTGATCCAGCCCCTGCTTCCAAATCCAGAGAGGGAACTAGGTAACAAAACCAAAGTGGGGCCCTTGGGGTCCATGGCACTTCACCCCAACCACCATAGTCACAAGTCCATCCCCCCTGGGTCCCAAAATGTGGGATGCAGCAAGGAAACACATTCAGTGCCCCAGCTTTGCCACACAGTCTTTATCTTTTCCTGTGGCTGAACTCCAAACTCCTGGGTTCCTTCTCCTCCAGCAGAAGGCAGCAGATCCAGGCTTCTCCACAGGTCTCCATGCAGGCAGCTCACCATTCCTGCTCTCAACTCAGTGAAGTCAGCATGCAGGTCGTTCCTCTTTCCTGCTCCATGGCTCCATAGAATCACAGCTACCACAACTGGGAAACAAACAATTATCCCAGCCCCCATACTTTCCTTTTACTCAGCAGATCCCATCCTCGTCGCCATTTTGTAGCAGCAAGCACCCCAATATCCCCAGGGTAGCTGCCAACACAGATTCTTAGATCTGCTTTTCAAAAGGAAAGCAACTCAAAATCAGTTAACAAGCTTACTTCAATCAAACAAACATACATTACCTAGTTCAGGGGAAAACGGTCAGCACCCCGAACTTCAGAGTTATAGACCTTACAGACCAAACAGACCGGCTTCCAAACTGTCCAACCATTATATCAATACCAAATCACAGTTACCAGAGAGGGAAGCATCAACATCTGGGTTTTCAAAGCCGGGGGGCTCTCACCAACGGCTTCCCAGAGTCTCATCTGGTCAAATCACACAACACTTCTCAAAGTGAGCCCCCCTTGCTTCCTGTTCTAATGGTAATAATTTTGCTATTTAATAATCCAATCTAGAATTTTTCAAAAGATTCATGTCAGAAGTAAAATCCTATGTTTTCCAGAACTGTATGTGGGGAAGATGGGCTTGAAGAAGACTTAATTTCTTCATATATGTATATATATATATATGAAACATTTAATCTTAAGACCTTGAATTTCAGATCCATTTCTTTCCTCCCTTGTCACCCATTCCCTCTGGGGAGATAAGTAATTCAGTATGTGTTGTACATGTCTGGCTATGCAAAACATTATCATAGTAGATATATTTTACAAGGCTGCTTATAATTCCCTCTCACTCATCCCATCCCCCACCTGGTCCATTCCCTTCATGATCCTGTCCATGTTCTATACTGGGTACTTCCAACCTCCCCTACCCCCAAGTATGCCCTCCCATCCATCATCCCTCCTCTCATCCCCCTTCCCCCTATCCTGCTGCAGGTTGAGATATCCCATTTAGTATGTATGTCATTCTCTCCCTGAACCAAATTCAACGTGAATGTGGTTTTGCCTTTTTAGCCTTCCTATTCTCCCCCTCCCTTGCAACCACTTCCCCTTGCTTCTTCTACATGGTATATTTTACCCTACCCTGTCTCTACCCATCTCCTCTTGCCACTTTCCTCTCTCACCTCATAATTGCACCCCTTGAGTATCCTCCCTTCCCAACAAATTCAACCTATGCCCGCTATCCATATATAACTGTAACCAAATATACACATTCACATATGTATTCATATAACCACACCCTTCTTCCATTATTTTCATAGTGAGAAACATTTCATCAGTCACAATTATTGTTTTTCCATATAGGAATATAAATAGTTCAACTTTGATAAATTTCTTTTGATTTCTTTTCCCCGATCACCTTCTCAGGCATCTCTTGCTTCTTGTGTCTGGATGTCAAATTTTCTATTCAATTCTGGTTTTTTCCTCAAGAAAGCTCGAAAGTCCTCTATTCCACTGAATGACCATATTTTCCCCTGAAACAAAATACTGAGTTTTGCTGGGTAGGGTACCCATGGGTTCATTCCCAGCTCTTTTGCCCTCTGGACCATATTTTTCTAATTTTTTTTCAAGCTCTATAAAGAAACACCTGTAAAAATACATCTGATGTTCTATATTTATAGATTAACTTGGGAAGTACTGGCATTTGAATTATTTTAGAATGACCCAACCAAAAAAATGGATATCCCTCCCATTATTAAATCACTCTTTTGTGTTTACTTTTTTATTATTATTGAACAAATGCTTTATTAACTTCTGGTTTACATCTTTCACTTCCGAAAGATTTTGAGTTACAATATTTTCCTGATTTTTCCCTATCCACCATCCTAGAATAGCAGGCCAACAAGATATCACTTCCTCCAATCTGTTGTCTCCCATATCTTCTCCCATACCCCCTTTCACTTTGCCAATAGAGCAAGGTGAATCTCTGTGACCTAATGCATGCACATCTTGTCTCCCAAAAGAGTATTAATAATAGTATTTATATATATTTGAAACATTAAATTTTAAAACTTCGAATTTCAGATCCCTTCCCTTCCTCCCTTGTCACCCATTCCCTCCAGGAAGATAACTACATCAGTATATGTTGTACATGTCTAGCTATGCAAAACATTGCAATAGTAGATATATTGTACAATGCTGCTTATAATTCCCTCCCACCCATCCCATCCCCCACATGGTCCATTCCCTACTTGAACCTGTCCCTCTTCTATAGTGGGTACTTCTAACCTCTCCTCCCCCCAAGAAGGCCCTCCCATCCATCACCCCCCCTCTTATCTCCTTTGCCCCTATTCTGCTGCAGGTTGAGATAATCCATATAGCATGTATGTCATTCTCTCCCTGAACCGAATTCAATGAGAATAACATTTGACGTTTTTGCCTTCCTGTTCTCCCCCTCCCCTGCAGCCACTTCTCCTTGCTTCTTCTACAAGAAATAGTTTAGCCTACCCTGTCTTTCCCCATTTCCTCTTGCCACTTTCCTCTCTCACCTCATAATTTCACCCCTTAAGTATCATCTCTTCCCAACAAATTCAAGCTATGCCCTCTATCCATGTATAACTGTAAACATATATACACACATTCACATATGTATTCATATGACCATACACCCTTCTTCCATTATTTTCATGCTGAGAAAGGTTTCATCAGTAGCAGTTATTGTTTTTCCATGTAGGAATGTAAATAGATGGACTTTGATAAGTTCATTTTGATTTCTTTTCCCTGATCACCTTCTCAGGAATCTCTTGCTTCTTGTTTCTGGATGTCAAATTTTCTATTCAACTCTGGTTTTATACTCAAGAATGCTTAAAAAGTCCTCTATTCCACTGAATGATCATATTTTCCCCTGAAACAAAATAATCAGTTTTGCTGGGTAGATGACCCTTGGGTTCAGTACCAGGTCTTTTGCCCTCTGCAACATCATATTCCATGCCCTTCGATCCCTCAGTGTAGAAGCTGCCAGGTCCTGTGCTATTCTGATTGTGTTTCCACAATATTGAAATTGTTTCTTCCTGGCTGCTTGTAGTATTTTCTCCTTGATCTTGGAATTCTGGATCCTGGCTATAATATTCCTGGGAATTTTCGTTTTGGGATCTTTTTTCAGGAGGTGATCTGTGGATTCTTTCAACCTCTGTTATGCCCTCTGGGTCTAAAACATCAGGGCAATTTTTCTTGAGAATTTCTTGAAGGGTGATTTTTAGGTTCTTTCATTGATCATGGTTTTCAGGTAGTCTAACAAATTTTAAATTATCTCTCCTGGACCTATTTTCCAGGTCAGTGGTTTTTCCCCTGAGATATTTCGCATTGCCTCCTAGTCTCTCATTTGTTTGGATCTGATTAACAGCATCTAGATTTCTCATACAGTCATTAGCTTCCATTTGCTCCAGTCTAACTCTGAAGGAATGAATCTCCTCAGTGAGCTTTTGAGATTCTTTTTCTATCTGGCAAATTCGACTTTTTAAGGCATTCTTCTCCTCATTGCCCTTTTGGGCCTCCTTTGCCATTTGAGGTAGTCTATTTTTTAAGGTGTTGTTTTCCTCAGTCAGGCTGTTGACCCTCATTTCATGCTTTTCCTGCATCCTCATTTCTCTTCCCAATTTTTCCTCCACTTCTCTTATTTGATTTTTAAAGTCCTTAAGGTCCTCTATGGCCTGTAACCGACCCATATTTTCCTTTGGGGCTTTTGAAGAAGGATTTCTGACCTCACAGGCCTCTGACTGTTCCATGCTTCCATCCTCTTGGCCCCCAACGTAAGAGTCTAATGTTGCATTTTTCTGTTTATTTTGTTTCCTTTGCCTTGGCATGTTGCCACTTAATTACTTGACTTTTGGGCTTGTTGCCACAGTAGGACTCTGCCACCATACAGGGGAGCTTCCATCCCAACGTTGGGGTCTTCACAACTTCCATTTATGGCAAGCTGAATACCCACCCCACAACCTCTACCCCAGACCACAATATAGATCCAGGGAGGTTAAAGCAAGAGCAATAACCTCCTAAGACTGACATTGTATCTCCCTACATTTTGCAGACGTGGAGCTGGAGCTGCCACTGAAAACTACAAATAGTATAAAACTACAAAACTATAAAACTACAAAAAACTACAAAAGTGTCTCCTCAGTGGCTTCTAGCTCCTAGGGGAGGAAGTCAACACCTTCCGCAAATACTGGTCCCAAAGTGCATAGGGCACTAACCTCTCACTTTGTCTCAGGCATGTCTGTGTTGATAATTCTGGAATCACCACAGCTGCTGGTGTTCTGGGGTCCCTTCAGCTGGGGGCTGGCCTGGCTGCCCTAGGGCTAAAACCTTGGCTCACACAGGCCTGCGCTCGACTCTCCCTGTTCTGGCCTGTTGGTTCCCAGAGTGCTGTCCTGGCACTTTCTGCAGGGCTGCTGGGCTGTCCTCAGTGGTTGGTTACCTTCTCTGTGTTGTTCTGTGGGTGCTGTGCCTCCAGAAGTTGTTCAACCCCTTTTACATGGTTTGGAAGTGATCTGAGGGGAGAGTACCTTGGATGTGCTGTTTCTACTCTGCCATCTTGGCTCCCCTCCACTTAATCACTCTTTAGTCCTCTAAATATTTTTGTAATTACACATAAATGTGTACACATATAAATGATATAATATTCACATATAACATATATTATTTATATATCAATATAATGTGTGTTATATATAATTGTATATACAATGCATATACATATATACACATGCAAGTATGCATGTATGTATGTATGTATGTATGTATGATGGCTTCAGATGAGTGTGAGACTGGTGCCTTTGCACAACCTTCCTCATATATATCTAATAATTCACTTTTAAGTCTTGTCATCATCCTCCTGATCTTATATCCCTCTTCAAGAATGAAAGAGAAACCACAATATGTATATGTATAAATGTGTATGTGTATATATATATATATATATATATATATATATGTATATATATATACACACACACATATAAGTACATATTAAGTACATATGCATATGTACATCTATAAATATACACACCCATAAGTATACAAACACACACACACACACATATATATATACCCATATATATATACACACACTCATATATATATCCTGGAATGTGTACAAAAGCTTCCATACATATTATATGGTTTGTAGATAATTTGAAAAACATGTCCCACTTCATCCCATCACCTCTGGCTATTGTTTTTCTGCAAGAAGAAGCTGAGGAATTTTGTGTGGATTCGTTCTCTATCATACTAAATAAATGAAGCTATTGATTGTCTCAATTTGTTCATGTGATGATTCTTTCCAACCCAGAGGGCATAATAGAGGTTGAAAGAATCCAGGGATCATCTCCTCAAAAAGAGCCCCAAAAGAAAATGCCTAGGAATATTATAGCCAGGATCCAGAATTCCTAGATCAAGGAGAAAATACTGTAAGCAGCCAGGAAGAAAAACTTTATATATTGTGGAAACAAAATCAGAATAGCACATGACCTGGCAGCTTCTACATTGAGGGACTGAAGGGCATGGAATATGATATTCCGCAGGTCAAAAGAGCTGAAATTAAAACCAAGAATCACCTACCCAGCAAAACTGAGTATCTTGTTTCAGGGGAAAATATGATCATTCATTGGAACTGAGGACTCTCAAGCATTCTTGAGGTAAAAACAAGAGTTGAATAGAAAATTTGACATTCAGACACAAGAAGATAGAGATGCTTAAGAAGGTAATCAGGGAATAGAAATCAAAAGGAACTTAACAAAGTTGATCTATTTATATTCCTACATGGAAAATCAATAACTGTGTCTGATGAAACCTTTCTCAGTATGAAAATAATTGAAGAAGGGTATATGGACATATGCATACATATGTAAATGTGTGTATATATGTTTACAGGTACACATTTATAGAGGGGATAGGTTGAATTTGGTGGTAAGGGATGATACTTAAGGGTTGAAGTTAAGAGGTGAGAGAGGAAAGAGACAAGAGGAGATAGGGAGAGACAGGGTAGGGTAAACTATCTCATGTAGAAGAGACAAGGGGAAGTAGTTACAGGGGAGGGGAGTACAGGAAGGCAAAAAAGCAAAACCTTATTCTCATTGAACTTGGCTCAGGGAGAGAATCACATACATACCTAATGGGATATCTTACACTGCAGGAGAGTAGGAGGAAGGGGGATGAGAGGGGATATGATGGAGAAGAGGGCATCCTAGGGGGAGGGGAGGTTGGAAGTTACCACTTTAGAAGAGGGACAGGATCAAAGTAGGGAATGGACCAGATAGGGGATGGGATGGGTGGGAGGGAAATGTTAGCAATCTTTTACAATATATCTACTATGGTAATATTTTGCATGGATATAAATGTACAACATATACTGAATTCCTTATATTCCCAGAGGGAGTGGGCGATAAGGGACGAAGGGAATGGATCTGAAATTCGAAGTTTTAAAAGTAAATGTTTCAAATGTAAAAAAAAAATTAAATATAAAAAGAAGTTAAATGAAAAAAAGAAAGAAAAATAAAATCCCTGTTACAAAATTCTATGTACATTGAAAAATAATTCTTGCCTCCTCCCCCTCCCTTCTTCCTTCTTTCCTCTCTCCAAAAGCACACATCCACCCATATATATATATATATATATATGGGTGGATGTGTGCTTATATATATATATATATATATACATATATATATATATATATATATATATATATATATATATATATATATCATCTGAATCTATCACTTCTCTATCTGGAAATATGTAGAATGCTTTATTATGAGTCCTCTGGAATTGTTGTTGATTGTCTGGTTGATCACAGTTCTCAAGTCTTTCAAAGTTGATTGTCTTTAAAATTTTCCTGTTATCATATAATGTGCCTTCCTGCTTTTTCTTATGTCATTTAGAATTATTTTATACAAGTGTTTCAAGATTTCTCTGATGTCATCTATTTTTATTATTTCTTTCAGCTGACCAGTATTCAGTTTCACACACATACACATACATATATACATGATTTATATACACATATGTTTTTACACACAGAGAGTCTTTTATTGCAGAAAGTTGATTTATTCCCTCCTATCATTGTGTTTCTCTTCTAAATTTAGGTGCATTGTTTTTGGGGTTATTTTGGTAGAGAAACAAAATATATATATATATATTGTGGTGGCAATAGCCCTTTTTAAGAATTGTGAGCTCCTCTTTTTCTTTTTGTTTCTTAATTATTCATTCATAGATTTGATAGGTAATTTTTCTCATGCTCACCTAATTTATGAGGTTCCCCTTTATGTCTAAGTTGTGTACCAATTTGGAGTTTATCTCGGTATATGCTTTTTTCATATTGGTCTATAACCAGTCTTTGTCTAACTGTTTTCCTTGTCAGTTTTTCTTGCAGTGAGTTCTTGCTGCAATAGCAGGTATCTTTGGGTTTCCAAATACTAAGCTACTATGTTCATTTGTTTTTACTGTGTATATAATCAATTCCAATGATCAAGCTCTCCGTTTCTAACTCAATATCAAATTATTTTTATGAATACTGCTTAGTAGTATAATTTTATATCTGGTACTGCTACATCAAATTCTCTCTTTTTTCTTTCATTAATCTCTGATTTTTTTTAACTTTTGTTCCTTCAAATGATTTTTTTTTTGGTGTTTTTTTATCAAAGTCTTTTTTTCTCCATTTACTTATGTAACTGTTTAAGGGTTCGAATTGTTATGCTTATATATTATGTATATACCTCTATGTGTATAAATATGGATTTATGTATGTAGAGATGTATAAATGGATATAGGCATATAAATATTAGTATGAATCTATGATTTTGATATAGAGAATATTTATTGAAGAAACACTCCCTTAAATGCAACTTGACTAATGTTCTAAACTTTTTGTGCTAAAGAGTTACTTAAGGTCACATTGATATTAAGGTACTTGCACAGTTACAGAAAATCATCATGTGTCAGAGACTGTACTTGCAGTAAGATCTTCTTGATTTCACAGTCAGGTTTCTATCCACAATGCTATGCTTCCACTCAAAATTAGTGCAATGATTTGCATTGATTTTTCTTAAATGTAACTACTTCTCCTTATCTACAAAATATCCAACTTGGTCACATACACATGGAGACATATGCATATGCACACACTCATGTCTATGTCCTTATATACAGGTTTACTGTTTATATATACACACATGAATACTCTATCCACATTGGTGCGGGTGTTTTTTCTAGGAAATTGTTTTTTTTTTTTAATTCCACTACTATATTAATTAATTAGATTGCTCCATAATTGTTTGTTTCCTTTATGCCTCCATAATTAAAATATCTAAAGATAAAAAAGTAGTTTAATCTCTTTTAAAGAAAAAAAAAACTAAAGGGCTTTTTTAATTAAATATTTGATAAATTTCACCAGTAAATATATCTGGACAAGGTCCTTAGCTTTTACAGTACCTTTTAATGATGTGCTTGCCTTCATTTTCTGATATTGGATTTTTCTTTCAAATCTCTAGTGTTTATTTTGTTGATTTAAATATTTTATATTTTTATGTAGTCTTCAATTTAGACACTTTTTCTTAGAAATTACACTACAATATACATATATATTTAAAATTTCTCCTCTTGTGATTTTACCTTTTTCAGTGTTTATATTCATAATGTTATTTTCTCCCTGTTTTGAAAACATAATGTGAAATGATTATAGAATTTATTATTTTTTTTCAAGAACAAACTTTTAGTTTTACTTATCCATTGTATAATATTTTGGTTTTCCAGTTTTAACCATTTCCCCTCTAATTTTTAAAATGTGATCTTTTGTTTTCATTTTTGGTGTGTTTATTTGTTGATTTTCTAATTTCTTGTTTGTGTACAATGTTAATATTTTTCAGTTATTGATAGATAGATTTGCTTAACTGATCTGATTAATTTTATATGAATTCTCATCATCATTCTTTTTTTTTTTCAGGTACAGAACAGTCTTTATTTCCGTCACACACACATACAAAAATCATCTTTGTCTTTTATTTCCCTTTGCATTCCCAAAATTGTTTTTCTTGGATTATTTTTTTCCATCCTAGAAATTATGTGTTTTTTTAACTGTTAGTAAACAGAGGGGTTGTCCTCAGGCCCGGAACTCTTCTAGCAAAGAAACCCTAACAGGCATGGTTAGAGATTAGCTACCACAGGAAGACAAGTATGACGCATGCCCCCAAAACCACTGGTACTTACATTTTCTGTGTTTCTGATTGAACTATGTAACACTTAAAGTGTTACATAGTTCTGAACCGGCTCCTTTAGAAATTCTCTACAAAATATCCAGTTTAACAGGAAGGAAAGAGACAAGCATTTCTATAGTACCTACTGTGCGCCAGGAACATAAAAATATTATCTCATTTAATACTTGCAAGAGTCCTGGGAAGCAGGCACTATTATTAACCTCATTTCACAGTTGAGGGACACTGAGGCAGACAGAGGTTAAGTGACTTGCCTGGGGTAACACAGCTAGTAATTATCTGAGGCTTGATTTTAATTCAGGTCTTCCTAACTCTAAGCCCGAATCTCTATCCTCTGCTGCCTAATAACCTGGTGGTTCAAGTCAAATAACTCCTTTGAACTCTATTGTTAAATATGCCTGACTCCTTCCTTCTCCTGGCTCCTAAACTTTACTATTCAATCATGTATTTATTCCCACCTAAATATCAAGCATACTTCACCCCAAAGACCCTTTATGGCAATAGTATGGAATATTTCACTCACCTCTTGGGGTACCTGTTTATCAGGGTTTCAGGTCTTTAAGACGTTTTTTTTTTTTACACACACATTTACATATGTATTCATATGACCACACCCCCTTCTTCCATTATTTTCATAGTGAGAAAGATATCATCACTCACAGTTATTGCTTTTCCATATAGGAATGTAAATAGTTCAACTTTGATAAGTTCCTTTGGATTTCTTTTCCCTGATTAACTTCTCAGGCATCTCTTTCTTCTTGTGTCTGGATGTCAAATTTTCTATTCAACTCAGGTTTTTTCCTCAAGAATGCTTGAAAGTCCTCTATTCCACTGAATGACCATATGTTCCCCTGAAACAAAATACTCAGTTTTGCTGGGTAGGTGACCCTTGGGTTCATTCCCAGTTCTTTTGCCCTCTGGACTATCATATTCCATGCCCTTCGATCCCTCAGTGTAGAAGCTGCCAGGTCCTGGGCTATTCTAATTGTGTTTCCACAATATAGAAATTGTTTCTTCCTGGCTGCTTGTAGTATTTTCTCCTTGATCTGGGGATTCTGGAACCTGGCTATAATATTTCTGGGAGTTTTCTTTTTGGGATCTTTTTCACGAGGTGATCGGTGGATTCTTTCAACCTCTGTTTTGCCCTCTGGATCTAAAACATCAGGGCAGTTTTGCTTGAGAATATCTTGAAGGGTGATTTCTAGGTTCTTTCTTTGATCATGGCTTTCAGGTAGTCCAATAATTTTTAAATTGTCTGTCCTCGATCTATTCTCCAGGTCAGTGGTTTTTCCCATGAGATATTTCACATTGCCTTCTAATCTATCATTTGTTTGGATCTGCTTAACAGCATCTTGATTTCTCATAAAGTCACTAGCTTCCATTTGCTCCAGTCTAACTCTGAAGGAATGAATCTCCTCAGTGAACTTTTGAGATTCTTTTTCCATCTGGCAAATTCGACTTTTTAAGGCATTCTTCTCCTCATTGCCCTTTTGGGCCTCCTTTGCCATTTGAGTTAGTCTATTTTTTAAGGTGTTGTTTTCCTCAGTCAGGCTGTTGACCCTCATTTCATACTTTTCCTGCATCCTTCTCATTTCTCTTTCCAATTTTTCCTCCACTTCTCTTATTTGATTTTTAAAGTCCTTCTTAAGGTCCTCTATGGCCTGCAACCCGCTCATGTTTTCCCCTGGGGCTTTTGGAGCAGGACTTCTGACCTCACAGTCCTTTTCCCGCTCTATGCCCCCAAAATAGGAGGCTAGGGTTGCATTTTTCTGTTTCCTTTGCCTTGGCATGTTGCCACTTAATTGCTTGACTTTTGGGCTTGTTGCCACACTATGGCTTTAAGGCCAGCTAGAGGAATTTTCATCCCAAACTTGTGGGGGGCAACTTCCGTTTCTGGCAAGCTGTAAACCCACCCACAACTTCCACCCTAGATCACAATCCAGACCCAGGGAGGTTAAAGCAAGAGCGATTACCCCCCAACACTGATCTCTGGATCTCCCCACGATTTGTAGGCTGGGAGCCAGAGGTGCCTCTGAAAACTACAAAATGGCGTGTCTCCTCAGCGGCTTCTAGCCCCCAGGGGAGGGAGCTGACGCATTCCCCAAATACAGGTCCCAAAGTCCATAGGACACTAACCTCTTACTTTGTCCTAGGCATGTCTATGTTGATAATTCTGGAGTCCCCACAGCTCCTGGTGTTCTGGGGTTCCTCCAGCCAGCTGCTGGCCCTGCTGCCATGGGGCTAAAACCTCGGCTCACTGGGACCTGGGCTCGGCTCGGCTCAGCTCCCCATGCTCTGCGCACTGTGAGCTGCCGCCTCCCAGACCAACTGTGCTTGTCCTTCCTGCAGGGCTGCTGAGCTGTCCTCAGTGGGAGGTTAGCATCTCTGTGTCGTTCTGTGGGTGCTGGGGCTCCAGAAGTTGTTCACAGTCCTTTTTTACATAGTTTGTGGGGAATCTGGGGGCAGAGAGGCTTGGAAGAGCTGTTTCTACTCTGCCATCTTGGCTCCGCCCCCCCATCATTCTTAATAGTTATTTTTGTATAATCTATTTTATCTACTTATTATTCAATACATCATTGTTTCCATTCATCTATTTTTGTTATTTTTTCTCTATTGTAATTTCAAAATATTTTTAAACTTTCATTTACTTATTTTGTTTTTGAAATGCAACATTCATTTGCAATGACTTCATATGATATTGAGAAATATATAAAGTATTAAATGTTCTTATTCAAAAGAAAATGTCTTGCAGCTCTACATTTAGGGTGTTCTGTTTTATATTTTCATTTTGTTTTTAATTCTATTAGATTTTTCCAGCACTTTTCCACTTCCTCACCCATAGTTTTCTTTTTTGTTTTTAACTTTCTTTCTTTTCTTTATTTTTTGGACTGTTTTTTCCTTTCACAATATGGCTAATATGGAAATATGTTTTGCATGACTGCATATGTATAAAATATATCAAATTGCCTTCTCAACACCCATAGCTTTTTAACCCTTGATATTCCTCTAATTTACAAGCTTTTTTTTTTTGTTATTTTCTTGTCCAGACCACCATTTCATGGGAAATTGGAACATGCTCACTTAAATATCCTCACTTCACTCTTCACTCTCTAGATTTTGTAACCTCTTCCCCAGAAATTCCACGCATTCCCCTTTGTCCTTTTCACCTTCCTTTTTGTTGTTGTTCTGATGGTCCAGCCTTAGAATGTAAAATTTTAAAAATTGTTCATTTGTTTTTATTTGTATCCTAAGTGCTTAGCATGGTGTGTTGAACACAGTAATAACTTAATGACTATTCTACATATGTGCTTATGTAAATGTCTATCTTCTTATTTCTACCTATCTATTTATTTTTGTGTAATGCAAGAATATTAAAGCATGCTCATGTTTATGCTTTTCAGTTAACTTTTCTTTGAAGAATTTAGGTGCATTTGGTACATACATATTTAGTACTGATATATACACACATGTAGCTACATATGTATATACATATATGTACACATATTTTCTATTTCCTAGGGTTACTTTAATTATAATGTAGTTTACTTACTTAGTATTCTTGATGTCACTTTTTCTTTTTGCTTAATGTGATATAATGATCTGATATAATAATCCTGTTTTTATCATGTTTATGAATAATTAATTTTGTTCCAACCTCCTCTTTTTTGACATATGCCTTTATTTTACATGCATCTTTTTGCAGCAAATCATTAAGCTTTGTTTTCTTATTGATTTTATCACTTTATTTACTTTAACATATTTATATGATGACAACAGCTTCAAATTATAATTTTAGGCCTGTGTTTTCCTATATCTTTCTTTTGGATTAATTTTTATCATCTTTAATTTTTAATTTATTACCTACAGAAGATTCAAGATGTGATCTGACCAGAGCAGAGTAGAGTAGAACCATCACTAATTTAGTCATCCATGAAATGACTCTTTTAAAGAAGGTCATCATCACATTAGCTGATATATCACATTGTAGATGTACATTAATCTTGTAGCCCACTAAAATTCTACCTTAGTATTTTTCAGAAAACTATATTCAAAACATGTAACTCTTATTTTTTATTTAATAAGTTTCATACTTAATGACCATTTCAGTAAGTTTATAAAATATCTGAACTCAAACTTTTCCCCCATTCCTCAACGTTTCCTATCCAATACATCATTATTCAAATATCTTTAGCTAAAGCCAAGGAAAACACCCCCTTCCCTTTTACTCCATCTATATTGAATTCTTCATTTTACATTCATCATGCCTTCTCTTTTAAAACTCCGAATTCATTTAAAAGTAATTCTGTGTCTCTTAAACCTTAAGATACTTTCCTAGCATGTGATGTTTTCTGGAATGTTAAAGATTTTTATTTGGAATCATTGTTTCCCACACATATCAACATATCATAATTGACTGTATAATTTAATTTCTTTAATGGCTCTACCCAATCACTAGATATATGCTGAAGAGAGATAATATGTTTTCTTATTGTCCATATATGGTCTACATGTCAACAATTCTATAGTCATCAAAGAATTACCAGATACCAAAACAAAGTATCTCTTCATCTATATCCATTAGCTTTATGTATGTGTATTATTGTTTATCATTTATTAGTATTGTTTAACCCTAACTTTTGGTGACTAGAGATCGCTTAAGTCCACAACATTGCCTTGATCTTAGTAACTCTCCAGAAAATAACTACAAAGAATTCTGGGTTTGTCAGGAAACAAACAAACCAAGGATCAACCCAAAATGTTCATGTTTTGAGTTCCCACATCTAGGTTTGTTTTGCTTCATTCAAAATTTGATTTTAAAGTTAACCAGATTAGATTGTCTTACCTGTTGACGTAAATTTCAAACTTTCTCTTGGGGACTATGCATTGTCTTGTTGTTATTATTGTTGTTATTGGTAATTCAGTCATTTCAGTCATGTCTGATTCTCTGTGGTGCCCATTTGGGGTTTTCTTAGCAAACATACTGGAGTGGTTAACTATTTCCTTCTCCAGCTCATTTTATAGGTGAGGAAACTGAAGCAAACAGGAATAAGTGATTTGTCCAGGGTCATAGAGCTAGTGTCTACTGCCCAGATGACACCAACCAGGCAAATGTCATTATTCCACTGCCTGAACTCTATATAAAGTGATTTTACAAAGACTTGAAGAGGGTATCACCATTTCTTTCTAGTTATTTCTTTATTTAATGACACAATACATTTTTTTTTCCAAAACTCTTTCAGATGGGATTTGTTCTCACAAAAAGCACACTTTTTATTTCATTGTAGAACGTGGAATTCTATTGTTCCTTAGAAGATCCAGATTTATTTAATACCTTGTACCTGTGAAATAACTCTAGTGGCTCAAATTTATTTCTCTTCTTTTTCTTTTTCTTTATCATGTACTTTCACCTGCCAAACTCTTGACCTTGACTTTGATTCCCATACACTTCCTCAGAGTCTTTGTTTGCTGACTTCCATCTTAGATTACTTCCTCCATCTTGGCTCTCCCAACTTAAGCAATCTTGATCACGCCATTTAAATAATCTGCTACTCAGATCCTCATCTGTAAAAGAAGATATTTGTATTTCACAAACTTAAAGTCCTTCCTAATTCTAAATCCTATTATCTTTTGAACATATTTATTTTTCTTATAAGCTAGAGCTTAAAGAGTTATTCCTCAATTCATTTTATCCTTTTGTCATGCAAGGAGACCAGCATCATTTAATAAACTTTTAGTAACTTTTAATAAACATTTAGTAAGTACCTACAGAATGAAGATGATTTTGGCACAAAAATTAATTTTTTTAAGTAATCAGGTTTAAGTAACTTTCTCAGAGTCACACAGTTAGTAACTCTCTAAGGTTGAATTTGAACTCAAGTTCTTCAGATTCCAGGGCTGGAGCTTCATCCATTCTGCAACATTTTTGCCTCTAAAGCTGAATTATCTCAATACTTTGCCTTTATTTATTTATTTTTCTTATATCATGTGGAACTATATGGAAACACATCCTGCTAAAAGATTGCCAAATTATATCTAGGTACACCTGGTTATTTTCTGTTGAGTCAGAGCCTTGCCATTTCACTCCCATTCTCATCTTTTCCAAGTTCTTCTAAAGCCTCAGAAGTAAGCAATAACCAATTAATACTGTCTTCCAAGTTAGCTTAGAACCTACTATTCCTATTTCAGCAATCTCTGAAAACACAGTGGCCCTTTAACCAAATTATTAGCAAATCTAGTGGAGGCCATCTCCAGGTGTCCTGATCTATATCTTTCCACTGGACCCCAGTGGCTCCAGAGGAGAAAATGGGGCTAGTAACCTTGCACAGCCTTCCTTCACTTATATCTAATTCACTTGCTAGTTATGATATCACCTTTCTGAGGTCATGGTCCTCTTTGTGAATGAAGGACAGCCAGTGACAACAATAAGAAATCTAATACATGTCATTTGATGATTTTTGCCTACTTGTGTATCATATAATTGAACTCATTAACTATATGACTTCCTGAGATGAAAATAATATGCTGCCTCATTCACAAACCAGTTTTTAATATTTTTAAAATTTATGAAAACAGCATACTGTTTTCTACTTAATCATATTATAAGTAATGTTAATAAATGGCAACTATTGGTACCTAGACCAATTAGAAATTTATTTCTTAAGTGAATTTGCTACTGCTAAAGTTCCATTCTAAAATTGTCATGTGTATGAACAGACTAATGCTGACCCATGTTGGCTGAAGGATCCTTCATTCTATTGTGTCTTTTTCTCCTGAGCTCATTCAGGAACTGTTTTAAATCTTGAGAGAGCTTAATCTTGGTAGAGCTTTGTGAAAAATATTTTTAAATTATTCTTGTCTCATCTCACATAAGCTAATCAAAAAGCTACACAATGTCCATTAGATCATGTAAAAATAGGATCACTATTTCCCCTATTAAAAAGAGATCCTCAAAATGCAAAATTCTCCTAAGTGTACATTGAAAAAGAAGATTTAAAATAATATATTGACCTGAACATTTTTTGGTCTTCTTCTTTTTTTTGGAGAGGGGAAGGCAGGGCTAAGTGACTTGCCCAAGGTCACAGCTAGTAAGTAAGTAAGTGTCTGAGGCTGGATTTGCACTCAGGTCCTCCTGTCTTCAGGGCCAGTGCTCTACTCACTGAACCACCTATCTGGCCCAAGACCTAAACTTTAAACTATCTTATTCTAGAATGTTGATACTCCTAATATTAAAACACAAAACTTTTTATGAGACTACTGATGAGCCAATTCATCTCCACCTTGACTCTACACTGTCCAAACAATTACCTCAAGATTCAAGTTTTCTGCTAACCTAGACTCTAGTTTGGCC
The DNA here is from genome assembly GCA_011680675.1 of Gymnobelideus leadbeateri. Taxonomy (NCBI): domain Eukaryota; kingdom Metazoa; phylum Chordata; class Mammalia; order Diprotodontia; family Petauridae; genus Gymnobelideus; species Gymnobelideus leadbeateri. The sequence continues at coordinate 325,482 of WOXC01011650.1, read as the reverse complement.
TCATACTCCTATTAATAATTATCTACTTTCAGCAGTGTGTAGCTGTAGAAACTTCTTCCTACTGACTCTTAACTCTGACAAAAGGACTCAAGGTCTTACAACCTCCTCAACTCACAATATTATCATCAAGGTTTCAAACATCTAACTCAGAATTGTTATCTAGTCATGCATACTCATAGATATAAATATAAAGCAGAACTTAATACCTTAAGATGTAATCTGAGACTTGCCTAAGAAGCACATGTTCTTAATACTATGTGTAAGTGGAATTATTTCTTCTGTCCTCTATTTCTATTGAAAGTTTGAAAGCTTTAAATTTTACATTAAAAACTTAAATTTTTAAAATTTAAATGTAGGAGTTAGAAGAGGGCAAGAATAAATGCCTCAAGGGGCGGCTAGGTGGTGCAGTGAATAGAGTGCTGGCCTTGGAGTCAGAAGGACCTGAGTTTGGATCCGGCCTCAGACACTTAACCCTCACAAACAAAAACCTAGCCGTGTGACTTTGGGCAAGTTACCTAACCCTAATTTCCTTCCAAAAAGCAAAAAAGAAAAGAAAAAAAAGTAAAAATATCTACTTATTTGATCATTCTTCCTAGATCAATGGACATTCCTTTCTCACATAATACATAGTGCCATGTATAGTGCCCTGAATTTCTGGTGGTTCCAAGTTATCTTATCATATTAGTTTAAATTGTTATACTACACTTGTGCCCTACCCTTGCCCATGCCAAAATTTTATTGTGTCATGTTGAAATCCTTAAAGGCTGAAAATGCATGTGCCTAAAAGCAGTCAGCAGGAGCTCATCATCTCAGTTCGATGCAAGCTCCAAAGAATGTACACTATGCTCATTACACATAGTACACATTTATTATAAGTAATATTACAATTAGTTCTCTAGTACCTGTGCTTAAATGATAAATAACAGAGGTATTGAATTTACTCTTTTTTGGCCACTGAATGTCTATGGAACAATAACTGATAAATTAGGAGGTATTTTATAATGTGTGTGTATTGGAATGTTAAAAAGAAAATTTTGGAGCTTATTGACTGATGTAGTATAATGATTTAAACTACATCTGATGAGATAATTTGGAAGCACTAGGAATTCATGTCATTATACAGGGATGTGACTTGGTCTCAAATCAAAGCATGACCCAAGATGGAAATTATATGAGGAAAGCAAATACCTGGTGACCTCAATAACACAGACATATTGTTTTTCATTTAATGTTTATGACAGTGTAAAAATTAATCTAATTTAAACAAGTGTTATCCAAATTGACATCCATTGTAAGATTTAGAATTTGAGTTTTCTCATGCAAATGTATTATTTGAATGCTGGATAATGTCAGGAAATAGCATTTCATTTGACAAGCTAATTACATTGTGCTTGCTGCCATGTCATAATATAAACAGTATTATTTGACAAGCTAAATAAAATGTTAATAATGATGTGTAATGTGTTTAAAGGTAACATCTCACTGGTACTCAATTGCTTGTGTTACTTATTCTTCTAATAAAAATTAATACATATGAATATATCATGTAAATTTTAACTCTATCATGAAACCTTTCCAGACTAAGGGAAAAATAGCCAGAATGACAAATATAATTATACAAGAAATCACCTGACCTGGAAAATAGATACAGGAGAGACAATTTAAAAATTATTGGACTACCTGAAAGCCATGATCAAAGAAAGAACCTAGAAATCGCCCTTCAAGAAATTCTCAAGGAAAATTGCCCTGATGTATTAGATCCAGAGGGCAAAATAGAGGCTGAAAGAATCCACCAATCACCTCCTGAAAAAGATCCCCAAAAGAAAACTCCAAGGAATATTATAGCCAGGTTCCAGAATCCCCAGACCAAGGAGAAAATACTACAAGCAGCCAGGAAGAAACAATTTGAATATTGTGGAAACACAATCAGAATAGCCCAGGACCTGGCAGCTTCTACACTGAGGGATCGAAGGGCATGGAATATGATATGCCAGAGGGCAAAAGAACTGGGAATGAACCCAAGGGTCACCTACCCAGCAAAACTGAGTATTTTATTTCAGGGGAAAATATGGGCATTCAGTGGAATAGAGGACTTTCAAGCTTTCTTGAGGAAAAAACCAGAATTGAATAGAAAATTTGACATCCAGACACAAGAAGCAAGAGATGCCTGAGAAGGTAATCAGGGAAAAGAAATCAAAAGGAACTTATCAAAGTTGAACTATTTACATTCCTGTATGGAAAAGCAATAACTGTGACTGATGACATCTTTCTCACTATGAAAATAATGGAAGAAGGGTGTGTGGTCATATGAATACATATGTGAATGTGTGTATATGGTTACACTTATATATGGATAGAGGGCATAGGTTGAATTTGTTGGGAAGGGAGAATACTCAAGGGATGAAATTATGAGGTGAGAGAGGAAAGTGGCAAGAGGAGATGGGGAGAGACAGGGTAGGGTAAACTATCTCATGTAGAAGAAGCAAGGGAAGTGGTTGCAAGGGAGGAGGAGAATAGGAAGGCAAAAAAGGCAAAACCACATTCTCATTGAATTTGGTTCAGGGAGAGAATGACATACATACTAAATGGGATATCTCAACCTGCAGCAGGATAGGGGGAAGGGGGATGAGAGGAGGGATGATGGATGGGAGGGCATACTTGGGGGTAGGGGAGGTTGGAAGTACCCAGTATAGAACATGGACAGGATCATGAAGGGAATGGACCAGGCGGGGGATGGGATGAGTGGGAGGGAATTATAAGCAAACTTGTAAAATATATCTACTATGATAATGTTTTGCATAGCTAGACATGTAAAACATTTACTGAATTACTTATCTCCCAAGAGGGAATAGGTGACAAGGGAGGAAGGAAATGGATCTGAAATTAGAGGTCTTAACATTAAGTGTTTCAAATATGTATAAATACTATTATTAATACTCTTTTGCTTGTAATAGGGAGATAAATAGTGCAGGCATTGGGACACAAGATTCGTCTTCCTCCAATGGAAAAGTCGAAGGGGGTATGGGAGAAGGTATGGGAGAGAGCAGATTGGAGGAAGCGATATCTTGTGGGACTGCTATTCTATGAGGGTGGGAAGGGGAATAATGGGGGGGAAATGATTGTAACTCAAAATCTGGGGGAAATGAATGACATAAAACAGAAGTTAATAAAACATTTGTTTAAAAAATTAAAAAAAATATTAAACTCTAAAAAATAAAAAAAATAAAATTGTCAAAATGGGGGGAAAGCACACGTGAGAAAACACCTCCTTAAAATGTGGAATTGGCCAAAGGGAAAAAGAGGTTCGAAAGCTAATTGAAGAAACAATTAATTAAAAAAAAAAAAAACGGAATTTGGCAAGTGGAAGGCAATGACTCCATTAAACATAAAGAATCAGATAAACAGGGGCAGAGCCAAGATGGCAGAGTAGAAACAGCACTTCCAAAGTGCTCTCTCCCACACCACTTCAAAATCATGTAAAAGGGGACTCTGAACAACTTCTGGAGCTCCAGCACCCACAAAACAACACAGAGAAGCTAACCTCCCACTGAGGACAGCCCTGCAGGGAGCAGGCCAGCACAACACTCTGGGGGCTGAGCCCAGGCCACTGTGAGCCACGGTTTTAGCCCTAGGGAGGCCAGGCCAGCAGCTGGCTGGAGGGACCCCAGAACCACAGCAGCTGTGACAATTCCAGAATTATAAACACAGACATGCCTAGGACAAAGTGAGTGGGTAGTGCCTTATGGATTTTGGGACCAGTATTTGGGGCACACATTGGCTTCTTCCCCTGGGGGAGAGAAGCAGCTGAGGAAACATGGGCACAGACGCCATTTTGCAGCTTCAGTTGCATCTTCAGCTCCTTGTCTGTGAACTATAGGGAGATACAGCAATCAGTCTGGGGCGGGGGGGCTGGGAAGGTATAATTGTTCTTGCTTTAACCTCCCTGGATCTGGATTGAAGTCTGGGGCAGAGGTATTGGGATGAGTATCCAGCTTGCCAGAGCATGTGGAGGCTTCACAGAGGTCACCCAACTAATACCTCCAGAAGTTGTGAAGACCCCAACGTTTGGAACAGAAGCTCCCCTGTCTGGTGGCAGAGCCCAAGTGTGGCAAGAAGCCCAAAAGTCAAGTGATTAAGTGGCAACATGGCTAGGCAAAGGAAACAAAATAAACAGAAAAAATGCAAAGTTAGACTCCTATTTTGTTGGCAAAGAGGACGAAAGTATGGAACAGGAGTAGGTCTGTGAGGTCAGAAATGCTACACCAAAAGACCCAAATGAAAATATGAGCGGGTTACAGGGTATAGAGGATCTTAAGCAGGATTTTAAAAACCAAATAAGAGAAGTGGAGGAAAAATTGGGAAGAGAAATGAGAAGGATGAAGGAAAAGCATGAATTGAGAGTCAACAGCCTGACTGAGGAAAATAACACCTTAAAAAATAGACTAAATCAAATGGCAAAAGAGGCTCAGAAAAGGCAATGAGGAGAAGAATCTCTTAAAAAGCTGAATTTGCCGGATGGAAAAAGAATCTCAAAAGTTCACTGAAGAGATTCATTCCTTCAGAGTAAGACTGGAGCAAATTGAAGCTAGTGACTTTATGAGAAATCAAGATGCTGTTAAACAGATCCAAACAAATGAAAGAATAGAGGGCAATGTGAAATATCTCATGGGAAAAACCATGGACCTGGAAAAAGATACAGGAGAGATAATTTAAAAATTATTGGACTAACTGAAAGCCATAATCAAAGAAAGAACCTAGAAATCATCCTTCATGAAATTCTCAAGGAAAATTGCCCTGATGTTTTAGACCCAGTGGGGGAAATAGAGGTTAAAAGAATCCACAGATCACCTCCTGAAAAAGATCCCAAAAAGAAAACTCCTAGGAATATTATATCCAGGTTCCAGAATTCCAAGATCAAGTAGAAAATACTACAAGCAGCCAGGAAGAAACAATTTCAATATTGTGGAAACACAATCATAATAGCACAGGACCTGACAGCTTCTACACTGAGGGACTGAAGGGCATAGAATATGATATTTCACAGGGCAAAGGAGCTGGGATTGAAACCCAGAATCACCTACCCAGCAAAACTGAGTATGTTGTATAAGGGTAAAATATGGTAATTTAGTGTAATAGAGGACTCTCTAGCATTCTTGAGGTAAAAAACAGAGTTGAATAGAACATTTGTCATTCAGACACAAGAAGCAAGAGATGCTTGAGAAGGTAATCAGGGAAAAGAAATCAAAAGGAACTTATCAAAGTCGAACTATTTACATTCCTACAAGGAAAAACAATAACTGTGACTGATGAAACCTTTCTCAGTATGAAAATAATGGAAGAAGGGTATATGGGCATATGAATACATATGAGAATGTGTCTATATATGTTTAGAAATATACATGGATAGAGTGCACAGGGTGAATTTGCTGGGAAGGGATGATACTTAACGGGTAAAGTTAAGAGGTGAGAAAGGAAAGTGGCAAGAGGAGATGGGGAGAGACAGGGTAGGGTAAACTATCTCATGTAGAAGAAGTAAGGGGAAGTGGTTGCAGGGGAGTGGAAGAACAGGAAGGCAAAAAGCAAAGCTATATTCTCATTGAATTTGGCTCAGGGAGAGAATGACATACATACTAAATGGGATATAGCACCCTACAGGAGAGTAGGGGGAAGGGGGATCAGAGGGGGCATGATGGAGGGGAAGGCATTTTGGGGGGAGGGGAGGTTGAAAGTACCCACTATTGAAGAGGGACAGGATCAAAGTAGGGAATGGACCAGGTGGGAGGTGAGATGGGTGGGAGGGAAATATAAGCAGTCTTTTACAATATATCTACTATGGTAATGTTCTGCATAGACATACATGTTCACCATATAATGAATTGCTGATCTTCCCAGAGGGAGTGGGTAACAAGGGAGGAAGGGAATGGATCTGAAAATCGAAGTTTTAAAATTAAGTGTTTCAAATGTATATAAATACAATTATTAATAATATTTTGCATGTAATTGGGAGATAAGATGTTCAGGTATTGGGGCACAGAGAATCACCTTGCCTTAATGGTAAAGTTGAAGGGAGAAGATATGGGGGAGAGCAGATTGTATCAGGGGATATCTTGTGGGACTGCTATTCTGGGATTTTGGGTAGGGGAAAAATGGGGGAAATTGTAACTCAAAATCTGTTGGAAATGAATGATGTAAACCAGAAGTTAAAAAAATATTTGTTAAAAACATCAATTAAACAAAATCAAAAGAATGAAAAATGGAAGAAAACATAAAATACCTCATTGGAAAAACAACTCACCTGGAAAATACATCCAGGAGAGGCAACATCTTTCAAGAAATCATCAAATAAAACTTCCCTGATGTCCCAGAACCAAAGGATAAAATAGTAATCAAAAGAATCCTCCCAGGATCATCTTCTGATTACCTCCTGAAAGAGACCCCACATTGAAAACACCAAGGAATATTATAGCCACATTCCAGAAATATCAGCTCACGGAGAAAATATTGCAAGTATCCATAAAGAAATTATTCATATATGATGGAACCACAGTCAGAATTTTGTAGGATCTTTCAGTTTCTACATTAAAAGACTGGAGGGCTTGGATTACAATATTTGATGTGGAAAGGAGCTTAAATTACCACCAAGAATCAGCTACCCAGCAAAATTGTGGACAATTTTTCAGGCAAGGGGATGGCCATTACATGAAATAGTGGACAAACAAACCTTCCTGATGAACACACAAGAGCTCAATGGAAAATTTCATCTTCAAATACAAGACACAAGGAAAGAAAAAATGTCCTTCAATAAGGGCAAACTGTTTGGATTCCTACATGGGAAGTTGATACTTGTAACTCTTGAGAACTGTAACTTTATTAGGACATTTAGAAGGATATTCATAGACAGAGGTTGGTGTACAAAGTGAGATTGATGTGATGACAAAAAACTAACAATGTAGGAAAAAGGAATTGTAATAGGAGAAGAGGAAGGTAGGAGGCAGAAAAGGATACATTACACTACAAGAAGAGACAAAAACATTACAGTAGACAGAAAGAAGGGGAGGGCATGAGCATTGATCGAACCTTACTCTCATCAAATGTGGTACAAGAAGGGGATAATATATTCAGGTATAGAAATTTAACTTGCCCTACAGTAAGTAGGAGGGGAAAGGGGAAATAAAAGGGAGCAGGTAAGTTAGAAGAGAGAGAGGAAGTAGAAAAGAAAAACGAAAAGAAAAGGGAGTGGCATTTTGCGGGAGGTGATGATCAAAAGTAAAACACTAGTGAGGAGGGAAAAGGAGAAGGGAGAAATAAAAACATGAATGGGGTAGGGAATATGATGGAGAGAATAACACAGTCAGTAATCATAACTGTGAATGAGAATTGGATTAATTCTCCCATAAAATGGAAGTGGATAGCAAAAGGAATTAAAAACCATAATCCTATAATAGGTTGTTTACAAGAAACACATTTGAAACAGGGAGATACACAGAGTAAAAGTAAAAGATTGGAGAAGAATATATTATGCTTCAACTAAATTAAGCAACAACAACAACAACAAAAAGCAGGGTACTATCCCTGATCTCAGACAAAGCAAAAGCAAAAATAGATCTAATTAAAAGATATAAGGAAGGAAACTATAACCTGCTAAAAGGTTCCATATATAAATTTGATTACAAATAAAAAAAGAAGAAAATCAAATTACCGGTATAAAAAATGAAATGGATGAATTCATGACAAATGTAGAGGAAATTAAAATAATAATTAGGAGTGATTTTGCCCAACTGTATGCCAATACATTTGACAATCAGTGAAATAGATGAATATTTACAAAAATATAACTTGTTCAGATTAATGGAATATGTAATAAAATAAAATACTTAAGTAACCCTGCTTCAGAAAAAAGAAATTGAACAAGTCACCAATAAACTCCCTAGGAAAATAATCTCTAGGGCCAAAAGGATTTACAAGTGAATTCTATGAAACATTTAAAGAACAATTAATTCTCATACTCCATACACTATTTGGGAAAAATAGGTGTTCTACAACTTTATTTTATAATACAATCATGGTACTGATAAGCAAGCCAGGAAAACCTAAAACAGAGAAAGACAATTACAGGTCAACTTCCCTAATGAATATAGATACAAAAAAATTGTAAATAAAATATTATAACAACTATTCATGAGAATAATACACTATGACCAATAAGATTTTTACCTGAAATGCAAGCCTGGTTCAATATTAGGAAAACAATCAGTCTAATTGACCATATCAACAAGAAAACCAACAGAAACCATATGATTATCTCAGAAGGTGCAGAAAAAGCTTTTAAAAAATAGAGCCCTGGGGCGGCTAGGTGGCGCAGTGAATAGAGCGCCGGCCCTGGAGTCAGAAGGACCTGAGTTTGGAGCAGGCCTCAGACACTTAATCCACACAAAACAAAAACCTAACCATGTAACCTTGGGCAAGTTACTTAACCCCAATTGCCCTAAAGGGGCGGCTAGGTGTAGCAGTGAGTAAGAGCGCAGGCCTCGGAGTTGGGATGACCTGAGATCAAAGCCGGCCTCAGAAAATGAGCACCCACACATAAATAATGACTAGCCATGTAACCTTGAGCAAGTTACTTAACCCCAATTGCTTTAAAAAAAATAGAGCCCCCATTCCTATTAAAAAATATTACAGAGCATAGTATTAAGTGGAGTCTTCCTTAAAATGATAAGTAGCATCAACTGAAAACCAACAGCAAGTATTATATGTAATGGAGATAGGCCAGAACCATTTCCAATAAGAAATGGGGTGAAACAATTATATCCATTATCACCACTGTTATTCAATATGGTACTAGAAATGTTAGCATTAGTAATGAGAAGAAAAAGAAATTGAAGGAATTAGAATAGATAGAAGAAACTAATATATCACTCTTTGCTGATGATATGATGATATACTTAGAGCATCCTAGAAGATCAAATAAAAAACTCCTTGAAATAATAAACAACTTTAGCAAAGATACAGGATATAAAATGAACCCAAACATTTTTTGACATTTTTTCTATATTACCTTGACATTTTTTCTATATTACCAACAACTTACAACATCAAAAGTTAGAAAGAGAAATTCCATTTAAAGTTATTGTAGACATTATAAAATATTTGGGAGTCAAAACAAAACTTATCAAAACAAACCCATGAATTATATTAAAATAACAGAACACTTTTCACACAAATAAAATGTAAGATCTATATAATTGGAAAACCATCAGTTGCCTATGGGTAGGCTGAGCTAATATAATAACAATGAAAATTCTACCTAAATTAATCTACTTATTAGTGCCAGTACCAATCAAACTACCAAAAATTATTTTATAGAGCTAGAAAAAATAATAACATTTATTTGGAACAACAAAATATCCAGAGTATCAAGGAAATTAATGAAAAAAAAATGCAAAGGAAGGTTCCCTAGCCATACCAGACCTTAAATTGTTTTATAAAGCAGAAATCAATCATCAAAACAACTTGGTAGTGGCTAAGAAAGAGAGTGGCAGATCAGTTGAGTAGGTTAGATACACAAGACAAAGGGGTCAACTAGTGTAGTAATCTACTGTTTTATAAGCCCAAAGACTCTAGCTTCTGCGATAAGAACTCACTATTTGACCCAAAATGCTGGGAAAACTGGAAAACAGCATGGCAAAAAAATAGGCATAAATCAACATTGTATACCATATATGAAAATACAATCAAAATGGGCACATGATTTAGATTTAATGCTGATACTATAAGCAAATTGTATCAAAGAATAGTTTACCTGACAGATTTTTGAAGAATGGAACAATTTATGACCTAACAAGAGATAGATAACATTTTAAAATGCAAAATGGATAATTTTGATGACACTAAATTGAAAAGCTCTGACACAAAGTCAATGCAACCAAGATTATGAAGGAAGAAGAAAACTGGCACGGAGCCAGGATAGCAGTATAGAAGCAAGACTTCCTCATGGCTCTGGGTTCCACCTCCTCCAATATGTGTGAAAATGACTCTAAAATTTTTTTAGAGCTACAGAAAGTACAAAGTGACAGAGATAAATCTCCTGCTGAAGGCAGCATGGCAAGCCAGCAGGAAAGGCCTATCATACCAAGCTGGGAGCGAAGCTCAACTGGGCATAAGCCTTTTGGTAATAAGCCCAGGGAAGCCCCCATCAGCAGCAGCCAGAACAGACTTCAGGAGAGTGAAGAACCAGCAGCTGTGGAAGTTTCCAGATTTCTCAACCCATAAAAGACAAAGCAAAACTGAGTATTTTGTTTCAGAGGAAAATATGGTCATTCACTGGAATAGAGGACTTTAAAGCATTCTTGAGGAAAAAAAACAGAATTGAAAAGAAAATTTGACATCCAGACACAAGAATCAAAAGGAACTTATAAAAGTTGAATTATTTACATTCCTATATGAAAAAACAATAACTGTGACTGAGGAAATCTTTCTCTGTATGAAAATAATGGAAGAAGGGTATATGGTCATGTGAATACATATGTGAATGTGTCTGTATATGGTTACAGTTATATATGGATAGAGGGCATAGGTTGAATTTGTTGGGAAGGGAGGATACTCAAGGGGTGAAGTTGTGAGGTGAGAGAGGAAAGTGGCAGGAAGAGATGGGGAAAGACAGGGTAGGGTAAACTATCTCATGTAGAGGAAGCAGGGGTAAGTAGTTGCAGGGGAGGGGAAAAATAGGAAGGCAAAAAAAGGGAAAGCACATTCTCATTGAATTTGGTTCAGGGAGAGAATGACATACATACTAGGTGGGACATCTCAACCTACAGCAGAATGGAGGGAAGGGGGAGGAGAGGAGGGATGATGGATGGGAGGGCATCCTTGGGGGGAGTTGAGGTTAGAGTTACCCGCTATGGAAGAGGGACAGGATCAAGTGGGGAATGGACCAGGTGGGGGGTGGGATGAGTGGGAGGGAATTATAAGCAGCCTTATACAATATATCTACAATAATAATGTTTTGCATAGCTAGACTTGTACAACATATACTGAATTACTTATCTCCACAGAGGTAATGTGTGACAAAGGAGGAAGGAAATGGATCTGAAATCCAAGGTCTTATGATTAAATGTTTCAAATATATATAAATACTATTATTGATACTCTTTTGCTTGTAATTGGGAGATATGATGTGCAGGCATTGGGACAAAAAGATTCACCTTCCTCTAATGGAGAGGTCAAAAGGTGTGTGGGAGAGGATAGGGGAGAGAGCAGATTGGAGGAAGTGATGCCTTTTGGCACTGCTGTTCTGGGAGGGTGTGTAGGGGAAAATACAGGGCGGGGGAAATGATCGTAACTCAAAATCCTGCAGAAATGAATGATGTAGAACAGAAGTTAATAAAGCATTTGTTTAAATAGAAAAAAAATAATCATTCCCCAATTGATAAATGATCAAAAGAAAAGGACATTTTTCACAGGAAGTAATCAAAATTATCTATAATCATATTAAAAAATATTCTAGGGGCAGCTAGGTGGCACAGTGAGTAGAGCGCCGGCCCTGGAGTCAGAAGGACGTGAGTTCGGATGCGGCCTCAGACACTTAACCCACACAAACAAAAACCTAGCCGTATAACCTTGGGCTTAACCCCGATTGCCCTAAAAAGGGGCTGCTAGGTGGCGCAGTGAGTAAGAACACGGGCCTCGGAGTTGGGATGACTCGAGATCAAATCCGGCCTCAGAAAATGATCACCCACACATAAAATAATGACTAGCCATGTAACCTTGAGCAAATTACTTAACCCCAATTGCTTTAAAAAAAATAATCAATAGAAAAAATATTCTTACACTATAAATTGGTGAAATTCAAATTAAAACTACTCTGAGGCACTACCTCTTACTTATTAAATTGACTAACAGAACAGAAAAGGTAAATGACAAATGTTGAATCGGATGTGGGAAAAATGAGACATTAATGCATTTTTGGTGAAGTGGTAAATTGATTCAATCATTTTGTAGAACAATTTGGAAGTATGCCCATAGGGATATAAAACCATGCATACCTTTGATCTAGCAATACCACTACTGGGTTTGTATTCCAAAAGAGATAAAAACAAAAAGAAAAAGGACCTATATGTACAAATATATTTCTTTTTTTTTTTTACAGTCTGTAAAATGTGAAGTTTATTACATCTGCAAACTCTTTTTATACAGTCTTCTTCTATTGGTACCCCAAGCTGCAGGGGACTGATGCTGCACTTTCCTCTGTGTTGCCTATTTGTCTTCTTCAAAGTCAGCTGGCTTCTTCCTCTTTGATTTCTCAAACTCCTGTGTTCCCCAGGTATAGAGGAAGTAAAAGCCTATAAATGGGGGGGCGACCCGCAGGATGGTGTCCTGCGTCCTGCGGAACACATTCGGGATGCCCTTCTTTAAGTAGTCGGGGAAAGCTCTCTGCTCGAACGGGGACAGGCTGTAGGAGATGATGTGCCTCACCCGGATCAGGTTCCCGAACTCGCGGCCCATCCTGGTGGCGTCTCGGGTCCTGGCTTCAGGACGCCTTGTCCTCCAAAGACTGCAGGGTCGAGGCCCTGGACCCTTACCTACAAATATATTTCTAACAGTTCTTTTTTCTGGGAAAAGAATTAGCAATTTAGTGGATGCTCATCAACTGGGAAATGACTGAACAAGTTGTGGTATGTGATTATGATGGAGTAACATTCTATTATTAGAAATACTAAGGAGGATGCTTTCAGAAAGAACTTGGAAAGACATGCATGGGCTGATGCAAAGTGAAATGTGCAGTGTACAAAGTAACAGCAATATTGGAAGATGATCATCTGTGAATGCCTTAGCTATTCTCAGCAATATAATATGAAGTAACTCTGAAGGACTAATGATAAAAATATTGTATCCATCCCCAGAAAAAGAAGTGAGTATAGATTGATAACATACTTGAAAAATCTTGTTCACAATCTTCTATGTATTTATTTTCTTTTTAAATTGGTAGCTATTGCTTTCACCATAAAGAGTATATTAAAGCAGCATTGTAGTTGGCAAAGTGATAAATCATATAGGTATTCCTTTATTTTTTCCCTAAAGTATATTATACATTAACAAAATTTTAATAAGTACACACAAATATAAAAGAGATGGTAAGGGTATGGATATGGACATGTGGCCTTGCAGTTACTAGATAGATCACATGTAATACACACATACACACTTGCATAGATAGAAAGATTTTATATACCTAGGCAGTCTGGTTGTGGATTAAATGAGATTTGAGCCGACCTATCAGAACCTAAGTTGATTCTAGATGCAGAGTGCCTGGAAAGAGTAAATACAAAAGTAATAGAGGCACCAGTGTTCACCAATACATGGCAGCAGGTGAGATATAGTACTGCTACTAGCTTTCTCCTAACTTGTTTTACAATAATTATCAATTGCTATTTGAAATGAAAGGTGCAATAAGGGCCAAAGGAAAGGAATTTTAGTCCTTTTTATACCAATTTCATTCTGACTCAATGCCTTTTGATTCATCAGTCCCTTTGGCTCCTTTGACAACAAGAAGATTTTTCATCACCCCAGAGTACCAACCTATCTGTCATTTCTTTCCAGAAGTAGGATAACCAATGTTGGATTCTATCTAGGCAGGGAAAATCACATGTGTTCTGTATAACCTCACAGGGAGAGCACATCTGAGTGTGTGTGAAGGAATGAAATCTCATTGGCTCAGTATCCCAGTATATGTTTTCAAAGATATAAACAGATTTTGTTCTGTTTTTTGTTTATGTTTTGTTTTGTTTTTTTTTAAACAAATGCTTTATTAACTTCTGTTTTACATCATTCATTTCTGCCAGATTTTGAGTTACCATCATTTTCTCCCCGTTATTCCCCTACCCAACCTCCCAGAATAGCAGTCCCACAAGATATCGCTTCCTCCAATCTGCTCTCTCTCATACCTTCTCCCATACCCCCTTCGATACTGGTCCCAAAGTCCATAGGACACTAACCTCTTACTTTGTCCTAGTCATGTCTATGTTGATAATTCTGGAATCGCCACAGCTGCTGGTGTTCTGGGGTTCCTCCAGCCGGCTGCTGGCCCTGCCGCCATGGGGCTAAAACCTCGGCTCACTGGGACCTGGGCTCGGCTCGGCTCAGCTCCCCATGCTCTGCGCACTGTGAGCTGCCGCCTCCCAGACCACTGCGCTTGTCCTTCCTGCAGGGCTGCTGAGCTGTCCTCAGCGGGACGTTAGCATCTCTGTGTCGTTCTGTGGGTGCTGGGGCTCCAGAAGTTGTTCAGAGTCCCCTTTTACATAGTTTGGGGGGAATCTGGGGGCAGAGTGGCTTGGATGAGCTGTTTCTACTCTGCCATCTTGGCTCCACCTCGTTTTGTTTTGTTTTTAACTCATATACTTAGTACTATAAAACGAGTTTGAATTCACATCTTTGGACTTCACCTCTCACACTCTATATATTATATAACATGAATATATTGGTAAAGATGATCTTAACCATTGTTCTGTGGAAATATATATTTGTGATTAATTAATTTCAGACAGGGAAGTAATTCTAACTATAAGGATGTTTTTGTTTTATAACACATGTAATAGCTTCAGTATGAGATGGCATTGCCTTCTTCACCGTTTTATAATTTAATTGGACTTTCTTCCTTTTTTAGAATCTTTTTCAGATTAAAGTAGGCATTATGGTTTCAATTGAACAAAAGAGTTCTTTTAGAAAAGTGTCATGACTGCCAGGAAAGCTGCTAATAAGAAACCACTAATAAGGAACAGTTAACTAGTAAGTAGCTCAAAGGATCATCTGCACAGACTCATACATGAGCTCTCCTAGTCTTCTGACCAACTTTCACTCACATCAAAGGACAAGATGGGACGTAATTTTCCTTCAATGATTAAGTACATTTTGTTGTGTGGAATATTTGTTTCAATCACGTAGGAAAACCGGTAAAGAGATGTGACAGAATGGATTATAAATATTTAAAGATGAATGCTATATTTAGTAGACAGGTAGATTAAACCCTTCATCCTATTTCCTACCAACACCTCTAGAATCATCCTCTATCAATCATAGCCTTCTCTCAAGAATCTTCAACCATTCTCTCCATTGCATTCTTCCTCTCTATTTACAAGCATAGTGGACTTCCATATTTTAAACACCTACACACATACACAGAGATATTCCTTTGAGCTCACTAACACCAAAAGCTATTTCCCTCTCTCTCCTCTATTTTCAAGTGTTAAATTGTATACTTTTGATACACTCATTCTTCCAAATCTAGTCATTTCTCAATCCTTTGCAGTATGACTCTAATCCTACAACACAAGGAAGATAACATCTTCCTTTAAGGTCATTAGTGGTCTTTTCATTATTTTTTTCTTTTTGTTGGAGGAGGGAAGGTAGGGAAATCGGGGTTCAGTGACTTGCCGAGGTCACATGGTTATTGTTGTGTTAAGTGTCTGAGGCTGTATTTGAACTCAGGTCTTCCTGACTCCAGGACCTATGTTCTATTCACTGTGCCACCTTGCCACCCCTGGTCTTCTCATTAAATTCAATGGCATTTCATCTGCTTGCTTCCTGATACTTCTATAACATTTTATACCATTGACCAGCGCTACTTTCTCGGCTTCAGTGGCAATGCATTCACAGAAATTTCCTCTTAGGCTTTGAATGCCTGCTCCATGTCCTTTGATGGATCCTTTCCCCTTCAATCATCTTAATATAAAGGTTCAACAAGACTTTCTCCTTTGCTCATTTTCTAAATAATCTCCTTTATTAAACTCATCAATTTCCACCACTTTTAACTATAATTTTATTCAAAATGATTTTTATATAGATCACATATCCCTGCATCTCCAGTTCCATGTTATCAACTTCCTCTTGAATATCTCCAAACATGGACATCCTACTATTACTTCAGACTCAAAATATCTAAGAATAAAATAATCACCTTTACTTCAAATCTGTTCATCTCGCGGGATAGAGCCAAGATGGGGGAGTAGAAACAGCACTTCCATGGTGTTCAAGCCCACACCACTATAAAATTATGTAAAAGTGGGACTCTGAATGAGCCCTGGAGCTATAGAACTCACAGAACAGAATCCAAGGATCACCTACCCAGCAAAACTGAGTATTTTGTTGCAGGGGAAAATATGGTCATTCAGTGGAATAGAGGCCTTTCAAGCATTCATGAGGAAAAAAACAAAATTGAATAGAAAATTTGACATTCAGGCACAAAAAGCAAGAGGTACTTGAGAAGGTAAACAGGGGAAAAAAATCAAAATAACTTATCAAAGTAGAACTATTTACATTCCTACATGGAAAAACTATAACTGTCATTGATGAAACCTTTCTCATTATGAAAATAATTGAAGAAGAGTATATGGGCATATGAATACATGTGTGAATGTGTGTATATATGCTTACAGCTATACATGGATAGAGGGCACAGGTCAAATTTGATACTTAAGGGATGAAGTTAAGAGGTGAGAGAGGAAAGAGACAAGAGGAGATGGGGAGAGACAGGGTAGGGTAAACTATCTCACGTAGAAGAGGCAAGGGGAAGTAGTTGCAGGGGAGGGGAAGAACAGGAAAGAAAAAAGGCAAAACCTTATTCTCATTGAACTTGGTTCAGGGAGAGAATCACATACATACTAAATGGGATATCTCATCCTGCAGGAGAGTAAGGGGAAGGGGGATGAGAGGGGGGATGATGGAGGCGAGAGCATGTTGGGGTAGGGGAGGTTGGAAGCACCCACTTTTGAAGAGGGACAGGATCAAAATAGGGAATGAACCAGGTGGGGGTTGGATGCGTGGCAGGGAAATATAGTCAGTCTTTTACAATATATCTACTATGGTAATGTTTCACATAGCTATACATGTACAACATATAGTGAATTGCTTATCTTCCCTGCCGGAATTGGTGACAAGGGACAAAAGGTATGGATCTGGGATTCAAAGTTTTAAAATATAATGTTTCAAATATATATATATATATATATATATATATATACTATTATTAATATTATTTTTCATGTAACTGGGAGTTAAGATGGGCAGGCATTGGGGCTCAGAGAGTTGCCTTGCCCTAATGGAAAAATCGAGGATGTATGGGAGAATATATGGGAGAGAGCAGATTGGATGAGGGGATATCCTGTGGGACTGCTTGTTCTGGGGTGGTGCATAGGGGAAAATGGGGAAAAATTGTTATAACTTAAAATCTGTTGGAAATGAATGATGTAAAGCAGAAGTTAATAAAGAATTTGGAAAAAAAAAACTGTTCATCTCATCCCCTTCTCTATTTCTGTTGATGATAACACTATAACAACATTATCTGGTATTTCTGCAGTGCTTTACTATTTGCAAAGCATTTTTCAAGTGATCTATAATTTGATCCTAACAACAACCCTAGGAGGTAGGAGATATTATCTCCATTTTACAATTAGGGCAACTGAGGTAGACAAAATTTAAAATACTTGACCAAAGCCACAAAGCTACTAAATCTCTGAAGCTAAATTTTTTTTTTTATGTTATATGACATTCATGGATTTATTATACATTAAATGACTCCATCATAGGATTATAGCTCTAGAGGTAGATGGGACCTCAGTGACCATGAAATAAAATTTCTTCATTTTATAGATGAACCCCAGGGAAGTTAAGTTGCTTGTCCAAGGCCACACAGAGAGTGTCAGAATTAGGGTTTCTGAGGAGAGATAAGAATTTTGTTTTTGTTTTTGTTTTTGTTTTTTTTTGATGCCATGTCCTTTGTCAACCCAATGGATCTTATATACTCCTCTGATTAACGTGTTCAAATGCATTAAACACATACCCACATAGGGGCAGGGCTACAAATGCAACAGTTTATATTAAGATATTTTTTGGTCAAGTTCATGGATCGTCTTAAACTACCTGAAGACCTCCAGTTAAGAACTGCTGCTACTCAGCCATTTTTTCTTTCCACTGTAACTCTGAGATTTTCTTTTCTCGTCAATATCAAGTTTTTTTTGTTTACCATTTGTATTTGAATATTATTATTCAGTCATTTCAGTCATTTCTGGCTCTTTGTTACCTCACTGGAAGTTTTTTTTCTTTTTTTCCAAATGTTTATTAACTTCTTGTTTACATTATTCATTTCCATCAAGTTTTGAGTGAAATTTTTTTTCTCCATTTTCCCCTAAACACCACCCAATAAGAACAGTCATATAAGATATACCCTTATCCAATATGCTCTCTCCCATCTCTTCTCCCATACCCCTTTCTACTTTTCCAATAAGGCAAGGTGAACCTCGAGCCACATTGCCTGCACATCTTTCTCCCAATTATATGCAAAATAGTACTAATCATAGTATTTATATGTTTTTTTGAAAAAAAAATATTTAAAAGGAAGATAAGCAACTCAGTATATGCTATATAGGTGTAGCTATGCAAAACATTGCCCTAGTAGATATATTGTAAAAGACTGACTATTTTTCCCTCCCTCCTATCCCACCTTCCACCTTGTCCACTCCCCATCTTGATCCTATCCCTTTTCAAAAGTGGGGTTGCAAAATCCCTCCACCCCAGCCGGCCCTCCCCTCCACCACCTTCCCCTATCTCCTGCCCCCCACTCTCCTGTAGGGTGGGACACCCTATTTAGTATGCATGTCATTCTGTCCCTGGTCCAAATTCAATGAAAATAATTTTTTGCCTTTTTGACTTCCTGCTCTTCCCCTCCCCTGCAACCACTTTCCCCTGCCTCCTCTACACAAGACAGTTCACCCCATTGTCTCTCCCCATTCCCACTCACCACATTACTCTCTCACCTCTTAACCTCACATTTTAAATATCATCGCTTCCTCTTAAATTTGTCCTGTGCCCTCTATCTATGTATACCTGAAAACATATATACACACATTCACATATGTATTCATATGCCCATATGCCCTTCTTCAACTATTTTCATAGTGAGAAAAGTTTCATCATTTAGGGTTATTGTTTTTCCATGTAGGAATGTAAATAGTTCAACTTTGATAAGTTAATTATCATTTCTTTTCCCTGTTGACCTTTTCAAGCATCTCTTGCTTCTTGTACCTGAATGTCAAATTTTCTATTCAACTCTGGATTTTTCATCAAGAATGCTTGAACATCCTCTATTCCACTGAATGACCAAATTTTCCCCTGAAACATGATACTCAGTTTTGCTGAGTATGTGATTCTTGGTTTTAATCTCAGGTCTTTTGCCCTCTGGAATATCATATTCCATGCCCTTTGATCCTTCACTGTAGATGCTGCTAGATCCTGTGTTAACATGATTGTGTTTCCACAATATTGCAATGGTTTCTTCCTGGCTGCTTGTAATATTCTCTCCTTGATCTCTGAATTCGGGAACTTGGCTACAATATTCCTAGGAGTTATCTTTATGGGATCTTTCTCAAGATGTGAAATGTATATTCTTTCAACCTCTATTTTACCTTCTGGTTCTAAAACATCCGGGTAATTTTCCTTGACAATTTCTTAAAGGATGATTTTTAGATTCTTTCTTTGATTATGGCTCTCAGGTAGTCCAATAATTTTTAGATTGTCTCTCCTGGATCTATTTTCCTAGTCAGTGTTTTTTCCCATGAAATATTTCACATTATCTTCTATTCTTTCATTTGTTTAGATCTGCTTAACAGCATCTTGATTTCTCATAAAGTCACTAACTCCCATTTGCTCCAGTCTAATTCTGAAGGAGTGAATCTCCTCAGTGAGCTTTTGAGATTCTTTTTCCATCTGGCAAATTCAACTTTTTAAGGCATTCTTCTCCTCATTGCCTTTCTGAGCATCTTTTGCCTTTTGAGTTAGTCTATTTTTTAAAGTGTTATTTTCCTCAGTTAGGCTGTTGAGACTCATTTCATACTTTTCTTGCATCTTTCTCATTTCTCTTCCCAATTTTCCCCCACTTCTCTTATCTGCTTCTTAAGGTCCTCTATAGCCTATAGCCAGCTCATATTTTCATTTGGGGCTTTTGCTGCAGGGGTTATTACCTCACAGTCCGCCCCCTGTTCCATGCTTTGATCCTCTTTGCCCCCAAAATAAGAGTCTAATGATGCATTTTTCTGTTTGTTTTGTTTCCTTTGCCTAGGTATGTTGCCACTCAATTATGTGACTTTTGGCCTCGTTGCCACAGTAGGACTTTCACAACAGCCAGGGGACCTTCTGTCCCAAACATTGGGGTTTTATCAACTTCCAGAGGTATTAGGTGGGCGGCCTCTGTGAAGCCTCCACACACTCTAGCAAGCTGGTCACACACCCCAAAGTGTCCACCCCAGACTGCAATCCAGATCCATGAAGGTTAAACAATAGTGCTTACAGCCCAGATTTATTGCTGCATCCCCCTACAGTTCAAAGGCTAAGAGCTGAAGCTGAAATGTGGCAACATGGCGCAATCTGCACTGGCTCCTCAGCAGCTTCTTGCCCCCAGCGAAAGAAGCAGATGCATTCTCCCAACCAGTACCAAAGTCCATAGGGCACTAACCTCTCACTTTGTCCTAGACATCTATGTGTTGATAATTCTGGAAATGCCACAGATGCTGTTCTGGGGTCCCTCCAGCTGGCTTCTGGTCTGGCTACCCTCAGGCTAAAACCATGACTCACAGGGGCCTGGCCAGAATGCTTCACTGATAGCTCACAGAGCGCTATGCTGGTGGTTCCCAAAGCACTGCACTATCCTCTCCCTGCCTGGCTGCCTGGCTGCCCTCAGTGGGGGGTTAGCTTCTCAGTGTCTTTTTGTGGGTTCTTGAGCTCTAGAGGTGGTTCTGAGTCCCCCTTTCGCATAATTTTGAAGTGGTGTGGGTTGGTGTTCCATGGAAGTGCTGTTTCTCCTCTGCCATCTTGACTCCTGAAGCTAAATTTTAACTTAGAGCTACTTGAGTACAGACCCAGTATTCTATCACTTTACCACTTAGCTTTATCTTGCAAAGTTTATAACTTCAGGATGATTTTTAATTCTTTCTACTCCTTATACCTTACATTGAAATCAACTCATAGATAGATACAGATATAGATATAGATATATAGATATAGATATAGATGTAGATGTAGATGTAGATATAGATATATGTATGTATGTATTTAGTAAGCATTTACTACAGCTAGACTATTAAATGAAAGTTCAAATACTGAAACTTAAAGACTATTTTTCTGTATAATGAGAAGAAAGGAGTTATTGTGAAAGAACCTGTTTTGGGGAAAGATCAAAGGCAAAAGGAAAAGGGAGTGACAGCTGATGAGATGGATCAATAGTTTCACTGAAACCATGAAAGTGAGCTTGGACAGACTTTGAGAGATAGCGGAAGATAGAAGGGTCTGGTGTGCTATAGGGTCCATGAGGTCCTGAAAAGTTATACATGACTGAACAAAAAGCATGCCAGGCACTGTTACTTTTGTCAATGCCCATACTAGATGCTACCTTTTCACAAAATATTTCTTTGAAATTTTATCCTTACTCTCTCCTACTAAGGAGCTGCAAATGGTTTCTTTATTCCCATAATACTTTCCTGGCCAACTCCTTTTTCAGTTTTTACATTCTAGTTTGTCTTTTTTCCTATATATGCACCACAGGCTTACAATATTATATTATAATCTAGTTTAGAAAAGTAGAGTCATGACATGCCTACTTTGCATCCCATTGCTCAGCACAATGCCTGGAACATAGTAGGTATTTAGTACATATTTATTAGACTGAAAAATAATAGTCATCATGGCTTGGGCTCTGAGATATAAATGGAATGTTTTATATTTTGATTATTAGGTTGTAAACCAGCTTTCTAAAACACTGGAGCTTTGCTTTTATTTTGTCCTTGGGGTCTTGGTTATAGGACTATATATCCATAATAATAAAAATAACTTAAATTTATGTTGAAATTTATGGTTTATAAGGCAAAAAGCCTGCAAAGCTCTAGATGCAGGCATCATTTATCCTATTTTATAGATAATAGTTTACATTTAAATATTGCTTTAGGTTTCACAAATTATTTTATATGCATTATATCATTTGATCTTAACAACAAAACTTTAAGAAAATTGCTTACTATCACTATTTTTTGGATGAGAAAACTGAGACTCAGAGAGATTCAATAACTTATTCAGGGTCACAGAACTATAAAACCTGAGTGGAGATTTGATCTCATCACTTCCTACTTGACTGGACAAGTGTACTTTATCATTGTCTGTAGAAACTCATCTTCCTGCAAGATGACATCAATTCTGAAGTGTAGAACTTCCCATTACCACTAGCCCCTTAGGTACCTTACTCTCTTTAATTCAAAATGATAAAATTTGGACATCAGAGAGTTCTTTCGAAACCTTCTATTTAAAGTTCGTAATTTTTGACCTGGCTATAGGACTTCATCATATATATGCAGTAGGTACCGCCCCTCCAGCACCATTCATTTTCATATATTTTTTTAAAGCAATTGGGGTTAAGTAACTTGCTCAAGGTTACATGGCTAGTCATTATTTATGTGTGGGTGCTCATTTTCTGAGGCCGGTTTCGATCTCGGGTCATCCCAACACCGAGGCCGACGCTCTTACTCACTGCGCCACCTAGCCGCCCCACATTTTCATATTTTTTGAAAAAAATTGTCTTTCCCCCATTGTAATCTTGAGGTCAGAGATAGTATTTTCTCTTTATTTGTATCCCAAGTGCTTAGTAGAGTTCTTGGAACATAGTAGGTGTTTAATATATGTTTTCTGATTGATTGAGTGAATAATCCCAAATTTTCCTAGTTTCAATTTTAGAGCCCTGACCTCATGGTTAGACCTCCAACTTCTATACTACATGGAAAAATGAAGACCCAAGAGCTGTGATGTCAAGAAATGCATTGTTCATTGTAACCTGAGCATGAACAATCGTCTGACCTAGGCTGTGAACCCAGGTATTCTTTCTTCAAACTCATCTTTACTATAAGGTATATACTTTGCTTTAATAGGTTTCAACAACAAAAAAGCTACATTTAACTTGATTCAAGGTAATTAGAAATAATATTATACAGTATTAGGCTATATCCAGTTATTGTACAGTGTATACTTTCTCTGCATAGAGTGTTGTGTACAGATATCACATATAGGGAATTTTGTCCTTAAAATTTAAGAGTTTTCTGATTCCAGAAGATTTTGAGAAGTAGCTATTGTTTAATTGTCTTATTCTTAATCAAAGCTGAATGTTATAAAATACTAATAATCAAACTTCTCCTCCCCACCCCTATCTTCTTTATAGAAATGAGACAACTTGGTCAAATTCTGTCGATTTTTCAATATTTTTTCATTAATTTTCTTTGACTTTTTCTTTTCCATTTTTTATACTTTATTATAAGAGATTGCTTTCTGAATATAAGGAGGGCAAGGATACACTGGGAAAAGTGGTGACAGAAGGATAAAATTCAATAAAATTTATTTTTAAATAATCTTGTTCTATTTCTTTGGATGTTGGTCAGTAATTTTATGAAGGTTGGGAGGCTGATGGTGAAGAAATTCTTTCTGAAAACAGATTTTAAGTGGTCTTCTCTATTTATTCCTCACATGACACTTCATCTCCCATCTCTGTACCTCAGCAGTGGATGTACCCCATTTCTAGAATGCATCCTGTTTTACTTCTGCTTCACAGAATCCCTCTTTTGTTGAAAAATGTGACTCAATCACACTTTTCTTAAAGAACCCTTAACTTTCTCCCTAAGGGTTAGCACTTTCCATCACAAAATAACATGTAATTTATGACTTTACTTTTTTTTTGGAGGGCTATAGGGGTTAAGTAACTTGCCTAAGGTCACATGGCTAGGTTTTGTTTCTGTGTGCCTTAAGTGTCTGAGGCCAGATGCAAACTCAGGTCCTTTTTTACTCCAGGGCCAACGCTCTACTCACTGCGCCACTTAGCCGCCCCCAACTCATAACTTTGTATATATTTGTATATATTCATCGTATATCCATACATACATAGGTACATATGTATGTGTCTATCTTTATGTACCTATTTCTACTTGACACTCACTCTCATTCTAAGACAGAAAATGTAAGCAACTCACATACTAAGTAGGAGTTGTTTTTATCCTTAGTACCTAGCAAAGTGTCTTAAGTATGATAGAATTTGATAAATTCTGTTTGGATGGATGGAATCATAGTTTCCTAATGGCATTTAAAGGTTAAGTTACTTGTCTAGGATCATTCAATATCTCCCAGAAAGATGACACAACTAACCTTGACCACTACCATTATCACCACCCAACCAAAACCAAATGCCCTAAAAGAATCATCAGTAATAACTTTTAACTACTATTAGGGTCTCTAAGAATGTTGAAACATCAAGTACACAAAACATAAAGCAACAGTTGGGAATGCTAAATTAATATGTTACTTTCCCCCTCAATGTTGTAGCCCACAGATTGAGTCACATGGAGCCCGTGGTGGGAGGAACTTTATGATTGAGCGGAGCATGAAAGGTAGAGAAGGAAGAGAGAGCAAGAGAGCTGGGACACAGTAATGTAGAGCTGGGAAAAACCTGAGGCAGAACAGCTAGCATGATTGAGACATGGAGGAATTTTGCTTAGTAAAGCCTGTTTGTGGGGAGGCCTAATGGAGGGAAGACTTGGAGATGGCAGTGTTTCCTGCATTGGTGATGTGTATAAATTTTTTTGTTATCATGGTGAAATTGTCTTTCTGATGTCTCAATAAATATCTTGGTTTAGTCTTTGAGGAAGAGAATTTGTTATGTTTTATTATTCAGCCCTGGAAATGCACATGCATATTCATAGTGGCTTCTATGGGTATTTCATTGGCAATATATTCTCTCCTTAGAAGTCTCAGACATTGAAAACTCCAAGAAATATAGTAGCGAGATTCCAGAATTACAATATTAAGGAAAAAATTCTGCAAGCAGGCAAAAAGAAACAATTCAAATATCGAGGAACTACAGTTAGGATCACACAGGACCTAGCATCTTCTGCATTAAAAGAGTGGAGGCATGGAATTTGATATTTTGTAGGGCAAGAGAGCTAGAACTACAATGAAGGATTAACTACCCGGCAAAACTGAGCATAATCTTTCAGGCAAGGAGATGGTCATTTAATGAAATAAGGGACTTCTGGACTTTCCATATGAAAAAGCCAGAGCTCAATGCAAAATTTGATGTCCAATTACAAGACTCAAGAAAGACATAAAAAGGTAAACAAGTAAAACACAGACTCAAACATACATATGTGCACACACCCACAGTCATATACACATGCTCATTATTTGGGATGCAACAAGAGAAAAAGTTTCACATCCCTATATGAGGAGCTGATAACTGTCAATATTGAAATTTTTATGACTATCATGACCTTCAAAAGGGTTACACTTAGATAGAGGGTGTGGGCATGAACACACTAACCTGAAGACTTAAAAAAATATATTAAAGGGATCAAAGGGACTGTAATGGGAAAAAGGAAAGGATAAAATAGGAAAAGGTAAAATATGCCATCTGAAGAGGCATCAAAACACACTATAAAAGAGGGGAAGGAAAGAAGGAGAGGAACATCACTTAAAAAACTATTCTCACTGGTTCTGGTTCAAAGAGGGATCAACTTAATCAGTGAAGTTTAACATTCTAATGTGAATAGACACATAAATCCTTTAAATAGAGGAAAAGGAAGGAGGGAGAGGAGCACTGTTTGAAATTTACTCTCATTGGTTTGGGGAGTAACTTACTCTGATAAGTATAAAAATTTATTGTGTCCTATAGGTAGTGAAAGGGTAAGGGGGGTTGAAAAGGAGGAGAATAAAGGGAGGGATTAGAGGGGAGGGAAATAGTAATAAGGGAAGTGGGTAGGTTAAGAAAGGAGGTCATTGTGTGGGAACACTGAGGGAGGGCGTGGTCAAAAGGGAAATCCTCACAGAGGAGAAGGGAGAAGGAAGAAACAAAAACATAAACAGGGGAGAGAATAGGATGGAGGGGAAGAGACAGATAGTCATCATTACTGTGAATGTGATTGGGATGAACTCTCCCATAAAACAGAGGAAGGTAGCAGAATGGATTAAAAACCGTAATCCTACAATATGCTGTCTACAAGAAACACATTTGAAACAAAGGGATACCCACAGGGTAAAGGTAAAAGGTTGAAGTAGAATTTATTAAGCATCAGCTAAAATAAAAAAAAAAAAAACAGGGGTAGCAATACTTATCTCAGGTAAAGCAAAAGCAAAAATAGATCTAATTAAAAGAGATAAAGAAGGAAACTATATCCTACTAAAAGGCACCATCCAGAATGAAGCAATATCATTACATAATATATATGCCCCAAGTGGTATAGCATCCAAATTCCTAGAGTATAATTTAAAGGAATTAGAGGGAAGAAATAGATAGCAAAACTATACCAATGGAGGACCTTGATCTCCCCCTTTCTGAACTTGTTAAATCAAACCTCAAAATAAACAATAACAAAGTTAAGGAGGCAAATAGAATTTTAGAGAGACTATATATGATAGATCTCTGGAGAAAACTGAATGGGGATAAAAAGGAATTTACATTTTTCTGAGCAGTGCATGGTACATACTCAAAAATAGACCACATACTAGGGAATAAAAACCTTACAATTCAGTGCAGAAAAGCAGAAACATTAAATGCATCATTCTCAGATCATGATGCAATAAAAATTATATGCAGTAAAGGGCCAAGGAAAGATAGACAAAAACTAATTGGAATCTAAACAATTTAATGCTAAGGAATGGGTGAGAGAAAATGAGAGAAATGCGCCATCCAGAGATATAACTAGAAAGAACTGAGCCTGAATCCTGATGGAAGCAAACTAAATGATCTTTTTCTTTTCATTGTTTGGTTTTATTTCTTCTTTACCATCTTTCTTCCCACCTAGTCCAATATGCTTTTGTAATTGGAATAATGTCTAATATGAATGTATTTGCAGATCCTATACTGGACTATATGTTGTTGTGGGGGGAGGGGGAGGGAAGTAAAGGAAATTTGAAAATCAAGGAACTATGGAATTGAATCTTGTTAACTGAAACTTAACTAATAAATTGATTAAAGAAAAAAAAAAGAATTAGAGATCATTATAAAATGAAAAATGGATAATTTTGATTACATTAAATTGAAAAGATTCTGTACAAACAAAGCCAATATAACCAAGATCAAGAGAGAGTTGGGAAATTGGGAAGGAATTTTTACAAACTATGTATCTGACAAAGGACTCATTTCTAAAATATATGGAGAATTGATTCAAATCTATAAGAATACAAGTCATTGCCCAATTGATAAATGGTCAAAGGATATGAACACGCAATTTTCAGAGAAAGAAATTAAATATATATATATATATATATATATATATATATATATATATATATATATATATATATAAGCACATGAAAATGCTCTAAATCACTATTGTTTAGAGAAATGCAAATCAAAACAACTCTGAGGTACCACATGTCACCAGCCAGATTGGCTAAGACAACAAAACAGGAAAATGACAAATGCTAGAGAGGATGTGGGCAAATTGGAACACTAATGCATTGCTGGTGGAGTGGTGAACTGATGCAACCATTCTGGAAAGCAATCTGGAATTATGCCCAAAGCACTATGAATAATTTCATACCCTTTGACCCAGCAATACCACTTCCAGGGTTATATCCCAATGATATCATAGAAAAGGGAGGAAGACCCAAATGTACCAAAATATTTATAGCAGCTCTTTTCGTGGCTGCAAAGAATTGGAAATTAAAGGGGTGCCCATCAATTGTTGAATTTCCAAACAAGCTGTGTTATATGAATGTAATGGATTATTACATTATATAAGAAATTCTCTCCCCTCATCCAATCTGCTCTCTCCCATATCTTCTCCCATACCCCCTTCAACGTTGCCATTAGGGCAAGGTGAATCTCTAAGCCCCAATGCCTGGACATCTTATGAAACATTTAATTTTAAAACTTTGATTTTCAGATCCATTCCCTTCCTCCCTTGTCACCCACTCCCTCTGAAAAGATAAGCAATTCAGTAAGTGTTGTACATGTATAGCTATGCAAAACATTACCATAGTAGATATATTGTAAAAGACTGCTTATATTTCCCTCCCAACCATCTCACCTCCCACCTGCTCCATTCCCTACCTTGATCCTGTCCCTCTTTAATAGTGGGTACTTCCAACCTCCCCTCCCCCCAGAATGCCCTCCCCTTTCTCATCCCTCTTTCCCCTACTCTCCTGCAAGGTGAGATATCCCATTTAGTATGTATGCGATTCTCTCCTTGAGCCAGCTTCAATGAGAATATGGTTTTGACTTTTTGCCTTCTTGTTCTTCCCCTCGCCTGCAACTACTTCCCCTTGCCTCTTCTACATGAGATAGTTTACCCTACCCTGTCTCTCCCTATCTCCTCTTGCCACTTTCCTCTCTCACCTCTTGACTTCACCCCTTGAGAATCATCCCTTCCCATCAAATTCAACCTGTGCCCTCTATCCATGTATACCTGTAAACATATGCCCATATACCCTTCTTCAATTATTTTCATAATGAGAAAGGTTTAATGAGACACAGTTATTGCTTTTTCCAGGTAGGAATATAAATAGTTCAACTTTGATAAGTTCATTTTGCTTTCTTTTCCTTGATTACATTCTCAAACATCTCTTGCTTCTTGTGTATGAATGTCAAATTTTCTATTCAACTCTGTTTTTTTCCTCAAGAATGCTTGAAAGTCCTCTATTCCACTGAATGACCATATTTTCCCCTAAAACAAGATACTCAGTTTTGCTGTATAGGTGACCCATGGCTTCAATCCCAGCTCTTTTGCCCTCTGGAATATCATATTCCATGCCCTTCCATCCCTCAGTGTAGAAGCTGCCAGGTCCTGGGCTATTCTGATTGTGTTTTCACAGTATTGAAAATGTTTCTTCCTGGCTGCTTGTAGTATTTTCTCCTTGATCTGGGAGTTCTGGAAACTGGCTATAATATTCCTAAGAGTTTTCTTTTTTGGATCTTTTTCAGGAAGCGATCGGTGAATTATTTCAACCTATATTTCCCCCTCTGGGTCTGACACACCAGGGCAATTTTCCTTGAGAATTTTTGAAGGATGATTTCTAGGTTCTTTCTTTGATCATGACTTTCAGGTAGTCAAATACTTTTTAAATTATCTCTACGGTATCTATTTTCCAGATCAGTGGTTTTTTCCCATGAGATATTTCACATTGCCTTCTATTCTTTCAATTGCTTGGATCTGTTTAATAGCATCTTGATTTCTCATAAAGTCACTAGCTTCCATTTGCTCCAGTCTAACTCTGAGGGAATGAATATCCTCATTGAGTTTTTGAGATTTTTTTCCATCTAGCAAATTGGGCTTTTTAAGGCATTCTTCTCCTCATTACCTTTCTGAGCCTCTATTGCCATTTGAGTTAGTCTATTTTTTAAGGTGTTATTTTCCTCAGTCAGGCTGTTGACTGTCATTTCATACTTTTCTTGCATCTTTATCGTTTGTCTTCCCAATTTTCCCCAACTTCTAAGGTCCTCTATGGCTTGTAGCCAGCTTGTATTTTCATTTGGGCCTTTTGGTGCAGGAGTTCTAACCTCACTGTCCTACTCCATGGTTTGATCCTCTTTGTCCCTAAAAAGAGTCCCATGTTGAATTTTTCTGTTTATTTTGTTTCTTTTGCCTAGGCATGTTGCCACTTAATTACTTGACTTTTGGGCTTGTTGCCACAGTAGGACTCTGCCACCAGACATGAGACCTTCCACCCAATTGTCGGGTCTTCACAACTTCCACCAGTTGGGTGGCCTCTATAAAGCCTCCACCCACTGTGGCAAATTGGATACCTACCCCAAACTTCCCCAGCAGGCCACAATCCAGATCCAGGCAGTTTAAAGCAAGAACAATAAACGCCCAGACTGATTGCTGTATCCCCCTATAGTTCAGAGACCAGGAGCTAGAGCCACCAGTGACGCTGCAAAATGGCTTCTGTGCAGTGTTTCTTCAGCAGCTTTTTGTCTCCAGGGGAGGAAGCCAGTGTGTTCCCCAAATACTGGTCCCAAAGTCCATAGGGCACTATCCTCTCACTTTGTCCTAGGCATATCTGTGCTGGTAATTCTGGAATCGCCACAGCTGCTGGTGTTCTGGGGTCCCTCCCACTGGCTGATGGCCCAGCCGCCCTCGGGCTAAAACCTTGGCTCAAGCAAGCCTGGGCTCAGCTCCCAGATCGATGTTAGTTCCCAGAGCTCTGTGCTGCCTGTTCTCAGAGCTTTGTGCTTGCCACTCCCTGCAGGTTTGCTGGGTTCACCTCAGCGAGTGGTTAGTTTCTTTGTGTAGTTCTGTGGGCACTGGGGCTCGAGAAGTTGTTCAAATTCCCCTTTTACATTGTTTGGAAGTTGTGTGGATCAGACCACCTTGGAAGTGCTATTTCTACTCTGCCTTCTTGGCTCCACCCCCCCCCTCACAAGTTCTGTTTCTTAACAAAGACTATATAAACAAAGATTATATAATCATGCAAAGATCAAAGACACTTGAACTCAAACAAGGTGCTAAATACTTAAGAAGGTGAAACAAGGTGCTAAACATTTCTTTGCTTACCATTACAAAAGGAAATGGGTTTGAACAAGAGACCTGTTAATCTCATAAGAAGCAAGACTCTCCAAGATTCCCCAAGAATCCCCAGTCATAAAGATCCAGAAAGGTCTGAATTTATTTTTTTTTAAATTTAGATAATATTTATTTTCCCCAGTTGTATGTAACACACACACACACTCACATTTGTGTGGATATATGTACAGATAAATATATTTATGTATGCATGTGTTTAGTGTTGAACTCCAAATTCTATTCCTTCCTTTTTCCCCTGTCCCCCTTAGATGGTATGCAATCTGTTATAGGTTATTTATGTGCAATCATGTAAAACTTTTCCATGTTACTCATTTTATAACAAAATCTGTAAAGGAAGGAAGAAAATTTAAGAAAGAAGAAAGGAAGGAAGGAAGGAAGGAAGGAAGGAAGGAAGGAAGGAAGGAAGGAAAGAAGGAAGGAAGGAAGGAAGGAAGGAAGGAAGGAAGGAAGGAAGGAAGGAAGGAAGGAAGGAAGGAGAAAGAAAGAAATAGAAAGAAGAAGGTAAGAAGGAACATAAATAGAAAGAAAAAAAGAGAAAAGGAATGGAAAAGAAAAGAAGGAAAAGAAAATAATATGCTTTAATCTGTATTCAGATAATATCAATTTTTCCTCTGTAAGTAAATAGTATGTTTTGTCCTGAGTCCTTTGAGATTATCTTGTATCATTTTATTATGGAGACTAGCTAAATTTTTCACAATTAGAAGATCCGACTTTTAAAAAGTAAATGCTTGGGGCAGCTAAGTGGTGCATTGAGTAAGAGGACTGGCCCTGGAGTCAGGAGGACCCAGGATAGGTTCTGGCCTCAGAAAATAACCACCCACACATAAATAATGACTGGCCATGTAATTTTGAGCAAGTTACTTAATCCCAATTGCTTTAAAAAAATAAAAAAGGGAGGCTGAAGTATAACAAATCTTGAAGTCTAGAAATATTAAATATATACATATATACAGTTGTATTTCCTTTAAAAATTATGTTAAAGTTGAAGGAAGCAATTACTATAAATTACCCCAAAATTGTTCAATTTGTATCTAAGAAATTTTTATTCTTGGTTTTGCAACATTTTAGTGGAATTTGCTTATAATGTGTATGGGTAATAATTTTTTTCTCAGTTTTTTTTTTTTTTTTTAGGGCAATTGGGATTAAGTAACTTGCCCAAGGTCACACAGCTAGATTTTTGATTGTGTGTGCATTAAGTGTCTGAGGTTGGATCCGAACTCAGGTCCTTCTGACTCCAAGGCCAACGCTCTACTCACTGCACCACCTAGCCGCCCCATGGGTAATAATTTTAACCCTCACTTTTGTGCTTATGATCTGAATCATGAAGACTTAGGGTCACATGATTATGTGTGGATTTACATTTGCAAAGATATATCTAGAAATCTACAATGTCCCACATATCTTGGTTTTGTTATGAGATCCAAGAATATCATGTGCATGAGTCAACTCAATTTCCTAGAATCCTGAAGATTATGCTTGAAACTAAGAAACAAATTATCATGCCCTTCTTCTCAGGATTGAAAACAAATGGAATCCCATCCAAGCCCTTCTAGTACCAATCTTCTATCCTATAACAAAGTCTCCCTGGCCATAAAATCTATAAAACAGTGCAACTATTTATTAATACACAGGTAAATAACCATTAAGTTTACTGCAGTATAATATGTGGCCAAGGCTCCTTCAATTTGATTTCAAACTTCCTTTTATTTCTTTTTTTTTTCATTTTTTTTTTTTTTTAAGCAATTGGGGTTAAGTAACTTGCTCAAGGTTACACGGCTAGTCATTATTTATGTGTGGGTGCTCATTTTCTGAGGCCGGATTTGATCTCGGGTCATCCCAACTACGAGGCCGACACTCTTACTCACTGCACCACCTAGCCGCCCCTTTAGGGCAATTGGGGTTAAGTAACTTGCCCAAGGTTACACGGCTAGGTTTTTGTTTGCGTGGATTAAGTTTCGGAGGCCGGCTCCGAACTCAGGTCCTTCTGACTCCAGGGCTGGCGCTCTATTCACTGCGCCACCTAGCCGCCCCACTTCCTTTTATTTCTTGGTTGAAGCTGAAATTTTTTCTCCTCTATGCTTTTCTCTTGTTTCCTTCTCTTCCTTTCCCTAGTATATCCCATTACCTAGAATGATAGAAATGAGGGACAGAAAATATCTCAGTTTCCTTGAAATCTCTACATCAATTATTTTAGTCTATTTCCTTAAAATTGAGACAATTCATTATTAAGGTTGTCA
This sequence comes from Gymnobelideus leadbeateri, assembly GCA_011680675.1. Taxonomy (NCBI): domain Eukaryota; kingdom Metazoa; phylum Chordata; class Mammalia; order Diprotodontia; family Petauridae; genus Gymnobelideus; species Gymnobelideus leadbeateri. Next base: position 292,655 of record WOXC01011650.1, on the reverse strand, counting down.
TTCCAACCAGTTTAACTTCACTGGCCACTATCGTATCAATTCCATTCAGTTCAGTTCAACACGCATTTTATTTTTATTTTATGAAATAAAACAAGAATTTCCATAACATTGTACAAAAAAAGACAATTGTACATGAAACTGCATATCTACTATGCACAACTTGCTATTCCTTTCAAATAAGCACTGGAATTACAATCTAATTTTTTTCTTCCCTCCCCCTGCCTCTTTAATATGAGATAATTTACCCTAATCTATCTCTCCCTTTTCCCTTCTCCCAATAAATTCCTCTTTCACCTCTAATTTTTATTTTTTAAATATCATCCCTTCATATTCAACTCATCCTTTGTCCTCTATGTATACATGACCACACATATGTCCACACTCATATATATATACTTATATTTATATTTATATATACATACACCCTTCTATACATACTTATGACATATGTATATATATTTATGAATATATATTATATACTATATACATTTCCTTAAAATATCCTCATACTGAGAAATTTCTTATGAGTTACAATTATCATTTTTCCATGTAGGAATGTAAGTAGTTCACCTTTAATAAGTTCCTTATGATTCCTTTTTTCTGTTTACCTTCTCATGCTTCTTCTGCTTTTTATATTTGAAATCAAATTTTCTGTTCAGCTCTGGCTTTCACATCAAGAATGCTTGAAAATCCTCTATTTCATTGCTGACCATATTTTTCCCTATAGCATTATACTGTTTGCTGGGAAGGTGATTCTTGATTTCAGTTCTAGCTCCTTAGACCTCTGCAATTTCATATTCCAAGCCTTTCCATCCCTTAATGTAGAAGCTCCTAGGTCTTGTGTTACCCTGATTGTGTTTCCACTATACTCAAATTGTTTCTTCCTGACTGCTGGCAGTATCTTCTCCTTGACCTGGGAACTCTGGATTTTGGCTATAATATTACTAGGAAATTTCTTTTTGGGATCTTTTTTCAAGAGGTGAATGGTGGGGGCAGCTAGGTGGTGCAATAAGTAAGAGTGCCGGCCTCGGATTTGGGATGACGCATGATCGAAACTGGCCTCAGAAAATGAGCACCCCCACAGAAATAATGACTAGCCATGTAACCTTGAGCAAGTTACTTAACCCCAATTGCTTAAACAAAGAGAGATGTGAATGGTGAATTCTTTCAATTTCTGTTTTTCCCTTTGATTCTATAATATCAGGGTAATTTTGCTTGATAATTTCTTGAAACACGGTGTCTGTGCTCCATTTTTATCATGGCTTTCAAGTAGTCCAATTATTTTTAAATGATCTCTCCTGGATCTATTTTCTAGGTCAGTGGTTTTTCCAATGAGATACTTCACTTTATCTTCTATTCTTTCATTTTTTTGTATCTATTTCATAGTATCTTGATTTATAAGGTCATTAGCTTGCAATTGCTCCAATCTAATTTTTAAGGAGTTATTGTGTTCAGTGAGTTTTTGCCATTCCTTTTCCATCTGGCAAATTCAGCTTTTAAATATATTCTTCTCATTGGCTTTGTGGGCCTCTTTTGGCATTTTAGTCTATTTTTAAGGTGTTATTTTCTTCAGTGTATTTTTGGGTCTCCTTTAGCAGGCTGTTGACTCACTTTTCATGATTTTCTTGCATAATTCTCATTTCTCTTCCCAATTGTTCCTCCATTTCTTACGTGATTTTCAAAATCCATCTTGAGCTCCTCCATGGCCTTTAACCAATTCATATTTTCCTTGGAGGCTTTTGATGCAGGAGTTATGACTTTGTTGTTTTCCTCTTGCTCTATGCCTTGATCCTTTTGTCCACAAAAAAGGACTCTATGATCAGTTTGTGCTTCCATTGCTTATTCATATTTCCAGGCAATTATTTGACTTTTGAGCTCTTTGCCATGTTACTACTTTGCTTGAAGAATGGAGTGAGATGTGTCCCAAATCACTGGGGTTTTTGCAGCTGTTGGAGCTATTACTTATGTGTCCTCTTTACAGACCCCACAAGCTCTTGCTCACTTGGTCACACACCCCTGGACCACCAGCCAAGACTTCGATCCATATCCAAGCAGGTTAAAGCAAGAGGGATTTACCCCTGGTCTCTTGGTACCCCTATGATCTGCAGGCTAGGAGCTACTGAAGCAGCCAGGCTGCTGCTGCTGGAGCCCCCATACCTCTGCTGAGTCTCACGCTGGGTTTAGGGGCTCCACCAAGCTCTTCAGTCTCCTCCTGTTCCTACAGCATTCCACGCTGACCTTTTACTTTGTCTTTGGTGTTTATGAGTTGAGAAGTCTTGAACCCCCCACACCTACTGATGATTCACTCTCCTGAAGTTTGCTCCAGCAGCCACTGGTTGGTGCTGCCCTGGGGCTGGAACAGTGTGACTCATGACTCACTGCACTCGGCTCCCAGCTAGGTGAGATAGACACTTCCTGTTCACCTGCCAGGCTTCCCTCAGCAGGAGATTTCTTTCTTTCGGTCAATTTGTGGGTTCTATAGCTCTAAAGTTTGTTTAGAGTCACTTTTTACATGTATCAGAAGTGACTGGAGCAGAAGCCTACACCACATTTGTGCTTCTACTTTGCCATCTTAGCTCCCAATCTCTCTCTCTCTCTCTTTCCTTCCTTCCTTCCTTCCTTCCTTCCTTCCTTCCTTCCTTCCTTCCTTCCTTCCTTCCTCCCTCCCTCCCTCCCTCCCTCCCTTTCTTTCTTTCTTTCTTTCTTTCTTTCTTTCTTTCTTTCTTTCTTTCTTTCTTTCTTTCTTTCTTTCTTTCTTTCTTTCTTTCTTTCTCTTCCTCAAAACCTTAAACCCAGTTCATTCTGAATCTGACAGTTTAGACCACGATAGGTCCCTGCCTAAGTTCCACTTAATGGCTGTATTTTGAGCACTCCTGGATTAGAGTGAATCTCAGTGGTAACTGTTTCTTTTTGAACAGTAATCCTGAGGGTCTTCCCCTCTCAGTTTGAGGTTTTTTGTTTTGTTTTTTTCTAATTAAAGGGGCCATCCCTTCACTCACTCCATAAAGGGGCCTATTCACTGAATGAGTGTTATCTCACTCTTATTGAATACATGAAATGGCCTTAGCCCAAAAGGTTCAAGGTCTCTAAGAGACATCCTGATGAATATATTTTCACTGGATCCAGATAGTTCAGAGGACAAAATGAGACTAGTGACTTGCACAGCCCTCCCTTGCTCAAATCAAAGTCAAGTGCAAGTCATGTCATCATTTTCCTGATGCCATGTTCCTCGCCAAAAATGAAGGACAAACATAACAACCTATACACACATATAAAATATATATATATGTATATATATATATATATATACACATATGTATACATATATATGAATGCATGTGTATATATACATATATTTATCTTCCTATGTAAATATTTTTCTGGATGCAGATAGTGCCATTCTTCACATATCCTTTATATGTAATTTGGGTATTTATATAGAAAAAATAACTTATTAATTCAAAGTTAATATTTAAACAATAATGGTATTACTGTATAAAATGTTTTCTTAAATATATTCATTTTGCTCATTATTTCAGGCAAAACTTTCCATTTTTTTAAAAATCACTGAGCTTACTATTTCTTTCTCTCTCTCTCTTTCTTTCTTTCTCTCTTTCTTTCTTCCTTTCTTTTTTTCCTTTCTTTCTTTCTTCCTTTTCAGTTTTCCTACATCTTTCCCATCATTTGTCATTTGCCCATTCTATCATTTTAGCCTATCTGGTGGGTATAAAATTAGATATCAAATTTGTTTTAATCAAAATTTCTCTAATTAATAATGATTTACAATATTTTATGACTAATTTTTAGATTTTTTTATGACTAAACTCCCTCTTCTTTTTATTTGACCATGTATCATTTGGGGAATGACTTGTATTCTTGTAGATTTGACAAAGTTCTAACTACTATTTTGAATTTCCCTCCATCCTAATTTTATTTACTGTTTTCCACCTGTTTCTCATTTTACCCTGCACCTGTTTCCTTATCTTAATCCTTATGTTGTTATTCTTTAAAACTATTGTAATTACTAAGGAAGTGTGAAAGAAAGGTTATTACTTAGTTATGTATGATGGAGTGATCATAAAAAAAATTAGTAAGAAAAGGTAAAATAAGAGCAATTATCTCATTAAAATTGGTCATGGAAGGAAGAAGTAAGACAGAGGAAACAGATTGGGGTAGAGGGTAGTTAATGCTGGAAACTTACTCTAGTCTGGGCTGAAGATGAAACAAGGTATACATCTGAAGGGATATCTAGAAATGGTCTGAACTTCTAGACAAGTGGGAAAACTGGGGGAGAGGGTAGGAATGGGTATTAAAATGTTTTATAGAATTAGATTAAGAGGGTGTGAAGGAGAACATAAGGGAGGGAATTTTAGAGAGGTGGATAAAATATTAACAGGAGTTTTAAATACTAATTATATTCCACGCACTATACTACGCTATGTTAATATTAATATAAAATGAATTAATTCTTTCTGTCATGAAGATCGCATTCTACTGAGCTGATAGTAGAGAAAACACTGACATTGAAGAGTAAATATATGTGCAAAATTAATACAATTTTGAGGATTCAGAACCATAACATACAGAAGGACAAGTCAAGGCCTCTTGTGTAAGGTAACACTAGACCTGAGCCTTGGAGGGACCTAGGCATTCAGGAAGTGAAGACAGGATAAATCAGGAATGGGGGAACGCCTATGTATGCAACAGCATGAAGCTAAGAGATATCATTTACAAGAAATAGAAAATGAGTCAGTAGTTTTGAAATGTAGAGAATGCATGGAAGAATATTTATTTATTTATTTATCTATCTATCCATTTATTTATTTATTTGTTTGTTTGTTTGTTTATTTATTTATTTTTAAACAAATATTTTATTAAATTCTGTTTTACATCATTCATTTCCACCAGATTTTAAGTTACAATCATTTTCCCCCCTTATTCCCCTACCTAACCCCCCAGAATAGCAGTCCCACAAGATATCGCTTCCTCCAATCTGACCTCTCCCATACCTTCTCCCATACCCCCTTCAACTTTTCCATTAAAGGAAGGTGAATCTTTGTGTCCCAATGCCTGCACATCTTATCGCCCAATTATAAGCAGAAGAGTATTAATAATAGTATTTATATATATATTTGAAACATTTAATCTTAAGACCTCGAATTTCAGATGCATTTCCTTCCTCCCTTGTCACCCATTCCCTCTTGGGAGATAAGTAATTCAGTATATGTTGTACATGTCTAGCTATGCAAAACATTATCATAATAGATATATTGTACAAGGCTGCTTATAATTCCCTCCCACTCATCCCACCCCCCCCCACCTGGTCCATTCCCTACATGATCCTGTCCTTCTTATATAGTGGGTACTTCCAACCTCCCCTCTCCCCAAGGAGGCCCTCCCATCCATCATCCCTCCTCTCTTCCCCCTTACCCCTATTCTGCTGCAGGTTGAGATATCCCATTTAGTATTTATGTCTTTCTCTCCCTGAACCAAATTCAATGAGAATGTGGTTTTGGCTTTTTTGCCTTCTTATTTTCCCCCTCCCTTGCAACCACTTCCCCTTGCTTCTTCTACATGAGATTGTTCACCCTAACTTGTCTCTCCCCATCTCCTCTTGCCACTTTCCTCTCTCACCTCATAATTTCATCCCTTGAGTATTCTCCCTACCCAACAAATTCAACCTATGCCCTCTATCCATATATAACTGTAATCATATACACACACATTCACATAGGTATTCATATGACCACACACCCTTCTTCCATTATTTTCATAGTGAGAAAGATATCATCAGTTACAGTTATTTCTTTTCCATATGGGAATGTAAATAGTTCAACTTTGATAAGTTCCTTTTGATTTCTTTTCCCTGATTGCCTTCTCAGGCATCTCTTCCTTCTTGTGTCTGGATGTCAAATTTTCTATTCAATTCTGGTTTTTTCCTCAAGAATGCTTGAAAGTCCTCTATTCCACTGAATGACCATATTTTCCCCTGAAACAAAATACTCATTTTTGCTGGGTAGGTGACCCTTGGGTTCATTCTCAGTTCTTTTGTCCTCTGGAATATCATATTCCATGCCCTTCGATCCCTCAGTGTAGAAGCTGCCAGGTCCTGGGCTATTCTGATTGTGTTTCCACAATACTGAAATTGTTTCTTCCTGGCTGCTTGTAATATTTTCTCCTTGATCTGGGGATTCTGGAACCTGGCTATAATATTCCTGGGAGTTTTCTTTTTGGATCTTTTTCAGGAGGTGATCGGTGGATTCTTTCAACCTCTATTTTGCCCTCTGGATCTAAAACATCAGGGCAATTTTTCTTGAGAATTTCTTGAAGGGTGATTTCTATGTTTGTTCTTTGATCATGGCTTTCAGGTAGTCCAATAATTTTTAAATTTTCTCTCCTGGATCTATTTTCCAGGTCAGTGGTTTTCCCCACGAGATATTTCACATTGCCTTCTAATCTTTCATTTGTTTGGATCTGCTTAACAGTATCTTGATTTCTCATAAAGTCATTTGCTTCCATTTGTTCCAGTCTAACTCTGAAGGAATGAATCTACTCAGTGAATTTTTGAGATTCTTTTTCCATCTGGCAAATTCGACTTTTTAAGGCATTCTTCTCCTCATTGCCCTTTTGGGCCTCCCTTGCCATTTGAGTTAGTCTATTTTTTAAGGTGTTGTTTTCCTCAGTCAGGCTGTTGACCCTCATTTCATACTTTTCCTGCATCCTTCTCATTTCCCTTTCCAATTTTTTCCTCCACTTCTCTTATTTGATTTTTAAAGTCCTTCTTGAGGTCCTCTATGGCCTGCAACCCGCTCATGTTTTCCCCTGGGGCTTTTGGAGCAGGACTTCCGACCTCACATTTCTTCTCCCACTCTATGCCCCCAAAATAGGAGTCTAGGGTTGCATTTTTCTGTTTCCTTTGCCTTGGCATGTTGCCACTTAATTATCTGACTTTTGGGCTTGTTGCCACACTATGACTTTAAGGCCAGAAAGAGGAATTTTCGTCCCGAACGTTTGGGGGGCAACTTCCATTTCTGGCAAGCTGTAAACTCACCTACAACCTCCACACCAGATCACAATCCAGATACAGGGAGGTTAAAGCACGTGCGATTACCCTGCAAGACTGATCCCTGGGTCTCCCTACAGTCCACAGGCCAGGAGCTGGAGCTACCCCTGAAAACTACAAAATGGCAAGTCTCCTCAGTGGCTTCTAGCCTCCAGGGGAGGGAGCCGACGCATTCCCCAAATACTGGTCCCAAAGTCCATAGGTTAGCGTCTTTTTATGTGGGGCAGCCATCGGTACCCATGAGGACGATAAATATCGGCTTGACTTACTGGCCTAAGCTGGTGTTGATGTGGTTGTGCTGGACTCTTCCCAAGGAAACGCCATTTTCCAAATTGACATGATCATGTACATCAAGGAGAAATATAACAACCTCCAGGTTATTGGTGGCAATGTGGTGACAGCTGCACAGGCAAAAACCTCATTGATGCTGGAGTGGACGCCCTGAGGGTTGGCATGGGTAGCGGCTTCATCTGCATCACACAAGAAGTGCAGGGGTGTGGGTGGCCTCAGCCAACAGCTGTATACAACTTCTCAAAATATTCAAGACGCTTCAGCGTTCCAATCATTGCAGACGGCTGCATCCAAAATGTGGGCCATACCGACAAAGCTCTTGCCCTTGGAGCCTCCACAGTGATGATGGGCTCTCTGTTGGGGGCTACCACAAAGGCCCCAGGCGAGTACTTCTTCTCTGATGGGATCCGGCTAAAGAAATACCAGGGGATGGGCTCCCTTGATGCCATGGACAAGAACCTTGGCAGCCAGAACCATTACTTCAGTGAAGCAGACAAAATCAAAGTGGCTCAAGGGGTTTCCGGGGCCATGCAGGACAAAGGGTCCATCCACTAGTTTGTTCCCTACCTGATTGCTGGCATCCAGCACTCCTGTCAAGATATTGCTGCCAAGAGTCTAAATCAAGTCAGAGCCATGATGTACTCAGGGGAGCTGAAATTTGAGAAGAGGACGTCATTTGCTCAGGTGGAAGGAGGTGTCCATGGACTCCATTCATATGAGAAGCGGCTCTTCTGAGAAGTGGCCTTGTTTGCTTTTACTGCCTCACCTCTCCCTCACTAGGTTTTTCAATAAAAAGTTGTATATAAAAAAAAAAGAAATTTTTTTAGACCATTGGAAGTTACCTTTATTAGAGTCAGACAACAAATATGCATCACAGATAGGACTTAACCTCAGTCTTCTTAGTTCTAAGCCTGGCACTCTATGCCCTTTGTCACTAACACAGATACCTCTCATAGGAATATAAAAGGACAAATGTATACTAGCAAGACTGTGTAACAGTGTCGGTCTAATCTAAACCATAGGGAGTATTAACTCACAGACTTTAGATAAATGTGATAACTCCCTGACTAATTGTAAATAGTGTAATTACCTTTCATAGTCATCAAGGGAAAACCTAATGTTTCATAAGCACCATTTAATGGGTTCATTCATTATTTTATTCTGCTCAGTTCATTAGATTTGACTTGGCATTTGTTTTACTATTACTATGTACCCAATCTTTAAAAGTGCCTTAGCTTTTAACTGCATAAATTTAGAGCTGGAAGGAAACTTAGCAGCCATCAGGTACAAACTTATAATTTCACAAGATAAGAAAACTGAGGCACATAATGGCTGAAGTACCTGCCAAAAGTCACATAGCTAGTAAACTTATGAGGTAGTATCCAGGTCTTCCTGGGCACTCTATCCACTATGTTATCTAGTTAATTTTTATTAAGTTATTTTTTCTTCATTTTCAACACTCACTTCCATAAGTTTTACATTTTCTTTCCTTCCCTCTCCCCTCCCTCCCCAAGAAGACTTGTAGTCTTATATGGGTTCCATACATACATTCCTTTTAAACACATTAGTCATGTTGCATAGAAAAATTATAACAAATGGGAAAAAAAAAACATGTGAAAGAAAAAAAATAAAACAGAAAAAAATAGTCTGCTTTGTTTTTCATTCTGACTCCATAGTTCTTTCTCTGGATATGACTGGCATTTTCCATTATGTGTTCTTTGGAATTGTTTTAGGTCCTTGCATTGCTGAGATGGGTTCAGTCTATTGTAATCAGTCCTCACACACAATGGCTCTTACTGTGTACAATTTTCTCCTGGTTCTGCTTCCCTCACTTAGTATTAATTCATATAAGTCTTTCCAGGTTTCTCTGAAGTCTGTCTGTTCATAATTTCTTATACCACAATAGTATTATATATTCATACACCACAACTTTTGAGTCATTTCCTAATTGATGGGCATGCCTTCAATTTCCAGTTCTTGGTCACCACAAGAAGAGTTGCTATAAATATTTTTGTACAGTGGGTCCTTTTCCCCATTCTTTTATGATCTCTTTGGCATACAGCCCTAGAAGTGGTATTGCTAGGTCATTTCATAAGTTTTAATGGTTCTCTGTGGTTCTCCTTACTTTGATAGGGATTATCTTGTCATCGATAAATTGTAAAACTGGTGCTCTTAGCACACTATGTGATGCAGTCAAACTGTGTTTCTTTTTATTCTTCACACATATTCCCCCACCTCCTATGCCTGAGCCTTGACACAGATTATCCTCCTTGATTAGAACAGACCATCTTCTCATCTTCACCTCAAAGATTACTTCTGTTTTTAAAAAAGCAGTTCCAGTGCTACCTTCCATATTAAGTCTCTCTTCATCCCCTAAATTTCTACCTCCCTGAGTATATTTTGGTCTTTTTTTTGTGTTTTTTTTTATTTTTCCTTCTTTAAAATTAATTCAATTTTAGTTTTCATCATTCACTTCCATAAAATTTTGAGTTCAAATGTTTCTCCCTATGCCACCCCTCCCCCCACCCCAAGATGGCATGCAATCTGATACAGACTCTACATACATACTTTTTATTAAACCTATTTTCCCATTAGTCATGTTGTAAAGAAGAGTTTAAAACAATGAGAGAAACCATGAGAAAGAAGAAAAAAAAAAGATGAGATTGTACTTTTGAAATATTAAGTTTAGATATTAGGTCCAGGATGAACCCCCCCCCCCAATCCCCAACTCCATCTGACATAATTTGTTGTTTATATCCCAAGCTGGATTCCTTGTGTGTCCTTGGGCTGTGAGATAGGTGCCAGACACTCAATTCCAGGCTGGGAAAAATGCTTGTGGAGCTGGGGTCCTGCGCAGATGAGTGGACCGTCCTATCTTCATAGTCTAGTGGTTCCCAATGGAAAAAAATGTGGCTTTTGCCATTGCCTTGCTCCTCCCCCTTGGGGGGTTACTGCACTTTTCTCCTCAGATACCCTGGACCTTCCTGTTTTTTTCTTCCTCCTTTTCTTGCACTGTTATAAATATACAAACATCTGTAGATATTTTTAACTCTGGGTTTCAGGTGCATGCTCATTTCTCTTGTAATAAATATGATTTTCCCATAAGTCTTATGATATTGTGATTGCCTGTTGTTAAGTGCGAACAACAAATTATGTGAGCTCAGAAGTGGCTTTGTTCTTGATATGTTCAGGGTCTCCTGCATACTCCAGTTCCAGTGTCTCTGGAAAATAAGGGAACTCAAAAAGACATGTTCAGGGGACCCCTTTACATTCATTAATGCAAATAATAATTAAAAATTCCATGTGAAGTTACTGTAGACATTATAACATACCTGGGAGGCTACTTGCCAAAACAAACACAGGAACTATATAAATGCAATTACAAAATCTTGTTCACACAAATAGAGTCAGGTCTAAATAATCGGGAAAAAAATCAGTTGTTCATGGGTAGGGTGAGGTAATATAATAAAAATGACAATAAGGTGTTTTTCTTTATTCCTTGAGATTCATAGAGATAGTTTCATTCTCTGTATTTTCATCTCAAGGATTTAGCAGAATGCCTGGCATGTAATAGGCACTTAGTAAATTCTTGCTCATTGACTGGACACTCCCTAGTTGTGTGACTTTGAACATGTAAATTTACCTAAACTTTAGTTTCCTCCAAAAGTGTCTATTTCCTCAACTATGTGTGTGTGTGTTGGGGGGGAGGGGTTGGCTCAATTAGCAGATCTCAAAATATTGTCTGTTGGTGCAAGGATGAGTCTGGAAGCCTTTCAAGAGGTATGTGAGGTGAAAACTATTTTCATAATGAGATGTTATTTGTCTATTAAAATCCTCTTTCCCTTTCCACCTAAATATTTATTTAAGGCCAGATTTTCTTCATACGCTTCAATGAAAGCAACATATTGAAACAGACTGAATGTAGAACCAGATGAGAATCTAGTTGTCTTTTATTAACCAAAGTTTGAAGAGATATGTGAAAATATCACAAATAAAATGAATAAATAAAATATCATAAATAAAAAATCAATGACATTATTCTCATTGAACATTTCTGTTGGAGATATTATAGTTTTTCCATAAAATACATCATTTATATTATTATTATTATTATTATAAAATGAATTACTAAATATATAAAATTTTCACTTTAAATTTATAATATGTAAATTTTAGAAAGCATAACCCATATAAACATTTTATTTTGTAATTCTCAATAATTTTTTAGTGTAAAGTTTTCCAAAATCAAAAAAAAATTGAGAACTACTGGATTTTAATTACCAGTTTGTGTTTTCTATGCTTGTGGTAATTTTAAGAAGCCTGAAAACAATTGTTGTTAATGGTATTTTGTTTTCCTACCTAAAAATTAAAATTGATTCATTTTTTTCTCTCTATTCTGCTTCTGCCAGTATTTGATATGGTTATTTTCTTCAGCTTCTGATCCCCTTTTGCCAGATGGGAAAAATACAGAAATGCAGGTATTTTACCATCATGAATTCAGCCTAAGATTTGAAAATATTCATCTCTAAGACTTCCTCCAACTCTAAGATTTAATGATGCTTTGTATTTTTCAATATTAACTGCAAGAAACTATTGACTGTGCAACATTTTATACTAAATTTTATGCATCTTTTGATTGCAGTCCCATTAACTATCCATCTAAATCTCTAGTTTTAGTCATAACAGCATCCTCATGCCAATTTGCTACCAGGATCTGGTAGCTGCCGGCATGTGCATCATTTTCAGTTTTCCATGCTGTCAGAACTGGCTTATCAAATACAAAGCTACTCTCTTAGTTTCCTTGTTGAATTCTCTCCAGCTTCCTTCATCTTGTGTCCTTCTTTTGCACAGTATCCTGAGCTCAAGTGACTGTCTAATACCTTCTGGTATAGGCTACTGGATATAGCTTTGTGATCATCTGCCATCAGTGTAACATTGACCATTGTGAAAGATTTCCTGATGCCCTGATGCCAGTATTTCTCTCTCTCTCTCTCTCTCTCTCTCTCTCTCTCTCTCTCTCTCTCTCTCTGTCTCTCTCTCTCTCTGTCTCTCTCTCTCTCTGTTTCTGTCTTTCTATTTCTATCTCTGTCTTTCTCTCTCTCCCTCCCTCCCTTCCCCTTCTCTCTTTCTCTCTACCTCCTTCCCTCCCCTCTCCTGCTCTCTTCATCCCATTCTTCTCCCCATTTTACCTCTCTCTCTTTTCTATCTTGAGATTTCTCTTTTGATCAGCTTCCTCATGATACAATAATCACATTGTTGAGACTGTGCTTATCACACTCTTGTCATACAAGCATCTGGAACAATCTTCTGTCATATGCAGGGCTATCTAAATGACTTTAATATATATATATATATATATATATATAATTAGTTATTTGTATGGAAATGTTACAGAGACTAAGAATCTCTAAGATGTCTTTTTTCTTCAACTCTTAAATGCATAGGAAATGAATCTCCTTTTTTGGTAATAAAAAAAGAAGCCTTCAAGTACATTTCTCCAACTTGATAACAACTAAAATATTGTGGAATATGCATGTAATGTAATAGTAATAAACAATAAGTAATAGTCAATTTCAGGAATTCAGGAGAAAATTAAAAACACAATGTGAAATATTGAAGAGTGAAATAATCAGAACAAGGATAACAATCATATATAACTAAAATAAAATCAATGAAAAACAGCAAAGAAAACAAACTTTTATTAATTGTAATGATCATTTTGTTTATAAAATAGATTACAAATCATCCCCCTTTAGTGAAGAGGTAGGGATTGACAGGTGAAGAATGTTGTATATACTACCAGATATCTTCCCTCTCTTGTTTACTTTTTCCGCTTCTTTATCTCAAACTCTATTGGTTTACTTTATCGGTAATGGTGTAATGATAAGAGGGATTATATCAGACTCATACACTGACTACAGAGGAAATATTGCAGTCAAACATTGGCTCATTTGAAAAGGACACAGATTATGATTTAATAAAGAAGGATTGACAGATTTGTTCCTTTTAAGAGCCAAGGAAAGCTATCGGACCTGAGTGGGTGTTCTACCTGAAAAGGGAGGAAGGCCAAACTCACTTCCTGCTTAATTATTCAACTTGTTTATACCCCAAGAGAAGAAAGACCAGCACTTAAGCCTGACCCATTGAAGGCTGGAAGTTCCAATTGCCAGTCTGACTTATAGCTGAATACAACATTGGGATGGCAGATCAGTGGGTATGATTATATCAGGAGTGAAGAACTTGACTGCACAAGCACCAGGACTAGTGAATTAGTAACCAGACTGACTTTTGATGCTTCTAAAGTAAAAGATAACTGAGGGGAGTAGAAGTTGGCAATGTATGTATCCAGATGAAACTCATTAATAGAGCACACAAAAATATGTAATTTTAGTGAAAACATAGCAGCAGATGTTCTATTATGAATATTACCTAAATATTTGGTCTACATATGAAATTTTGTCATAAATACTATGCATTTTATTTTTACGTTTGACCTATATGCCTGGACTGCAAACATTACTCTGTTATGTAAAATAACTGCCACATATCAAGTGACTACTCATATGTAATGTTAATGGAATAGGAAGATCTTCCATGTCTATTAATGGGCCTATGTGATCACCTGTGTCCCCTTTTCCATTAGAATAGGAGCCATGTTCCCATGTCTAAAAGTACACAGATATTTCAGTCTCAGATATCCTGCTGCTTTCACAGCTATGATACATCCTGAGTCACATAGAGCCCATTGGGGGAGGAACATGCCTAAGGAGAAGCTTGCTTAGGGGGAGGTTTGCTTGCAGGAAGGCTTTCACACCTTTTGGTACCAAGTTAATTAGGCACTGAGTCAGGAGGGTTGTGGTGCCTTCTGGCTCTGAGCCTATTATTTGAAAACTATATATATACTGGGAGGTATTACATTGGGGGCTTATTCATGAGAAGGACCTTTTGATTCCCTAGATGGGACTCTGATCATCAGTTTGTTAAGAGCCCCCAGTTACTCAGATGTTGGTGAAGGTAGGTATTATTCTCTTTAGGCAGTTGGAGCCCTATTTACTGGATTCCTTCTTGGATACTCATTTCTTTCTATTTATATATGTTTAATTAAAGTAAGATTGTTGACCCCTTTAAAGCTATCTTTCCTTTAGAAAAGGATGTCAAAGAACCTATGCTAGTAGGCCATTGTGGATTGCTAGGGTACTTCATAATATGCCATGAAAGGCAGCATGGGGTAGTAGGTTGAAAGCAATCTTGGAGTCAGGAATATCGAAATACAAGAGCCATCTTTGATACACCCTGTGACAACAGACACTGGACACGTCTCTTAGAATTTCACGGTCTAAGACCATTTGATACAATTTTGAGTTGCAGAGCAGTTGCTGAAATAAATTGGGAGGGAAAGTTTTTTCACCACAGAACTCCTTGTATCAATAAAACCAGAGACACACCCCGTCCTGTGTGTATGTATGTGTGTATGTGTGTGTGTGTGTGTGTGTGTGTGTGTGTGTGTGTGTGTGTGCATGTGTGTGTGTGTGTTTATAGGGTATCGGGGATAATTTCTTTTAATTCTGCAATATGCTAATTTAGTACTTATGAATTAAATTCAAATGGATTTATTAAGTATCTGTCATGATTGAGATACTATGCTGAGCAATAGAGATTTTTCTTGTGGATTAGTCTCTTTTAGTTTGTTTATTTATTTTTGGCATGGACATTTCATTAGTGTGGGGGCTTCTTCTTTTGAGGTACTTCCTATACAAAAACAAATTTGTACATTTCCTGCAATTCTTGGTCATAGAGTGTTGCCTTGAGGAAAAAGTAAAATGACTGCTTGGGGTTACATAGTAAGTAAATACATCTTTTAGGACTTGAACCTAGGTATTACTGAATCTGTGGTCAAATATCTATCCACTATGCCACACTGACTCACTCCATGGGCTTTGAGTAGCTACAAAAGTCAATATGAGCAAATAAATTAAACTAGATGTTGGTGTTACTTAGGGCAGACAGATGGCACAGTGAGTAGAGCATTGTGTCTGAAGTCAAGAAAATCTGAGTTCACATCTGACCTTAGACACTTACTAAGTGCATGACCCTCGGCAAGACACTTAATCTTGTTTGCCTAAGTTTCCTCTTCTGTAAAATGAGCTGGCGCAGGAAATGGCAAACCACTCCAGTATCTTTGCCAAGAAATCCCCAAATGGGGTCACAAAGGGTCAGATGTGACTGAAATGACTGAATAACAGCAACAAAAATTGAAGTTACAGAAACAAAATACCAAAAAATTGAGCTTAAATGATATATTCTTCTGGAAACAAAAATGTGTACCTAGACAAGTAAATTCAAAATGTTGTTGTGAATTCAAAATACATACACAATAAATTCAAAATAACTGGGTGGCCATTGCAACAACTTGGAAGATTATAAAAGTACACTTATAGGAATTAGCCCTTTTCCTGAGTCTTGAAGTGCTGTCAGTGTACTAAAAAGCAAACAATTGAAAGAATATTCCAGATATGGTCAAAGGGATAGAGGTGGGAGATACAATGCTATGTATGGGAAATAGCTTGGAATGTAGATTACTTGAGAGGAAATAAGAAATGTCTACAAATATATATTTATACTTTGTGAGATTTATGAGGACTGTAAATTTATTTTATGTTAGAAAGAATGAGTGTTTAGAGTAGCAGTAAATGTATTCAATGTTTTCCCAGTGCTTGGGGCCAACATACAGTTTAACTGGGGAAGAAATGTCTGTACTAAACTTCCTAGAATGATATGTTAGAGTCCTCTAGAATCATGATATCCGTAGGATACTTTATAAAAATTTAGAGGGGCAGCTAGGTGACACAGTGAGTAGAGTGCTGGCCCTGGAGTCAGAAGGACCTGAGTTCAGATCCGGCCTCAGACACTTAACACACAGAAACAAAAACCTAGCCGTGTGACCATGGGCAAGTTACTTAACCCCAATTGCCCTCCAAAAAGCAAAAAAAAAATTAGAAGTGTTTTCAGTAATGGAAAATTTAGAAGAGGAATGACATTTTTTGAGGATGGTGGTGATAGTGACCAAGCTTGTTTGAAAATAGCTGAGAAGTACAAAGGATCATTGGATGATGGAGATGTGGAAATAAATTTTAACTATATAAATCTCATGTTAATGGGAAAAGTTTAGGGGCTTCAGTGTTCATTCACTTCCACTGACAATTGAAGCCAACAGTCTTGAAATTGTTATGGTGGCTATGTATAGACTGCTGCTGAAGTGAGATGTAAAGGGAAATGACACAAGACAAAGAATTCTGAACACTGAATGCCTCTATGTTGATACTGATTTATTTTTCTCTATGTATTGCTGACAAAATTATTAAAGAAAACATATAACCTAATTAAACTACTTCATTATCTTTCATTCTTTATTTTAAAAGTAAATACCTGGGTGGAGTCAAGATAGCAGAGTCATAACAGCACTTCTGTGGAGCTCCAGCCCCCACCACTTCCAAATTTATGGAAAAGGTGACGCTGAACAAACTCTAGAGCGAAAGAACCCACAAAATGACATAGAGAAGCTAACATCCCATTGAGGACAGCCCAGCAGTCTGGCAGGCCAACACAGCACTCTGGGAGCCAAGCCCAGGAAGCATGAGTCAGAGGTTTTAGCCTCAGGGCAACCTGATCAGCTGCCTGCTGGAGGGACTCCAGAACACAAACAGCTGTGGTGTTTCCAGAACTACCAACACATAGATGCCAAGGACAAAATGCGAAGTCAGGGCCCCTTGGGACCAGTACTTGAGAGTGTGTTGGACTCTTTCCCTGGGGGTGAGAAGCTGCTTAGACAGAGCAGCTTGTGCCATGTTGAAGCTTGAGCTCTAGGCCTGCAAACTTTAGGGGGAACCAGCAATCGGTCTGGTTTAACCTTCTTTGATCTGGATTGTGGTCTGGGGTGGAAGTCTTGAGGTGTGTGACCAGCTTGCCAGAGCTTGTGGGGGCTTCAGAGAGTGCACCCAACTAATACCTCCAGCAGCTGAGGAAACCCCAGCATTTGGGAGAGAAGCTCTCCTGCTGCTGGCAGAGTCCTACTGTGGCAAGAAGCCCAAAAGTCAAGCAATTGAGTGGAAAAATGCCTAGGCAAAGAAAACAAAATAGACAGAAAAATTCAATATTAGATTCCTATTTTGGGGTCAAAGATGATCAAAGCACAAGGAGGACTGTGAGGTCAGAACTCATGCACCAAAAGCCCCAAATGAAAATACAAGCTGGTTACAGGCCATAGAGGACTTTAAGAAGCAGATAAGAGAAGTGGAAGAAAAATTGGGAAGAGAAATGAGAAAGATGCAAGAAAAGTATGAAATTAGAGTCAACAGCCTGACTTAGGAAAATAACACCTTAAAAATTAGGCTAACTCAAATGGCAAGAGGCTCAAAAAGGGAATGAGGAAAAGAAGCCTTAAAAAGCCAAATTTGCAAGATGGAAAAAGAATCTCAACAGTTCACTGAGGAGAAGCATTCCTTCAGAATTAGACTGGAGCAAATGGAAGCTAGTGACTTTATGAGAAATCAAGATGCTGTTAAGCAGATCCAAACAAATGAAAGAATAGAAGGCAATGTGAAATATCTCATGGGAAAAAAACCCACTGATCTCAAAAATAGATCCAGGAAAGATAATTTAGAAATTATTGGACTACCTGAAAACCATGCTCAAAGAAAAAACCTAGAAAGCATCCTCCAAGAAATTCTCAAGGAAAATTTCCCTGATGTTTTAGAACCAGAGGGCAAAATAGAGGTTGAAAGACTCCAGCATTCACCTACTGAAAAAGATCCCAAAAAGAAACCTGCTCAGAATATTATAGCCAGGTTCCAGCATCCCCAGATCAAGGAGAAAATATTAGAAGCAGCCAGGAAGAAACAATGTGAACACTGTGAAAACACAATCAGGATAGTGCAGGATATGGCAGCTTCTACCCTGAGGGACTGAAGGGCTTGGAATATGATATTCCACAGGGCAAAGGACCTGGGATTAAAACAAAGAATTACCTACCCAGCAAAACTGAGTATCCTCTTTCAGGGGAAAATATGGTCAATCAGTGGAATAGAGGACTTTCAAGTATTCTTAAAGAAAAAAAAAAACAGAGTTGAATAGAAAATTTTATATTCAGGTAAGAGAAGAAAGAGATGCTTGAGAATGTTAACAGGGAAAAGAAATCAAAAGGGATTATCAAAGTTGAACTATTTACATTCCTACATGTAAAAACAATAACTGTGACTGATTAAACCTTTCTTAGTATGAAAATGATTGCAGAATCGTATATGGGCATATGAACACATATGTGAATGTGTGTATATATGTTTACAGGTATACATGGATAGAGGGCACAGGTTGAATTTGGTGGGAAGGAATGTTACTTAAGGCATGAAGTTAAGAGGTGAGAGAGCAATAGAAAAAGAGCAGATGGGGAGAGACAGGATATGGTAAACTATCTCATGTAAAAGAAACAAGGGAAAATGCTTACAAGGGAGTGGAAGAACAGGAAGGCCAAAAGGGAAAAACTTATTCTCATTGAATTTGGATAAGGGAGAGAATGACATACAGAGGAAATATGATATATCACCCTACAGGAGAGTAGGGGGGAATGGGATGAGAGGGGGGATTCTTGAAGGCAGTGGGGGAAGGAAGGGTGGGAGGGAAGTTGGAAGCACCCACTTGTGAAAAGGGACAGGATCAAAGTAGGGAATAGACCAATTCAGAGGTGGGATAGGAGGGAGATAAATATAGTCAGTCTTTTACATCATATCTTCTATGGTAATGTTTTGCATAGCTACATATGTATAACATCGACTGAATTGTTTATCTTCCCAGTAATGGTAGGTGACAAGGGAGGAATGGAATAAATCTGGATTTCAAAGTTTTAAATCAAATGTTTAAAATATATATAAATACTATTAAAATACTATTTTACATATATTTTAGAAATAAGATATATAGACATTGGGGCTCAGAGATTCATCTTGCTTTACTGAAAAAGTTGAAGGACGTGTCAGAGAAGGTATGGGTGAGAGCAGATGGGATAAGGGGATATCCTATTGGACTGCTATTCTGGGGTGAGAGGTATGGAAAAATGGGTAAAAATTGGAACTCCAAATCTGGCAGAAATTAATGATGTAAACCAAAAGTTAATAAAGCGTTTGGGGAAAAAAGTAAGTATCTTTTGATTTTATTTCACATGCCATGTTGATCAGTCTGATTTAAAAAATCAACAAGTCAGTATCAGAGCTATGGATTTGAACCGGTGTTGAGGACCTCCTAGACCATGACCATCAAGATATAGTACTAGTCATTTTACCCAGTTCCCACTAATTCTCAAACAAACTTACAAAGGTAATACCCCCACCAATGAAAAAGAGAAATAATGATTCAGATACACAAATTAGAGCTGTTTCCACAAAAGAAAACAAAAAATAAATAGATAAAACAAAGTAATAGCTTTATGAATTAATACTAGAGATTGAGATAGAGATTAATACCAGATCTAAGGTGCTATTGGACACCTATACCAACTCACAAAGACTTTTCCTTTTAACTCAATGATTTTCCTGATCCTACAATTTTCTGATACTACAATTTCTGGTATCAGTATTCCATCTCTGTTCTCTGTCAGGTAGTTCTGTGGCACAGATGATAGAGTTCCAGTCCTGGAATGGGGAAGATTTGGGTTTAAATATAGTGTTAGATATTTATTTGCTAATTGGCTGATTCTACATAAGTAGTTTAACCTCTATATACTCAATTTCCTCAAATGAAAAAATAGAGATAGCACCAACTAACACTACCAGAGTTGTTTAAATGATAAGATGAGATATTTGTAAAGTGCTTTGCAAACATTAAAGTGCCATATAAACGCTACCTAATTCTTGTTCATTCTACCCAACCATGTGGCAGGAAGTTAATTAAAGACAAGACTGTTCTTCCCATCTGGTTGCAGTCAGCTCTTGGTTTACTTAACTTACAAGCTACAAAGTTTCTACCAGGTGCACTCAGCTAGCCTTCTCCCAACTTCCCTCCCTCCCCCTGCCACACACACACACACACACAACACACCACACAGGAATGGATAAACCAACTAATTCCAATGGAGAAATAACCAAGTGTGGAAAAAGGGAGAATGAGGTTGGGAGTAAGAACCCAGAATACATTGTATGCTGCACCATTTTAGCTAGGTTCACTGCTGTCCCCCTAGAAGCAATGTAGGAATAGACAAAGGTCACTAAAAAGTGAATTCCAAAGTACTTGAAAGAGGTAGAGACAGCCATCTAGTCATCAGGATAAACACACCATTAAAAAGGGGATGAATCAGAAAGTGAAGTGCAGGTGAAGACCTAAAGCAACGCTATAAATTTAGGAAATCACAAAGGATTTCAATGCTGTGTGGATACCATTGCAGGACTAGTGTAAAATATCATGCTAATCCTAGATTCTCTGTCTCTCTGTCTCTGTCTCTGTGTCTGTCTGTCTGTCTGTCTGTCTGTCTCTCTTTCTCTCTCTCTCTCTCTCTCTCTCTCTCTCTCTCTCTCTCTGTCTCTCTAACTTTCTCTGTCTCTCTGTCTCACTCCATTCAATTTTTCATCACAAAATCAAGGGTCAAAGGGAGAAAAAAAGAGCTTGATATCCTACTTCTTTTAATTGGTTTGTTGCCTTGTCAGATTTTGTATAAGATGATAGATACAGAGTTGGAAAAAAATCAGATATTTTGTCCAACTTCCTTATTGTATAGGTAAGGAAACTGAGGCCCAGATGGCTTAAATGACTTGTCCAAGGTAACAAAAGTAGTAAGAGTAGAGTCAATATTTAAACCCATATCTCTTATTCCAGAAGCCGTTACCATAATGATTTGCTGCTGAACCTGAGCCACCTCTTGGCCAGGCCTTTTCCTTTTATTGCTGATACTGACAATTTTAAACTTTTGGCTGCTAAAACACTAGCGAGTAGTATCATAAGCAGCAATCAGAAACAGTTCTCTATATTCTAAAGCCAGTGCTCTTTTCAATACAGCATGGATAAGGACAGATTTAAGAATTCTTAAATGACAGGTTGAGGGCTTTAGTTATGATTAATGGATCAAGGGAAAGGGGTAATATAAGTTTTTGAATAAGGGCACAATTTTATGAAAGTGCTATTTGAGGAAGATTAGTCTAGCTGAAAAAGGAAGACTAGGAAGCAAGTTATTAGAGTAGTCTAGACTAGATGTTGGCAGTGGTAATGGAAAGTAAGGGACAAATTCAAGAGAAATGGAAAAAGGAAGAATCAATACAATGAAATGAAAGAATGCACATATAACAGATGATGCATATCTACTAATAGTCTTTTCATCTTCACACTCATCAAGTCAATTCTGCTAAATGTCTATTTTTAAAGTTCCTAACAAGTAAATAGTGCAACAATGCAACTTTTTGAGTTGACCTTGAATTACCGATGTGCTTTTTCTATAGTTGGGTTGTTTCTGCTTGTTTTCCCACTGCTGCATCCCTGTGGAGAATTATATTGATTATGTGAGATTCTTCTGGTACTGTTCTCCAATATTATTTCAACATTTCATCTCTGAGTATCCACATTGCATCCTACAGAAAGAGTTCATCCTTAAAAACAATCTTTATTGACCACAGAATCTCATCCTGATTCTGTAGCTCATGTTGTCACCATTTTCCAATCCATATGCAGTTCATCGGAAATTCAATAGTATCACCCAAACAGAAAAAGTAGCTGCTTTATTTCATAAAATGTATTCTTTCTTTCCTTCAAGGGAGTTACTTTGAGAAACTACGGAGGTCAATATGAGCAAACAAGAAATTTAGGCTTGCTTTGTCAACTGTTATAAGAATATTACTTATGCTTCATGCTCAGAAGCATATATGACATTTTAGCCAATATCTATCACAGGAAAAAAATTTGCTTTTTCTCACTCAAAAGACTTTCCATAATTTACTCTATTCTGCAATACTATCCAGTGAGGGAGGAGTGAAGAATTCGGTTACAGAATTTTAATGTACTTCTAGGGCATATAATATATTTTGTAGCTCACCTTTTCCTAATTTCAGAAGAAAAGGATGAAAATTAGATTAATTTTGTATTCTAATATTTTGTTAATTACCATGAGACAATAAATGTTATTGTAATTTTTCATTCTCTTTCAATCAATCAGTAAATATTTATTAATTGACTACTATGAGCCAAGCACTATGCTAAGGACAAAAGATACAAATATGAAGGAGAAAAAAGGAAGCCCCACCCCCAATGGCTACAATCTAATATGGAAATATAATATCAAAAATGAAACCCAAAAAGTGAGGTTGGGGGAGGGTTAGGAGAGTCCATATGAGGGAATGGGTCTAGAAAATGATCTTAAAATGTCTTCTCTCAATGATAAACTTTGGGTCCTTTCTTATTATACCATGCAATATATGGCTTTAAAATTACTTTTAATTATTACAGGTTTCACTCATAATCCTTGTCCATGAAATTGTACAGCTAGAAGGGAACTTGGGACACATGAAAGCTCCTTGCTAGAAAGGACTTCTTCCCTTTGGTCCTTGTGTAGTAAATGCTTAGCACAATTCATCAAATATAACAATTGCTTAGCAAAAAGCTTTTTGATTCAATGATAGATTGTCTACCACCCTTATATTTCAGATAAACAAACTGAGGCCCACCTAGAGAGGTAAAGTCAGTTGCTCAAAGTCACATAACTAGTCAATGATTGATCCAAATCTAGATCTCCAGTTTCTTCATTATTACTAATTCTGATTCAACATACTGCTTTTAATTTATAACATAGCATTCTAATTAAGATGAGGAATATGCAGTTTGCATCATCCTAACATTAGGTGGGTGTTTATGTGAGGTTGGAATGTTATATATAAAAAAGAGATATCAACAGGTTAAATTTTTCACAGGACTCGCACAATTGCTCAGTGTTTTCCTCAGTGTTTTAGCACCCTGAAAGGCTCATTTCTTCACCATCTGTGCATCATATGCATTAGACACTTTTCTCCCCTCACTGACAAGCTTTCTCTGATTTATTCTTCATTACCTATCATAACCGATCACTGTGTGATATAGACTGATTCCAATGAAAGGAATTCTCTTTTACCTTCCCAACTCATACTCTCTCATGCCACTTATGAGTATACCTTCCTTTGACCAAGGCAGACCTCATTTCATAGTCAGGTCAATGATAGTTGGTCACGAAATAGTTGAAGGACATTATTCAGGTAGTGGGAATGGAGGCACCCTAGTGTGACAATTTTTTTGTACTAATAGAATAATGAGGGGGCATGCTGTATATGTGTCCTTTAAATGAGTAGCTCAGAACGCCCTTACTCCACTCCTTTGCAAATATCATGAAATATTCATGCTTAATTTGCATATAAGGTCAGATAGTTTATATGTGTTGGTTGATTTTGATGAGCTGTCCCTCCTCCCTTTTACTTCTTCTTTTTACTTTTATAAGACACTTTTGGGAGTATAGAAGGGTATATTGGGGAAAGAGCTCATAAAAAACAAAATATATTCAATTAAATTATTTTAAAATCATAAAAAATGCACCACTTAGAAAAGGGAAAAATAAGAAACAGGACCTCCCCTTATTTTATTATTATGACATTTATTACTCTCATGCTCACATCTTATGATGTAACCTCTAACTTATTTTTTTAATGTGGGAATAAATTATTTTTTTTTTGAGAGGCCATGGCAGAGAGAGGATGAGGTATGGTAGTGATGGGGTGGAGGGTAGGAGGAGTACAGAGGGCAGTGTTGTCATAATTTCAGTTATGCTCTAGGGCACTACTGTCAAACTCAATTGCAAGTGAATCTCTGCCAGGTGGATATTGACTTAAAGAACTGTAAAATTACATTACCTATATTGTATGTTTATTTATTTTGTTAAACACTTGCCCATTATGTCTTATTATTTCCCTCCACACTTGGGAAATTTACAGCTGCAATTTTGATGCCTCAGTAGGGGTTGATTGGCTCATCGCCAAAGAGGCTCACTGAAGTTGGGAAGTTAAGCCCTGAGGGAGTGATTCCTGGTTTATGGGGACCTGGGGGCATAGCCTTAGTAAGAAAAAGGAGGAAATTTTTGCCAGAATAGTGGAGGATTGTGAAGAATAAGAGGTGATACCTCCTGACCAACATAAAGAAAAAAATGTCCACTATGGAGAAGAAATATATTCCTTGATGTTAGCACCCTTGGTTAAAATCTCTAATTGCACTACACCTTAAATCTGCATAGCATTACGATTCACCTATAGAGGTGATGGAGCCAAGATGGTACCGTAAAAGCAGGAATTTGCTTGAACTTATACCCCAATCACCTCTAAATACTTCTAAATTGTGACTCCAAACAAAGTTTAGAGCTTATAGAACCCATTTGAAACCACAGAGGGGGAAGGAGAGGGTAGAAGAGAGGTAAAGGTGATCAGCATGCTTGCCATCTTGCGGTGTGGGGTAGGGGAGAAATAGGAAGAAAATTTGGAACTCAAAATTTTGTGGAAATGGATGTTGAAAACTAAAAAATAAATAAATAAATTATGGGGGAAAAAGATTCACCTATGGATTCCAAATCTAGAGCTGAAAGGGATTATGGAAGTTAAAGACCCATAGATACAGTGTTAGAAGGAAACTAAATGGGCCAACA
Source organism: Gymnobelideus leadbeateri (assembly GCA_011680675.1). Classification (NCBI taxonomy): domain Eukaryota; kingdom Metazoa; phylum Chordata; class Mammalia; order Diprotodontia; family Petauridae; genus Gymnobelideus; species Gymnobelideus leadbeateri. The sequence goes on along the minus strand of WOXC01011650.1, from coordinate 267,618 downwards.
ATTTCACTTTATAGAAAGCAAACAGTGGCCCAGAGATATAAAGCAATTTCCCCTAGTCAGTGCTGGTATTCAGGCTCCCATGACTTCAAGTTCAGGTCTCTTTCCAGGCATCCCTCAGTGGCTGATGTTATAGAGGTCTTTAAATATCTTGCTCAGAGTTTTTTTTAGTACTTTAAGGTTTTAGAAAACAGTTTCAGAAAAAATAACACCTTGGGAAAACTGAGATTTGGAAAGGAAAGTGACCTCAAAGATAACTTAGTATTTCTCTCTCATTTCCCAGACAAGAAAAATAAGAATCTCAGATGTTATATGATCTGTATATGGTAATATTCTAGTATGTAACAAAAAAGGGAGTAACGTTCAGGGCTTTTGACCTCTAGGCCTTGTATCTTTTTCATTGCTCCATGGATTGTTGTATTCAATTTAAAACTTCTATCCACTTTACAACCACCCTTTTGAAAGCTGCCATATGCAAGCCCATTCAGTTACAAAATATTTAAATCTAATAGCCTGTTACATCCTGCTTATACCCCATATCCTACTTTGTGTTATAACTCCTATAGCCTTCAAAATCATATACTTCTAGCTTCTCTCTGACCACAACTACTCAATAAAGTTGCACAAATACTGCTCCTTATAACTTCCACTGAGAACAATCATCCATTTCATCACCTGGTCTATCACACACACAAAGTACCAAGATCTTAATGGATGGTACAGTGAACCTTCTGACTGCTATGTGATAAGGTTCAGCAGAAGTGAGCATCACTCATTGTTTCTTACCCCTTCTCTCCACCTAAACAAAAATAAATACAATTACCTAAACAATCCATTACTTACATGCTTAAATGTTTAACTTTTCTACTCTATATTTTAGTGGATTTCCAGCAGGTTGTACTTTGAAGCAATGTCAAAATCCTGACTTCAAATAAGATCTTCCATATTTACTTTCTATATTAGGAAAATAAATACTTGTTATATTTGTATTTTGTTAAATTATTTTATTAATTTATTTACTTGTTTACAGTGAGGCAATAGCTTCATTTCCATGTACAAATACTGTTATATGTGAAACACGAGCAAGACCCAAGTAACAATTTAGAAGTAAACCCTTTATTGGTACCATGTTGGCTGACAGGGACCCCTTCCCAAATCACTGAGCCCTGACCTGAGGCAAAGCCTCAGGTTTTAAAGGCACCCCACAGGGCCAACAGTTAGCTATTATGTAAGCAGGAATTTGCAGAGGCTAAATCAGCTATTAGTCAGTACACATTTTAAAATTATCCCACCACCAAGTCACCCTAGGCAGGGCTACACATGGCAGTCCACCCACCTCTGTGAAGGAGAGCTGGCCAGGGGAGGGGAAAGAATGGGGCCAGGTACAACAAAACAACCTAGGACAGTGCTAGACACATAGTGTGTACTTAAGACATATTTGTTGATTGACTGAATATAGGCACACTGAGAAACACTGGTAGACCAGTGAATTGGTCTTAGGTATTCAAGATTTCAATTTGGAATTATTGAAGAATATTGACTAAACTATTCACATCCTTTGACTCAGCAATCCCACTATTGAACAAATACTCCAAGTATGCCAAAAAGCAAAATGAAGGTACAAAAATGTATTCCCAAAGATTCATATTTGCTCTCTTTGATATATTAAAGAATTGAAAATAAACTTAAGTACCTATCAGCTGGAGAATGGCTGGAAAAAACTTTGGTATATGAATCTAATGTAATTTTATTATGTCACAAGAAATAATGAATTTGAAGAATTATGAGAAATATGTGAAATTTGTATGAATTGATCCCAAATAATGAGAACCAAGAAAACAGCATAACTATGTAAATGGCATACTACTATAGTAAAAGGAAGTTGAATCCCATGTAATAGAAGATACAGCAAAGGCTCCAAGAAACAGAGAGGTGTGAGAAAAATGGGATAGAATATTATCATATGTGGTAATTATACCAGAAATCTATACTTAGTTTTCCATTGAGCACAAAATTGTTCAGTGAAGGTTGGGGTGAAATGACTGCATTGTGAAGATAAAGTATAGCATAAAATATTTCAAAATGCTTGACAAATGATAACTTCATACTTTAAAAATAGTAAATTGAAGTATGAAAATGGGTGGCTAGATGGCACAGTGAATAGAGCACCCACCCTGGAGACAGGAGGACCTGAGTTCAAATCCGGCCTCAAACACTTAACACAGTTACTAGCCATATGACCTTGGGAAAGTCACTTAAGCCCAATTGCCTTCCCTTCCCCATCCAAAGACAAAAAATAGGTTTGAAAAATGTTATTCCTTTTGAACTCTGTGAAGCATATAATGAAATAATTTTGATCCCATCTTATAGAGAAAAAAACCTCAGAAATGTCTAGAAGCTAGGTGATTTGCCTAGTGTCCCAGTTACTAAACGTAAAATCCATAGTCTTTCATAATGCTGTGTCTCAGAGTTAGAAGTGTTTCTAATACCTTATGTAAGGCAGTTGATTGATTGTCAGTTGAAAAATTCATTTTACTTTAAAGTAAGATGGTTCCTATTTAGTTTTCTTATCCTGTATCTAACATGGTAGTAATAAACTAAGTATACTTCCCAAAGCTGTCTCCACTTTGTCAATATAACTCTTCACTTGGCAATCTATTCCTTAGCTAACCTATGTCCCTGGTCATTTGATTTTCTCATTTCATCCTGCAAAACTTAACAGCTGAAAGATATTCCAAAGATCATTTTCAGCCAACCAATTTCCAGTTCTGATTAGTGATAATCAAATTGCTCAAAACTTTTTATAGCAACTCACCAGAAAAATTCTGAATCTTTCATAGATTCATTGAATCTTAGAACCATCTGGAAAGGATCTCAGGCATCACCTGATTTTACCTTCTACTTGATGATATACGAATCACACCTAGAAGACCCCTTTTAAATAGTTATTGGCCTCCACAAACAAACCTCTATAAGCACAGAACTCCTTCGGGTCTGGTGTAGACATTATACTTTTGGACATTTTTAATTGGTAAGTAGTTATTTCCAATTTTAAGCCAAAACCCATCTCCCTGTAACTTCAATTCATTGGTCCTCGTTCTGAATTTGACTCTGATCTGTAATATCGGACCTAATATCTCATCATTCTTCCACATGATAGCCCTTCACAAATTTAAAGATAGTATTATGCTTTCCCTTAAATTTTCTCTATATCACTCATTCATTGACCAATCTGTATATGACATGATTTCAAATTTACTTATCTTTTTATTGGCTTTCTTTAAATCTGGGAAAACTCTTCTAAGAGAGCTGAACTTGAAAATGTTCTCATGAGTGAAGAGTATACAGTGATCTCATATTTTCCTTGATTTGGATATTAATCTTCAATGAATGTTTCAAGGCATAAAATTCTTTAAAAGTCACAATACAGTAGTGACTCTTGTTATAGTTGTAATCAAAAGAAAACCACATCATTTTTTTCACAAGCACTACCATATTTCCATCATCCATTCCAACTTATGCAGTTTAATCTTGGAAACTTGAAAGGTTAAATATATCCCTATTAAATTTAAACTTGTTAGATTTGGACAATTATTCTGGCCTGCTAAAATCTATTTAGATTCTATTTTTGTCATCTAGCGTATAAACTAAGCGTTTTGCATACAAATATGAGGAGAATATATAGATTTGAGGAAAATAACATTTATATCTTCATGTTAATCACTTTTAAAAATGTCAAACACAATAAGAACAAGGGTAGAAGCAGCTGATCACATTTTATGGAGTCTATTAATTAATAAGTTTAGAACTCAATCATTCAACCAGATCCAACTGGGACTGGGAATTGGGAGTAGTGAATGGAAATTGAAAAGATTTAAATGTAAAGTTGTATTAGATAGCTTCTTAGGTCCCTCATAAGTCTGAGGTCCTGTGAATTTTTGTATAACTCTACTTACTAAAGGGATGTTTATATAAAGAAAAATAAAGTAGTGGGTGCAGTCAAGATGGCTGAGTACAAATAGCTCTTCCATATAGCTCTTCCTCCCAAAACCTCCTAATTTAAATAAAAGTGGACTCTAAAGAACCTCTGGAGATCCATAACCCATAAAGTGACACACAGAACCTAACCACATGCTCAGGATAGCTGGGGAGCCTGGCTAGGAGTGGACAGCGCAGCTCTCTGGTAGCCAGGCCCAGGCCCCCATGAGTTGGAGGTTTTAGCCCCAGGGCAGCAGGACCAGCAGCCTGCTGGAGAGACTCCAGAATAACAGCAGCTGTGGCATTTCCAGAAATACCAACACATAGATGCCTAGGACAAAGTGAGAGGTTAGTGCCCTATGGACTTTGGGACTCATTAGTTGGGAGAAAGTGTCAGCCTCTTTCCTTCGGGGCAAAAAGCCACTGAGAAACTTCAGGACAGCCATAGTCACACACAGCAGCTTCATTTAATGCCCTGCTAACTGTAGAGGGATCTGGTTATCAGTCTGTGGGGCAATGGCTCTTGATTTACCCTTCTTGGATCTGGATTGGGGTCTGGGGGGGAGGTCTTGGGGTGTGTGACCAGCTTGCCAGAGCATGTGGAGGCTTCAAAGAGGGCACGCAACTAATACCTACAGAAGTTGGGGAAGCCACAAAATTTAGGAAGGAAGCTCCCCTGGCTGGTGGCAGAGTCCTACTGTGGCAACAAGCCCAAAAGTCAAGTAATTGAACACCAATACACCTAGGCAAAAGAAACAAAATAATCAGAATAATGCAACATTAGACTCCTATTTTGGGGACAAAGAAGATCAAAGCATGGGACAGGAGGAGGACTGTGAGGTCAGAAGTCCTGCACCAAAATCCCCAAATGAAAATACGAGCTAGTTAAAGGCCAGAGAGGACCTTAAGAAGGATTTTGAAATTAAATAAGAGAAGGGAGGAAAAATTGGGAAGAGAAATGAAAATGATGTAAGAAAATTATGAAAGGAGAGTCAACAGCCTTATTGAGGAAAATAACATCTTAAAAAATATACTAACTAAAATGGCAAAAGAGGCTGTAAAAGTCAATGAGGAGAGGAATGACTTAAAAAGCCAAATTTCCCAGATGGAAAAAGAATCTCAAAGGCTAACTAAGGAGATTCATTTCTTCAGAGTTAGACTGGAGCAAATGGAAGCAAAGGACATAATGAGAAGTCAAGATGCTGTTAAACAGATCCAAATGAAAGAATAGAAGGCAATGTGAAATATCTCATGGGATAAACTGCTGACCTGGAAAACAGATCCAGGAAAGATAATTTAAAAATTATTGGACTACCTGAAAACCATGATCAAAGAAAGAACCTAGAAATTATCCTTCAAGAATTTTCCAGGAAAATTGCACTGATGTTTTAGAACCAGAGGGCAAAATAAAGGTTGAAAGAATTCACCAAACACCTCCTGAAAGAGATCCCAAAAAGAAAACTACATATACTAAATTGCTTATCTTCCCACTATGGGTGGGTAACAAGGGAGGAAGTAAATGAATCTGGAATTCAAAGTTTTAAGATCAAATGTGTAAAAATGTAGAAATACTATTATTAATACTATTTGGCATATATTTGGAAAATAATATGTACAAGTATTGGGGCACAGAGATTCACCTTGCCCTACTGGGCGAGTGGAGTTGGGTATGGGAGAAGATATGGGAGAGAGCATATTTGATGAGGGGATATGCTGGGGGACTGTTATTCTGGGGTAAGGGGTAGGGAAAATGGGGAAAAATTGTAACTCAAATGTAACTCAAAACCTGTCAGAAATGATTGATGTATATCACAATTTAATAAAGCATTTGAGAAAAAAAGAAAGTAAACTGCTAGGTCAGCTATAATGAGATATCAGACACATTAAATTCAGATGTTAAAAGGCATGAATGGCTTTCCTTTTATGAGAGTCTTCAAGCAAAGTTTCAATGACTCCTTGTTGGGTACATTGTACAGTAAGTTCTTATTCAACTAGTAATTGGAGTATATTGGCCACTGAGGTCCTTTAGAACTCTGATATTTTGTGTTTCTCAGAATCAATTATGAATCCACCTAACTACACTATGGGCAGATAGGTGTCCCAGTAGGCAACTGGAATCAGCAAGAGTCATTTTTTGAGTTCATATCTGGCCTCAGATACTAGCTGTATGACTCTAGGCTAGTCACTTAACAACTTTTTGCCTCAGTTTTCTTATCTGTAAAATGAACCTGAGAAAAAATAGCAAACCACTTTAGCATCTTTGTAAAAAAACACAAATGAGGTCACAAAGTCAGACACAAATAAAAATTCTGAACAAAAACTATATAATTTAGGCCACATCTCTATTTTGTGCCTACAAGAATATTATTAGAGAATATTAAAAAAAACAACTTGCTGAAATCAGATTTATGTTGTGTCTGACAGTTTATGAGCTTCACTGAATAGTATAGTTTTTAGTCATTCAGATTTTTTGTCAGTTCCCACCTAAGTTATAATGAGAAGTCACTTGTTCTGGGGCAATTTCATTTTCTGACAACTCAAGACAAGGGGTGAGATGTAAGTGTAGACAAACTATGAAATATGATATGTTATTAACTGCATTTTCATATTTAAACAAAATTGACTCGGGGTGAATCGTTATACTTAAGATTAACTAGACAGATGAAAATTTGAAAAAAAAAATTAATGGGGACTTAAAAGTTAGGAGGAAGAGCTGAACAGGGGTGTGGAACCTCTGACCATCAATCTACAGTGGCCCTCTAGGTCCTGAAGCTTAACCCTATAACTGAATCCAAACTTCACAGAGCAAATACCTTTAATAAAAGGATTTGTTTTGTAAAACTTAGACTCAATCAAAAGACATCACTCAAGGACCAAGAGGGACACATGTGGACTTGAGGCTACAGGTTCCCCAACCCTGATTGCTGAACCTTGGTCCAGATATCATACAATAGGAAAACATCGGAGTTTAATTGAACTCCTTGCACTAGAATTCTCCTGACTCTGTTCTCTGGCATCCTTGTTTCCAAATATCACACATACCTAGCAACAAAAGGCTCATTGAATCAATGATCCTGTTTACATCAGATCCTCTACCCCACTTCCAAACTTCAACTCGTTTAAACATTGTAGAGAAAACAGGTTACACTACATTTTTCATTTTTGTCCAATAAGTGCTTTGTTCTATACTGAATCACATGTTGTCTGTTTAGAAACATGAAGTTTTTATTATACATGGTTTTAGGTATTTCTCAACTAACTCTGATTGGATGATATAAAGACAAAATCACCTGAAACAATGAGATACTGTTTTGCTCACTATTTGCAATAATTTTTTTACATTATGTTGTAGCAAAGTTTTACCATATACTCTTGATGCTAGTTAAATTGACACTTGATTATCATGTAACCTTGGTTATCAAGTAATATCAGTAGTGACTCGATTTTTTTTTTTTTAAGTTAGGGATATATCAAGAATTCCTCCTACTTTATAGAAGTAAGAGAAGGGAACATAAAACAATTTAAATGAACACTTCAAAAAGAGAAGTGAAACCATCTACTTGATGTAGTGGTCCCTAGCCTTTTTGGACACTTCTAAAACTAATGTGCCAATTTCTTCATTACTAGGATTTTTATTAGGCCTCTGATTATAATTAACCTTTTACTTGAAGACTGAAGTCAAATAGATCAAATATGAACAATTTTAGCTTTCTTAACTCCATCTGGTATTTACTCCTGATTTTCTTGATTGTCTAGTCATCAAGGGTGCATACTATTCATGTGCTAGAAATGACAAAGTATATTTTGAAAAAATTAAAAAGAAATTTAAAATTCTGATTCATTGTCCAAATTCTTTCTTTAATTCCTACCTTTTATCATCTGATCATGATTTTCCATAATTTCAATTCTATAACTGAAATGTTGCTTCATAAAAATTATACAGATTATTATTAATTATTAGAGGAATATCCACAGCTTTGATTTTTATTCTTCTTTATTTACCCTTCTTGTTTTCCAGTGTTCATGGGCTATGGACAGTTGGTAGAAAAGGAGAAATGAGAACATGTTAGATTCCATGCATTAATTTTATTTTTCTTATTGACTAGTTTGTTTAGCAAGGGAAAGTTGGAAATATGATGTAAAATGTCCTTTTTTTCAGGAGTTAGGTAAGTTTATATTCTGAATTTTAACCTGTTTTGACCAAGAAAAGTCACACATTCTAGTAAACAGGATGAATATATACATATGTGTATATATGTGCATATATATGAACATGTTAGTTTTCAGTCATTTTTCAGTCATGTCTGACTCTTTGTGACTACATTTTGGGGTTTAAGTTTACATCATTCATTGCCACAACATTTTGAGTTGCAAGTTTTCTCCCCATTTTTCCCCCACCCAACTCCCTAAAAAAGCAATCACACTGAATATACCCTTCCCCAATCTTCTCTCTAACATATCTTCCCCCACTCCCCCTCTGACTTTCCAGTAGGGCACGGTGAATCTCTATGCCTCAGGGCCTGTATGCCTTATTTCAAAGTTACATGTAAATGATAATGATAATAATATACATAAATTTTAAACCTTTGAATTCCAGATTCTTTCCCTACTTCCCTCGTCATCCACCCTTACCGGGAAGATAAGCAATTCAATATGGGTTGTACATATGTAGCTATGCAAAATATCTTCATAGTGGATATATTGTGAAAGACTGACTATATTTCACTCCATCCTATCCCACCTCCACTACTTCTTTTCTTCACTTTGTTCCTGTTCCCTTTTCCAAAGTGGGTGCTTCCAACTTCCCTAACCCCCAGCCTACACTCCCTTCCATCATCCCCACTCTGGTCACCTTTCCTCCTACTCTCCTGTAGGGTGAGATACCATATTTGGGTTATGTATATGTGTACATACACACACACACACACACACACACACACACACACACACACACACACACATATATATTTGTACACATTTTATCATTTTTTCCATGTAGGTATATAAGTAGTTCACCTTTGATATGTTCCTTATGATTTCTTTTCCCTGTTTACCTCATCATGCTTCCCCTGCTTCTTGTATCTGAATGTCAAATTTCTATTCAACTTTGTTTTTTTCATCAAGAACACTTGAAAGTCATCTATTCCATTGAATGACCATATTTCCCCTTGAAACAAGATACTCAGTTTCGCTGGGTAGGTGATTCTTGGTTTTAATTCCAGATCCTTTGACCTCTAGAATATCATATTCAATCCCTAAGTGTAGAAGCTGCCCAATCCTATGTTATCCTGATTGTATTTCCACAGTATAAATTGTTTCTTTCATACTGCTCATAATATTTTCTCCTTAATCTGTGAACTCTGGAACATGGCTATATTATTCCTAGGATTTTTATTTTTTGTCTGTTTTTCAGGAGGTGATTGGTGGATTCTTTCAATCCCTATTATGCCTTCTGGTTCTAAAACATCAGAGCAATTTTCCTTCAGAATTTTTTGTTTTGCCTTTTGGAAGGCAATTGGAGTTAAATGACTTGTTCAAGGTCACATGGCTAGTTTTTTTGTGTATATGTGTTAAGTGTCTGAGGCAGGATATGAACTCAGGTCCTCCTGACTCATGGGCCAGTGCTCTATTCACTGTGCCACCTAGCCAACCCAAGAATTTCTTGAAGGATGATTTCTAGATTCTCTTTTTGATCATGGCTTTCAGGTAGTCAAAATTTTTTTAAATTATCTCTCCTGGATCTATTTTCCAGGTCAGTGGTTTTTCCAATGAGATATTTCCCATTACTTTCTATTTTTTTCATTTCTTTGGATCAGTTTAATAGTATCTTGATTTCTCATAAAGTCACTGGCTTCCATTTGCTCCAATCTAATTCTGAAGGAATGACTCTCTTCATTGACCTTTTGAGATTTCTTTTCCATCTGGCAAATTTGGCTTCTTAAGGCATTCTTCTCCTCTTTGGATTTTTGGGCCTCTTTTGCTATTTGAGTTAATCTATTTTTAAGGTGTCATTTTCTTCAGTCAGGTTGTTGACTCTCATTTTATACTTTTCTACCATCATTATCATTTCTCTTCCCAATTTTTTCTCCACTACTCTTATTTGGTTTACAAAATCCTGCTTAAACTCTTCGATGGCCTGTAACCAGCTCATATTTTTCTTGGAAGATTTTGGTGGAGCAGTTCTGACTTTGCTGTCTTCCTTCTGTTCCATGCCCTGATCCTTTTTGTCCCCAAAAAGGGAATACACATTTGGACAACTGTGCTTGTCTTGCTTATCTAGCTTGCTCATGTTGCTACTCAATTATGTGACTTTTGAGCTTTTTGTCACAGTAGATCTCTGCTACCATAAGGGGGGCTTTGTCCCAGTCGCTGGGGTTTTCTCAGCTTCCTGCGCTATTATTTGGCTGCCCTCTCTGAAGTCTCCATACACTTTGATGCACTGGTTACACACTCCACTACGTCCACCCCAGCCAATGATCCAGATCCAAGCAGGTTAAAGCAAGAGCTATTAGCCCTCAGAATCTACAGGCCCAGAGCTCTGAAGCAGCCATGTGGCAGTGGCTAGACAGCCACCACTCCTCTGCCACTTCTTGCCCCAGGGGAAGAGGCCTACCACAAAAACTCTCAGTTCCAAAAGACAACAATGCATTGACCTCTCACTTTGTCCTTAGCATCTATGGGTTGATACTTCTGGAAATCACCAAAGCTACTGCTTATCTGAAGTCCCTTCAGCCCACAGCTGGTTGTTGCCACACTGAGGCTAAAACATCTGGCCCAGGCAGGGCTGGGTTTAGCTCCCAGAGGGCTGAGCTTGCCCCTTCCTATGAGCTTGCCTGACTGTCTTCAGTGGGAAGTTAACTTCTCTCTGTCATTTTGTGGATTCTGTAGCTCCAAAGTTTGTTTAGAGTGATTTTTTACATGAATTGGAGGAGGTGGAAGCAGGAGCCACATGGTATTCCTGTTTCTACTCCATCATCTTGACTCTGCCTCCCTAAAATGTTCTTTCAAAATATATTCATAGACTTGCGGTTTTATGATAACTTTGTCTCCTCACCCTCTAGAGATGAGATTTGCCTGTGGTATATCAATTCAATTCTGAAGGGACAGAGAACTCAGAATTGGTTTTCAGTTATAATTGGTAGAAATGTATCATCCCATGAATACTGTTGACAAAATATGAGTAGATCTCACTCTAAAGTGACATGATGAATTAAATTAAGAAAATTTATTTTTGCTGAATTCTCAGAGACAAAACTTTAAAGGTGGTTAGCTAATTGGAGGCATCCAATATAATTCAGAATCTTGTACCATAAAATATGAGGTAAGGATGGTATAGTATAGATAAGGAAACCATCCTCATGAAATGGTTGCTATGAGGGACTACAACTTGAACCATAGCCATTTCTTTTTTCTGTTTATAGTTTTGCTCTCCGAGTCTTTTTATGACTCAGCCTCTGGAGAGCTAGTTCAGTGGAGGAATAGCAGAATTTCCATCACCCTGCAGGATGTCTTCATGACCCAATGTTACTCCATGTTGAATGTGGAGCTGAAAGGGGATAGTACACATTGAATTAATAATTTTATACTTTTAATCCTTTTGCAATCTGAATTATTTTTGTTTTCCTTATACTAGCTATCCAGATTTTCTAAGACCATTAGCAAGAACCTGAAGAAACTTGCTTTTGCAATAGATTTTCTTTTTTCTGTTTGGCTCCTTACATTCCCATTGGCCTGATTCAATAAAATCATTGGTTGTCCTCACTTTACCCCACTCAGAGATTCATATATATCGCTAAAAGTGTTCGAATAGTAGGATGCTTTTCTAGCTTGTCTGATCATTCAGTCATACAAGGGTCCTTCCTTTTGAAGTCATTTTTCACTAATGATGATGCTATAAACCAAGATATTATTCTGAGTAAACACAGATGTCACAAAAGTTTTGGGTCAGGCCTATTTCAGGTTATTCTAGAAGCAAGCTTGATACAGGAATTCAAGGAAATTTGAATTCAAATTTAAGATTTTACTTATAAATTTAAAAGTTATGCACACAATAATTAAAATAAATGCTGTTGCTCTCTAACTCTATATTCACCATGGCAACAATGCTGGGTCAGAAAGATATTCCATAGGACAATGAGGATTTTGCTAACTCTTTTAGCCTCATAAACAAGTTGGTCATGCTTCAGGCATAAAGGAAGCAATTCTAATAGTCCAAGTCTTAGTCTACCAGACAAACCAAATCCAAAGGATAATCTTCATGTTTCCATAAAGGCAAAGCAAATGCTTCTTTGACCACATTAGTGTCTGCAACATGGCCTGAGTATATAATGGAGCTTATAGAAGTTAGTGAAAGTAGTTGTCAGAAGCACCTTAACTGTTTCACCACCTTTGCTGTGTGAGTGTGTGTGTTTGTGTGTAGTACGGGTAGAAGGAGAAAGAAAAATGATGCAGGTAATAAGGAATAATTAGTGTGGCAGCAATTATTTATCTGGATGGAAAATTTACTAGTGTGACAAATTTGACTCAGATCTAAAAAAAAAAAAAAAAAAAGCTCTAGAGGGGTGGAATCAAGATGGCAGAGTAGAAACAGCACTTCCATGGATTTCCAGCCCATATAACTTCAAAATTATGTTATAGGGGGACTCCAAACGACCTCTGGAGCTCCATAACCTACAAAATGACACAAAGAACGTAAACTCCTGTTCAGAACAGTCCTGCAGCTCATCAGGGTGTGACCAGCACAGTGCTCTGGGAGCCAAGCCCAGGCCCCCATGATTTGGAGGTTTTAGCCCCAGGGCAGCAGGACCAGCAGCCTGCTGGAGAGACTCCAGAACAACAGCGGCTGTGGCGTTTCCAGAATTACCAACACATAGATGCCTAGGACAAAGTGAGAGGTTAGTGCCCTATGGACTTTGGGACTCATTAGTTGGGAGAAAGTGTCAGCCTCTTTCCTTGGGGGCAAAAAGCCACTGAGAAATTTCAGGACAGCCATAGACACACACAACAGCTTCATTTAATGCCCTGCTAACTATAGAGGGATCTGGCTATCAGTCTGGGGGGTAATGGCTCTAGATTTACCCTTTTGGATCTGGATTGGGGTCTGGGGTGGAGGTCTTGGGGTTTGTGACCAGCTTGCCAGAGCATGTGGGGGCTTCAAAGAGGGCATGCAACTAATACCTACAGAAGTTGGGGAAGCCACAAAATTTAGGAAGGAAGCTCCTCTGGCTGGTGGCAGAGTCCTACTGTGGCAACAAGCCCAAAAGTCAAGTAATTGAGCACCAATACACCTAGGCAAAGGAAACAAATTAATCAGAATAATGCAACATTAGACTCCTATTTTGGGGACAAAGAAGATCAAAGCATGGGACAGGAGGAGGACTGTGAGGTCAGAAGTCCTGCACCAAAATCCCCAAATGAAAATGCAACCTGGTTAAAGGCCAGAGAGCACCTTAATAAAGATTTTGAAATTAAATAAGAGAAGGGAGGAAAAATTGGGAAGAAAAATGAAAATGATGTAAGAAAATTATGAAAGGAGAGTCAACAGCATTATTGAGGAAAATAACACCTTAAAAACATAGACTAATTAAAATGGCAAAAGAGGCTGTAAAAGTCAATGAGGAGAGGAATGACTTAAAAAGCCAAATTTTCCATATGGAAAAACGAATCTCAAAGGCTGAGGAGATTCATTTCTTCAGAGTTAGACTGGAGCAAATGGAAGCAAAGGACATAATGAGAAATCAAGATGCTGTTAAACAGATCCAAATGAAAGAATAGAAGGCAATGTGAAATATCTCATGGGATAAACTGCTGACCTGGAAAACAGATCCAGGAAAGATAATTTAAAAATTATTGGACTACCTGAAAGCTATGATCAGAGGAAGAACCTAGAAATCACCCTTCTAGAAATTCTTAAGGAAAATTGCCCCGATGTTTTAGACTCAGAGGGCAAAATAGAGGTCGAAAGAATCTATAGATCACCTCCTTAAAAAGATCACAAAAAGAATACTCCCAGGAATATTAAAGCCAGGTTCCTGAATTCCCAGATCAAGGAGAAAATACTCCAAGAAGCCAGGAAGAAACAATCTGAATATTGTGTAAATGCAATCAGGATAGCACAGCATCTGGCAACTTCTACACTGAGGGATTGAAGGGCTTGGCATATGATATTCTGTAGGGCAAACGATCCGGGATTAAAACCAAGAATCACCTACCCAGAAAAACTGAGTATCATGTTTTAGGTGAAAATTTGTGCATTCAGTGGAATAGAGGACTTTCAAGCATTCTTGATGAAAAATCCAGAGTTGAATAGAAAATTTGACATTCAGGTACAAGAAGCAAGAGATACTTGAAAAGGTCAGCAGGGAACAGAAATGATAATGAACTTATCAAAGTTGAACTATTTACATTCCTACATGGAAAAAAAAAACAATAACTGCAAATGATGAAACTTTTCTCAGTATGAAAATATTTGAAGAAATGTATATGGGTACATGAATACATATGTGAATGTGTGTATATTTGTTTACATATATACATAGATAGAGGACACAGGTTAAATTTAATAGGAAGGGATGATACTTAAAAGGTGAAATTAAAAGGTGAGAGAGGAATATAATGAGAGGAGATAGAGAGAGACAGAATGGGCAAACTCTCTCATAAAGAAGAGGCAAGGGAAAATGGTTACAATGGAGGGGAAGAACAGGAAAGCAAAAAGGCAAAACCTCATTCTCATTGAATTTGAATCAGGGAGAAAATGACATACATACTACATAGGATATCTCACCCTACAGGAGACTAGGGGTGAACGGGATGAGAGGGGATTGATGGAAGGGAGGAGGGAGACAGAAGGGGGGAGTTGGCAGCACCCACTTATAAAAAGGGACAGGATCAAAGTAGGGAATAGATCAATTGAGAGGTGGGATAGAAGGGAGGGAAATATATGTAGAAATACTATTAATAATACTATTTGCATATAATTGTGAAATAAGTTGTACAGGCATTGGGGCACCGAGATTAACCTTGTCCTACTTGGAGATTCAAGGGGGTTATAGGAAAAGACATGGGAGACAGCAGACTGGACGAGGGGATAAACTGTGGGTCTTCTATTCTGGGGTGGGGGATAGGGAAAAAGTGGGGAAAATGTTGTAACTCAATATCTAGGAGAAATGAATGACATAAACCAAAATTTAATAAGGCATTTGGGGATAAAAAATAAGCTCTAGAATTAGGAAAGGACATAACAGCATTGTTGGTAATGGCTGGTAACATTTTCTAGAAACTCTGTCTTTGCTGGCATATTGACTTTTTTGAAGGTGACCAAGTGAGCTATATTTGTTATGGCTTAGTTTTATTTTGTTAGGTTTCTGGAAGTGTTTGTAGTTGTAATGGTTGCAGCCTTTTCTTTCAATAAAATTTTTATACTTATGGTTATATTTGTTATCTCCTATGTTGGTGATGTATCTTGATTAAAAGTAGCTTTATAAATATAACTTTTTGAGATATCTCTCAGAAGACAACTGAACTAGATTCTCTCTCCATAGCTTATGTGATGATTTTAGATAGCACAAAATAAACACCTTCGTGAAGAAACAATTCTGTTATTTTTATGGTTTACAGTTCTACAATCAACTGACATTTTCCATTTTGTCTCCACTCACTCTACTAACTTTCTGAATATATCTAGTCTCCTGTTTGTTTTCATGTCTCATCTTGGCATGACACAGACTTGTAGGAATATATTAAAATTTGGAAGCCTTAATTCACTAGAAATTCATAATATTCTATGGACTCTCATCTGATTCTCTCATAACTTCTTTGTATCAATGAATCTGATTTTTTTTTGTACTGGATATTTTAGATATTCCCTTTGTTTCAAGCTGCAATTATAGTACCATTCTGCCAACTCATCTTCTCAGCAAGTGACTTTAACTATCAATTCCACTAAGATGTTTAAGGGAATTGCGCATAACATTCATGCAATAAGATCTTAATTAATGTTTATTGAATTGAATTGATGGTATCCTGACTTCCTCAACACACACATGTACATGCACACACAGACAAACACACAAACACATGTGCCTTTTTTAAATTTTCCCTTCAATATGAGTGAAATAATCACTCTTTCCCATTTTTCTCTTTTTTTAAATTTTTTTGAACAAATGCTTTATTAACTTCTGTTTTACATCATTCATTTCCTCCAGATTTTGAGTTACAATCATTTCCCCCCCATCATTCTCCTACCCAATCTCCCAGAATAGTAGTCCCACAAGATATCTCTTCCTCCAATCTATTCTCACGCATACCTTCTCCCATACCTCCATCGACTTTTGCATTAGAGGAAGGTGAATCTTTGTGTCCCAACGCTTGCACATCTTATCTCCCTATTACAAGCAAAAGAGTATTAATAATAGTATTTATATATATTTGAAACATTTAATCTTAAGACCTCGAATTTCAGATCCATTTCCTTCCTCCCTTGTCACCCATTCCCTCTTGGCAGATAAGTAATTCGGTATATGTTGTACATGTCTAGCTATGCAAAAAATTATCATAGTAGATATATTGTACAAGGCTGCTTATAATTCCCTCCCACTCATCCCACCCCTGACCTGGTCCATTCCCTACATGATCCTGTCCCACTTCTATACTGGGTACTTCCAACCACCGCTCCCCCCAAGGATCCCCTACCATCCATCATCCCTCCTCTCATCCCCCTTCCCCCTATCCTGCTGCAAGTTGAGATATCCCATTTAGTATGTATGTCATTCTCTCCCTGAACCAAATTCAATGTGAATGTGGTTTTGCCTTTTTAGCCTTCCTATTCTCCCCCTCCCTTGCAACCACTTCCCCTTGCTTCTTCTACATGGGATAGTTTACTCTACCCTGTCTCTCCCCATCTCCTCTTGCCACTTTCCTCTCTCACCTCATAATTTCATCCCTTGAGTATTCTCCCTTCCCAACAAATTCAAACTATGCCATCTATCCATATATAACTGTAACCATATACACATACATTCACATATGTATTTATATGACCACACACCCTTCTTCCATTATTTTCATAGTAAGAAAGATATCATCAGTCACAGTTATGGCTTTTCCATATAGGAATGCAAATAGTTCAACTTTGATAAGTTCCTTTTGATTTCTTTTCCCTGATTACCTTCTCAGGCATCTCTTGCTTGTTGTGTCTGGATGTCAAATTTTCTATTCAATTCTGGTTTTTTCCTCAAGAATGCTTGAAAGTCCTCTATTCCACTGAATGACCATATTTTCCCCTGAAACAAAATACTCAGTTTTTCTGGGTAGGTGACCCTTGGGTTCATTCCCAGTTCTTTTGCCCTCTGGAGTATCATATTCCATGCCCTTCGATCCCTCAGTGTAGAGGCTGCCAGGTCCTGGGCTATTCTGATTGTGTTTCCACAATATTGAAATTGTTTCTTCCTGGCTGCTTGGAGTATTTTCTCCTTGATCTGGGGATTCTGGAACCTGGCTATAATATTCCTGGGAGTTTTCTTTTTGAGTTCTTTTTCAGGAGGTGATTGGTGGATTCTTTCAACCTGTATTTTGCCTTCTGGATCTAAAACATCAGGGCAATTTTCCTTGAGAATTTCTTGAAGGGAGATTTCTAGGTTCTTTCTTTGATCATGGCTTTCAGGTAGTCCAATAATTTTTAAATTGTGTCTCCTGGATCTATTTTCCAGGTCAGTGGTTTTTCCAATGAGATATTTCACATTGCCTTCTAATCATTCATTTGTTTGGATCTGCTTAACAGCATCTTGATTTCTCATAAAGTCATTAGCTTCCATTTGCTCCCATCTAAATCTGAAGGAAAGAATCTCCTCAGTGAACTTTTGAGATTCTTTTTCCATCTGGCAAATTCGACTTTTTAAGGCATTCTTCTCCTCATTGCCCTTTTGGGCCTCCTTTGCCATTTGAGTTAGTCTACTTTTTTAAGGTGTTATTTTCCTCAGTCAGGCTGTTGACCCTCATTTCATACTTTTCCTGCATCCTTCTCATTTCTCTTTCAAATTTTTCCTCCACTTCTCTTTTCTGATTTTTAAAGTCCTTCTTAAGGTCCTCTATGGCCTGCAACCCACTCATGTTTTCCGCTGGGGATTTGGAGCAAGACTTCTGACCTCACAGTCCTTTTCCTGCTCTATGCCCCCAAAATAGGAGTCTAGGGTTGCATTTTTTCTGTTTCCTTTGCCTTGGCATGTTGCCACTTAATTACTTGACTTTTGGGCTTGTTGCCACACTATGGCTTTAAGGACAGATAGAGGAATTTTTGTCCTGAACGTGTGGGGGGCAACTTCTGTTTCTGGCAAGCTGTAAATCCACCCATGACTTCCACCCTAGATCACAATCCAGATCCAGGGAGGTTAAAGCAACAGCTATTACCCCCCAAGACTGATTACTGGATCTCCCTACAATTTGCAGGCCGGTAGCTGGAGCTGCCTCTGAAAACTACAAAATGGCATGTGTCCTCAGGGGCTTCTAGCCCCCAGGGGAGGGAGCTGACACATTCCCCAAATACCAGACCCAAAGTCCATAGGATACTAACCTCTTACTTTGTCCTAGGCATATCTATGTTGATAATTCTGGAGTCACCACAGCTCCTGGTGTTCTGGGGTTCCTCCAGCCAGCTGCTGGCCCTGCCTCCCTGGGGCTAAAACCTCGGCTCACACAGACCTGGGCTTGGTTTGGCTCCCAGTGCTCTGATTGCTGCATGCTGCCAGGTTCCAGACAGCTGCTCTGGTCCTTCCTTCAGGGCTGCTGGGCTGTCCTCAGCGGGAGGTTAGCTTCTCTGTGTTGTTCTGTGGGTGCTGGGGCTCACTCTTTCCCATTTTTAAAGTTAACCTTTCTCCTGTTCCAATTTCTTCTTTATTGTTGTTCTACTTTAGATGCCTGAAATCTGTACATTTCTAATTTCTGAGTCAGAAATATGAAGAAGATATTGAAAAGGTCAAAGCCTGGCATTATCTAGGCAGAGACTGTGATTTTTCTCTCCCTTTCATCATGCTATATGTCTTTCATTCCAGCACCCCTTTCCTGCTGCTTTTAGACTGAATGATTTTCCCAGTTAAGAGAAAAAATACCAGACCAAATTTTTTTCCACTTTCATTATACTCTCAAATTCTACATGTTGCAAATGAAACATCAATTTCTATACTTCCTGCTAACAGACATCATTATTCTTTGCCTTTATCAACATTCTTTCACTTATTTATTGTCAATAAATATTTTTGTTTACTTTGTGCTAGGAAGGGTTCTTAGTGCTAGCAATACAAAGAAAGATAAAAGCAACAACAACAACAACAACAACAACAACAACAACATAGTATTTACTGTGGAGGGACCCAGTTTCTTATGGAGGACACTTCAGCTTTGATTCACCTCTCTTCATTCTCTTCATGGGCAATCAATAAACAGATCTCATCAATTTTAACTTAATATAGCTCATCTATCCCTGCATCCAGAAGTGTGTTGATGAATTGTTAACAAACAGCTCTACAAAAAAGTATTCACGATAAAATTTTAAATTTTAATAATAATATTTCATTTATTTTATCTATAATATTTTCCTCATTACTTCCCTAAATATAGACAATCAACAAAACATTAAATCAAATTGTGTTTTATAGCATTTGCCCATTTCTGGGGAATAAATGCTCAGACTGCAAATTGATCAATCAACTCTCTGAAATCATTTTGAGCTGGCTCCAGCATACCTTTTAATCTCAATATCCACTGCTATTTCTATAGTTCACATCAGAATTATTACTCTCCCTCTTGAAGGATAGTAGAGTTTTCTCTTTTTTGTATACTCAACATAATATGAAAACATAATAGGAACTCAATATGTATTTGTGGATGCATTTCTTTTCTGAATTAAAAATTGTTATGTTGCTGAATTTAAGTTTTTTTGCATTCCAATTATTTCATTTAAAACATAACCAGGTTCATGTTATTTTCACAAAATTATTTTTAGTATTAAAATAGATAACCACAATCAATGTCCTTTTGACTTAATTTTAGGCTACTTGAAGGGAAAGTCTAAGATTTAATCCTGTTATATTCTCAGGTATGGTGCCTCCTTTCCAAACATTACTTACTATAATGCCATCAGAAAAAATCAAGCACGACTTCATTTGTTAATGATGCTAATTTCTTTATGAGGCTCTTACCATGACTTAAATCTCTATACCTACTTCAAAGATGTTTTCATTAGCCCTAGCCATAAGGGACATAACATTATATGATGCTTGTTTTTAAAGAGTGGCTAATCATTCACATAGAAAATTTCTATTCTGATTAAAGTACAAAAAGTCCCATTAATATATAAACACGATAGGTATGATAAGGGTAAACAGAATAGTGTCTCAGTGACCATAAGGAGACCTTTAGTAGAATACTAAGGCTACTAGATTTTTATTAAATCCATTGCTTGGTTTGAAGTTATCAGGTAGCCAAATGCCAGTTGGGAGCCACACACTTGTAGCTGGGGTTTTTAAGTGAAACTGCCTGGTAGAAATGAGCTGGGTAGAAAAAAAATCAAAAAGAAGAATAGACCCAAAAAGCAACTTGTAAGTAGTTAAGCAAGGAAGTTGGATTTCAAAAATATATGGTAGACAAAAAGAGAGGGAAGCCTTCAGTATAATAAAAAGTGATGGCAACATAGAAAACAGAGATCGATTGGTGCCAGTTGACCAGTAGTAAGCCGAGAGGTAAACAACCTGCTTCTCAAGACACCCAAGAATACTAACAATTTGTCATCCATTTACTGAACAAGACATCCAGATCTTAGTCAGCAAAGGGTAAGGGCAAAATAATCATTACTTTGGGCATTTACGTCTTTCAAGGTACTAGTAATTCCAGGCAGTTAAGTTAAATTACTGTGTTTGCCTTTATTTGTTCTACACGCTTGAGTATTGTGGTGAACTCTGGGATTTTGAGAGTCAATTTGTTATAATAAAAGTCAATTTACATCCATTGTGAGTTTCATATCACTTCATTTTAATAATGGACCCTTGCTATTTTTGTCTTAGCAAATTTTTACTTACATCTTGATTAACTTTAAGGGGAAAACCACTTAAGTCTCTTCCTTATTATTAAGTTCCATGATTTCAGGTAATATAGTTTTAATATATTCATGACACATTCACCAGGCATAGTGATTGAGCATTCCATATAGTGGGAAGACATGTAGAATAAGTAGTCCCACTAAATGCCCAAAACTGTATATCACCTTTGCTGTTCATGTGGCCATGTCTTTCTCTTGAGACATATTTCTGTCCTCAGTATAAATTTCCTTATATAAGAATAAAAAAATACAGAAGCATCCCAATTATATGAAACTAATCCTTAAAAAGAAGTAGACCTGAAAATGCTAATTAAGTAAATATTCAACATAGGAAAATAAAAAGACCATGGGAATATATATAAAAAAAAACTTTATGGATATTTTTCTTTCAAATATTTCTAAAAATCACTATTTTCCGCATAATTTGGCAGACACATTTTCTTCTCTTTATGTTTATGTATTTGATATTTTCATTGCTCTTTTTATCATGAGCTGAATTTAGTGATTTTATTAGACTATTAATATACTCTTTAGTTATAATTGTTACAATATAAGCTTTTTGAGAGCAAAACCTATTACATTTTCCCATTGTATACTAAATGCTTAGAATATATAATGCTTGACTCATAGTAAGCCCTTAATATTTACTTAGTGAATTATTAATATTAATATTGATTAATATTAATAATAGAAATTAACTATAAGCAGAGTTTAGGTAAATAGTTTCTATAAGCTATTGGGGAAATTAGATAAAATAGAGAACGTTAAGTTTAGAAATAGGTAAAATAATAATGATATTTATATTACTATGTATCAGGCACTGTGCTAAATACTTACAATTATTATTTTATTTGATCCTCACAGGTGGGTGCTATTATTATACCGATTTTACAGATGAAGAAACTAAGGGGAAAACAAAGTTAAATGAGCTGCCCACAGTCGCACAGCTAGTAAATGCCTATGGCTGGATTTAAACTTAGGTCTTCCTGAGTATGTAGAAAGTAAATTAGATGCATAGATGGAAAAGTAAGATGTGTGAATATCATAAGAAATTATGAAAAACCTTATATCATTGAAGAGGAACTAAAAGGAACTATGTTAAATTATCCCATGCTCATTTACAGAAGGAAGAGACCATGAGTATGTTATACTACATGAAACATCATATTTTTTTCTATTTATGGGTCAGTTTTCTTTGTAGTTTTTTTTTTCCTTTTCTCTCTCTTTTTCTTCATTTAAAAATATAATTTGTCATGAGGTATGATTTTCCAAGAAGTGAAGGAATTATTTCAGTAGGACATATAAAGGATGCAAAAAACCAAAATATATTAATAGATTACATTAAAATAAAAGATAATCCAGTTTTTACATAGTCTGCAAGTGTTTAATTGCTGACACAATAAATTCAAGTCCTTTGTCCAACTAGCAACAAGTGAGTTTTTAACTACCATTAGAAATTATACATAATTCACAGTGACCTTTAATTATATGACAAAAAAATGGGAACAAAAAATAAAGAAATTGTAACTAAATGAATGCAGCAAAGCTTTCTTCATAGTAATACATAAAGGAGAGGCAGTAGGGTACAATGGAAGGAATATTGGTTTTGGAGTCACTAAATACCCACATTTGATTCTCAGATCCACTACTTTTTCCATCTAAATTATAATGGACAAGTCAGTACCTCCCTAGATCTGTTATGTCATCTGAAAAAAACAAGCAACAACAACAAAAATTGTTTAGAACTAGATGAAATCTAAAGCCCTATTCCAGTTCCAAATATTGTGATCATGGAGGTGACAGCATGGGTTTCAACATGTTCCCAAAAAGAATAAGACACAAAATTTCCTGGATCAATTAGCCAAGTACCTTGCAGTGTATATCATGAACAAAGGAGAGGGGATTATCCTGAAGGTAGTTACGGTTTATTTTCCAAAATCTACTACAGAGGATAAAGTGGTAGAAAAATTTTGTGAAGAACATAAATCCTACAAACTAATTCAGTATATACTTTAATACTTGAAAAATTCCAGTTGAAAATGGATATGACAGAGAGGGTGAAAAAGTTGGTAAAACACTACTCAAACTTATGATAAAAAGTACCAAAGTTTGTAAATTACTCAGAAAATGCAAATTACAAAATAAATTTCTTGAAGAAAAGAGTAAAATGATAATCTAGATGGAAAACACTGAACATCATTATAGGAAAAAAATAGTATTAATTATGGCTCATTGGTCAATTGGTGACTAACTACTGGCATGTAAGTTACTTTCAAATCAATTGTTGCTTTAGTTTAAGCATCATTTGCTGATTAAATCAAAGGCAAAGACCAAATTAGAAGAAAGGAAAAAGAAAGGATAAACATGAAAGAAGTAATTATACATCATTATAATGACTACCTCCTGAGTTATTTGAAAAAAAAGTAACTTTTAAAAATGATAAAGTAGTAAATGTAGAAACATATACACTAATGTCAGCATTTTCTTAAACAAGTTTAACTAATTTTCCACAAAATAATTAAATCAAGAGAACACAGAAATCACATAATGTATTATACATTAGTTGAAAAGAGATGTGATAATTAATACAATATTAGATTAGAAGAATGCAAAAATTATGGAAGGGTATTACAGAAAATTATCAATATTATTATTTCACAAAATAATGAAAAAGAGTGAAATATCCATACGTAACTTTCAGAATTATTCAGAGTCTATAAGACTAGTTAACTTGGTAGAAGAGAGAAAATTATCTGTTAGCAATTTATCAGGCTAAAAAGATGGGGCATATCAAATATAATTGAAATGAATAGTGCTATATTGGTTTTACATATTCAAATGCAAAAAGGGAAGTTGGGTAGACAATAGTTTGGGGGGGGGTAGATCAGTAGATATAACAGTAGAATAAAAGCTCAACCTCCATTAACAATTTGAAACTGGTAAACAGAAGAAGCAAATGTGAGCTCACCATGGTTCAATAAATAGTGAAAAGAATGAAGGGGGTTAGTTTCATTAAATTCTTCCCTGACCAGTAAGTAATATTGGAATACTGTTTTCATTTCTGTGCAGCACACTCCAGAAAGGCTACTGGTCTGGAATGCATCAAGTAAAAGATGATTGGAATTGTGATGAAACTAGATATTTTTTTCAAGTGAATCTCAGTTGAAGGAACTAGAGGTGATTATTCTGAAGAAAAGAAGAATTGGCCTGATGAACTAGAAATTTTAAAGTATTTGACATATGACAGAAGGGCTATCTTATGCTCAATAAGGTTCCATCTCCACAGAAAATAAAGCAAATATTAAAAGGCATCATCTTTCCCCTCATCTAGCTTTGCTTTCCAGAGGGTCATTGTGCAGAAAAGAAATGGAGAGGAATAAAAGAAGAGATTGGTATCATGGGGTCAATAAGGTAGCATATTCCTTTCAAATAAGTCAAATCTTATTTTCCTTGCAAGAATCTTAGCTGCAACCCTCAGATAAATGCTTAGATAACTACTTTGTAGACAATTTGTGTATATGTCCTTTCTTTAAATATAAGGAGTGCTATTTACTAGGTTTATAAGTCTTGTTTTTGAAAGATATAATATCATGTCCTATTATCATCATTTTACTTATTACTGGGACATGTTTCACTTATTTTTAGGACATGTCCAATATTGTTGGAAAATAGTTTTTAACATGTTGACTATTTCTATAAATGATAGATTATTGATATAGGTAAGCATGATTTGTCTTTTTAATTGCAATTTTCTCCTCTTAACAATTTTAATTTGTCATTTCTCATCATTTACTATTTGCTTTTGGCACCATATTATAAGCTGTTAGTCTTTCCTAAGGAACTAACTGACACAATACTTAGTGTATAATAAGAAATACAATAAGACTATGAATAAATAGGGTAGGGTCTTAAAATGCAGGGAAGTGGAAAATGATTAATGAATAAACAATTAAGAATTTATTAAAGTAAATTTAAGAGAAGCATCGAACACTCTTTTTTTTTACATTTAATTTTTGTTTTATTTTTACCAATTAAACATAAACATAACTTTTAAACATTCATTTTTTTAACATTTTGATTTCCAATTGTCTTCCTTTTTCCTTCCACCCACTCCATGAGAAAGCAAACAATTTGATATAGATGATACATTCAGACATGCAAAAATTTCTATATTATCCATGTTGTAAAAGAAAATAAAAATTCCTATCTTTACCAAAATAAAAAGAAATAAAGACAAAATGTAACAACCAAAAATAATAAAGAATGTTAAAGAAAAAATTATTCTTTAGTTTGTATTCAGACCCATCAGCTTTTTCTCTGGAAGTGAATATAATTTTTCACCATGAATCCTTTGTTATTGTTTTGGATTTTTGTATTGCTGAGAGTAACTAAATCTTTCACAGTTGATCATTTTACAATGTTGCTGTATGAAGTTCTCCTGGTTCTGTTCATTTCACTTTGTATCAGTTTATGTAAATCTTTCCTGTTTTTTTTCTGAAAACATCCTCATTATCATTTCTTATAATACAATAGCATTCTGTCACAATCATATACCAAAACTTGTTCAGCCATTCCAATTGGTGGGCAACCTCTCAATTGTAAATTCATTACTGTATCAGCAAGCACCCTTGAATACCCAGGGTGGCTGCTAACACAGTTTTCTAGATCTGCTTTTCTAAAGGAAAGCAACTCAAAATGGGTTAACAATATTGCTCTAACCAAGCATATGGAATTTACCTAGTACAGGGGACAGCCAACATTTTAAATGTCCTTAAGTTATGGTGCTCAGGACGGTATACAATATTTCAAATGAGGTCTGGGCATCAATGTTTAAGAAGGACATTGATAAACTAAAGAGTGGACCTATTATCTTCCTGTTCATGGAAGTGGACAAACTAGGTGACACAGTGGATTGAATGCCAGACCTTCTCACAAGAAGAGCCAAATCAAGTCAGATTCAAAGTTATTTAGTTGCTTAGTGACCTTGGGTAAGTCACATGATACTTAGTTTTGCTAGGTAAGTGATTCTTGGTTTTAATCCCAGCTACTTTGACCTTTAAAATATTATATTCCAAGCCCTTCAATCCCTCAATTTAGAAGCTGCCAGATCCTATGTTATCCTGTTTGTGTTTCCACAATATTCAAATTATGTCTTCCTGGCTGCTTATAATATTTTCTTCTTGGTTTGGGAATTCCATTATGTGGCTATAATATTCTTAGGAGTTTTCTTTTGGGTATCTTTTTCAGGAGGTAATTGGTGGATTCTTTCAACCTCTATTTTGCTCTCTGCTTCTAAAACATCAGGGCAATATTTCTTGAGAATTTCTGGAAGGATTATTTCTAGGTTCTTTTTATGATCATGGCTTTCAGGTAGTCCAATAATTTTTGAATCATGTCCCCGAATATATTTTTGAGGTCAGTGGTTTTCCCAGTGAGATATTTCACATTGCCTTCTATTTTGTCATTTGTTTGGATCTGTTTAATAGTATCTCGATTTCTCATAAAGTCACTAGCTTCCATTTTCTCCAATCTAATTCTGAAAGAATGATTCTCTTCAGTGAGCTTTTGAGATTTCTTTTTTCCCATCTCGAAAATTAAGGTTTTTAAGGCATTCTTCTTCTCATTGCCTTTTTGAGCCTCGTTTGCCATTTGAGTTAGTCTATTTTTAAGGTGTTATTTTCTTCAGTCAGGTTGTTGACTCTCATTTTATACTTTCCATGCATCATTCTCATTTCTCTTCCAAATTTTTCTTCAACTTCTCTTATTTGCTTTTCAAAATCCTTCTTAAGCTCTTCTATGGCCTATAACCAGCTTGTATTTTTCTTGTAGGCTTTTGTTGTAGGAATTCTGACTTTGCTGTCTTCATCCCACTCCATGCTTTGATCCCTTTTGTCCCCAAAATAGGAGAATAAATTTGTGTTGCTCTGTTTGCGTTGCTTCTTTTGTCTGCTCATGTTGCCGCTCAATTACTTGACATTTGGGCTTTCAGACTCAGTAGGACTCTGCCACCAGACAGGGGAACTTCATCCCAAATGCTGGAGTTTTCTCAGCTGCCAAAGGTATTAGTTGGGTGCCCTCTCTGAAGTCTCCACATGCTCTGACAACCTGGTTGTACACCCCAGGACCTCCACCATTGACCATAATCCAGACCCAAGCAGGTTAAAACAAGACCAATTACCCCTCAGACTGGTCACTTAATTCACCTACAATCTGCAGACAAGGAGATGAAGCTGCCACATAATGGAGGTTGCATGACCACAGTGACTTGCCTCAGGGGCAAAAGCCAACCACCCTCCCAACTAGTGGATCCCAAAGTCCACACTGCACTTAACTCTGACTTTGCCCTTAGGATCTATGGGTTAACAATTCTGGAAACTGGGGGGCCGAGCCAAGATGGCGGAGTAGAAACAGCTCATCCAAGAAACTCTGCCCACAGATTCCACCCAAACTATGTAAAAGGGGACTCTGGACAACTTCTGGAGCCCCAGCACCCACAGAACGACACAGAGAAGCTAACCTCCCGCTGAGAACAGCCCAGCAACCCTGCAGGAAGGACCAGAGCACCAGGACTGGGACCTGGCAGCACACAGCACGCAGAGCACAGGGAGCTGAGCCTAGCCCAGGTCCACGGGAGAGAATGTTTTAGCCCCAGGGAGGCAGGGCCAGCAGCCGGCTGGAGGAACCCCAGAACAATAGTAGCTGTGGTGACTCCAGAATTATCAACATAGACATGCCTAGGACAAAGTAAGAGGTTAGTGTCCTATGGACTTTGGGACCAGTATTTGGGGAATTCGTTGGCTCCCTCCCCTGGTGGCTAGAAGCCACTGAGGAGACATGCCATTTTGTAGTTTTCAGAGGCAGCTCCGGCTCCCGGCCTACATAACCATAGGGAGATCCAGCAATCAGTCTTGGGGGGTAATAGCTATTGCTTTAACCTCCCTGGATCTGGATTGTGATCTACGGTGGAAGTTGTGGGTGGGCTTACAACTTGCCAGAAATGGAAGTTGCCCTCCACACGTTCAGGACGAAAATTCCTCTAGCTGGCCTTAAAGCCATAGTGTGGCAACAAGCCCAAAAGTCAAGTAATTAAGTGGCAAAATGCCAAGGCAAAGGAAACAGAAAAATGCAACCCTAGACTGCTATTTTGGGAGCATACAGTGGGAAAAGGACTGTGAGGTCAGAAGTCCTGTTCCAAAAGCCCCAGGGGAAAACATAAGCGGGTTGCAGGCCATAGAGGACCTTAAGAAG
The DNA here is from genome assembly GCA_011680675.1 of Gymnobelideus leadbeateri. NCBI lineage: Eukaryota > Metazoa > Chordata > Mammalia > Diprotodontia > Petauridae > Gymnobelideus > Gymnobelideus leadbeateri. Next base: position 239,309 of record WOXC01011650.1, on the reverse strand, counting down.
GACTTTAAAAATCAGAAAAGAGAAGTGGAGGAAAAATTGGAAAGAGAAATGAGAAGGATGCAGGAAAAGTATGAAATGAGGGACAACAGCCTGACTGAGGAAAACAACACCTTAAAAAAGTAGACTAACTCAAATGGCAAAGGAGGCCCAAAAGGGCAATGAGGAGAAGAATGCCTTAAAAAGTCGAATTTGCCAGATGGAAAAAGAATCTCAAAAGCTCACTGAGGAGATTTATTCCTTCAGAGTTAGACTGGAGCAAATGGAAGCTAATGACTTTATGAGAAATCAAGATGCTGTTAAGCAGATCCAAACAAACAAAAGATTAGAAGGCAATGTGAAATATCTCATGGGAAAAACCACTGACCTGGAAAATAGATCCTGGAGAGACAATTTAAAAATTATTGGACTACCTGAAAGCCATGATCAAAAAAAGAACCTAGAAACCACCCTTCAAGAAATTCTCAAGGAAACTTGCCCTGATGTTTTAGATCCAGAGGGCAAAAAAAAAGGTTGAAAGAATCGACCAATCACCTCCTGAAAAAGATGCCAAACAGAAAACTCCCAGGAATATTATAACCAGGTTCCAGAATCCCCAGATCAAGGAGAAAATACTTCAAGCAGCCAGGAAGAAAATATTTCAATATTGTGCAAACACAATCAGAATAGCCCAGGACCTGGCAGCTTCTACACTGAGGGATCAAAGGGCATGGAATACGATATTCCAGAGGGCAAAAGAACTGGGAATGAACCCAAGGGTCACCTACCCAGCAAAACTGAGTATTTTGTTTCAGGGGAAAATATGGTCATTCATTGGAATAGAGGACTTTCAAGCATTCTTGAGGAAAAAAACAGAATTGAATAGAAAATTTGACATCCAGACACAAGAAGGAAGAGATGCCTGAGAAGGTTATCAGGGAAAAGAAATCAAAAAGAACTTATCAAAGTTGAACTATTTACATTCCTATATGGAAAAGCAATATCTGTGACTGATGATATCTTTCTCACTATGAAAATAATGGAAGAAGGGGGTGTGGTCATATGAGTACATATGTGAATGTATGTGTAGATGGTTACAGTTATATATGGATAGAGGGCATAGGTTGAATTTGTTGGGAAGGGCGAATACTCAAGGAATGAATTGTGAGGTGAGAGAGGAAAGTGGAAAGAGGAGATGGGGAGAGACAGAGTAGGGTAAACTATCTTATGTAGAAGAAGCAAGGGGAAGTGGTTGAAGGGGGTGGGGGGTGAGAATAGGAAGACAAAAAGGCAAATCCACATTCTCATTGAATTTGGTTCAGGGAGAGAATGACATACATACTAAATGGGATATCTCAACCTGCAGCAGAATAGGGGGAAGGGGGATGAGAGGAGGGATGATGGATGGGAGGGCATCCTTGGGAGGGAGGGGTGGTTGGAATTACCCACTATACAAGAGGGACAGGATCATGTGGGGAATGGACAATGTGGGGGGTGGGATGAGTGGGAGGGAATTGTAAGCAGCCTTGTACAATATATCTACTATGATAATGTTTTGCATAGCTAGACATGTACAACATATACTGAATTACTTATCTCCCCTGAGGCAATGCGTGACAAGGGAGGAAGGAAATGTATCTGAAATTCGAGGTCTCAACAGTAAATGTTTCAAATATATGTAAATACTATTATTAATACTCTTTTGCTTATAATTGGGAAATAAGATGTGCAGGCATTGGGACACAAAGATTCACCTTCCTCTAATGGAAAAGTTGAAGGGGGTATGGGAGAAGGTATGGGAGAGAGCAGATTGGAGGAAGCGATATCTTGTGGGATTACTATTCTGGGAGGTTGTCTAGGGGAATAACGGGGGGAAATGATTGTAACTCAAAATCTGGCGGAAATGTATGATGTAAAACAGAATTTAATAATAAAAAAAAAAAAATTCTGGAAACTGCCACAGCTGCTAATGAAATGAAGTCCCTCCCTGAGGCTAAAACCTCCAACTAGAGCAGGGCTGGGGTCGGGTCCCAGATTACTGTGCTGGCCACTAGGCTGTCCTCAGCAGGAGGTTAGCTTCTCTATGTCATTTTGTGCGTTCTGTAGCTCCAAAGATTGTTCAGAGTCATCTTTTACATGAATTGGGGAGGTGAGATTTGGAGCCCCCAGGAACACTTGTTTCTATTCCACCATCCTGATTCTGCCCCTCCCATTACTTTTTTTTAGTTATTTTAAGCTTGAAATGCACTTAAGCCCCTGCCAGATCTGATTATTTCTCCCCTCTCTTATACTTGTGAAGATGAATTTGGAGGGTTTGTAAGTGAATACTTTATATTTATCCCTATTGAATTTGATTTTATTAGATTCAGCTTAATACTCTAGCCTTTCAAGATTTTTTGGATCATGACTGCCACTAATATTGCATTAGTTATCCCTCCTAGCTTTGTGTCATTTGTAATTTTGATGACCATGTCTTCTATGTCTTTATCCAAGTTATTGATAAAACCGTTCAACCCCATGGGAGCTTAGCACTTGTCTCTTGCTCCTCCAAATCCTGGCTTACTAACACTAAACATTTAATAACTATTATTTAAGTCCAGCCATCTATAGAAGAGGGACAGTATCATGTAGGGAAGGGACCAGGTGGGGGGTGGGATGAAGTGGGAGGGAATTATAAGCAGCATTGTACAGTATATCTACTATGATAATGTTTTGCATAGCTAGACATGTACGAGGTCTTAAGATTAAATGTTTCAAATATATATATATATATATATATATATATATATATATATATATATATATATATATATAAATACTCTTATTAATACTCTTTTGCTTGTAATTGGGAGATAAGATGTGCAGGCATTGGGACACAAAGATTCACCTTCCTCTAATGGAAAAGTCGAAGGGGGTATGGGAGAAGGTATGGGAGAGAGCAGATTGGAGGAATCGATATCTTGAGGGACTGCTATTCTGGGAGGGTGGGTAGGGGAAAACAGGGCGGGGAGGGAATGATTGTAACTCAAAATCTGGCGGAAATGAATGATGTAAAACAGAAGTTAATAAAGCATTTGTTTTAAAAAAAGTTTTTGCAAAAAATGTTGGTAAATTATCATCACAGAATTTTCTTTATTTTCTAGCTTAACAATTTTGCTGAAAAAGTGAGGTCAATCAGACATAATCTCTTCTTAATGAAGCCACCCATACTTTGTATGCATACTTCTTTCTTTCTAAATATTTGCCAAACATTTCTCAAATGATCTACTTCATTTCCCATGGTGTTTCAAAGGTCTGTTTTTTATGTCACACATCCTGTCCCCTGCATTGCTTAGGAGTAAATGACAAAAATATGGTGTCCACAAGACTCTTTCTGGATAAAAAATAGGTAATTCATGCATCACATAGCATCCAATGGGGTTTTTTAATATATAATGGCTCTTTATGTTAAAAAAAAAGAAACAAAAAATGAAACTTCCTAAAACCTTCCAAGTCTCAGCTATGGGCATAAGATCAAAACTGGATATAATCCTATCATGCAAAACATTAGTTTCACCTTATCTGTCCTTCTTGCCCTACCAAGGGAGATATTTGAAAATATAAATATTTTATCTATATCTATCTACCTATCTATCTATCTATCTACCTACATATCTATCTATCTGTCTGTCTGTCTGTCTGCCTTATACTTGCCTATTAAGTAGGGATAAAAGGAACTAGAGAATGAAACAGGGAACTATATTTTTCAAAATACAGGAGTCACCTGTTTATTAATTTGACCAACCAAAGCTTTACTTTGTCAATACATTTTAATAAGAAGTTGTGAAGGTGGAAAATTAACATTGTTCTGTGGCCAATCAATGTGACTGAATATGATAAAGGACAATTGACAAATCATTTAAAGATTCTTTTGCCAGTGCAATTTGGTAGATAAATACCTGCCTAAAGAGCTTTAGATGACTGATTTCATCTCCATGTACTCACAGAACAATATCAATAAAGGAGACATGAATGAAGTAGTAGAAATAACTACTTTCACCAAAGAATCAAAATACAGCTTTCATCACTATAGGAAAGAGACAATCAATTTCAATCAAAAAAAGATAAATGTGTGGTCTGACTAAAACAAGTCACTTTTTCTCCCTTATATGAAATTTCTTTCTCAAATGAAACTCATTTGGGATTTCCTTCACTTCTGAAACACTCTTCATCCATTAGGTGAGCGATATCCTCAAATTTCTAATTCTACTCACAATGTCACATTTGGAAATAGAGAATAACAGTTGATTCTCTTCAGGATTTCCCTGGTAGCAGACTCAAAGCAGCTACAAAATATTAGACCAATATCTGTGATCCACAAATAGGACAAAAAACAATGAGGGAATCTTATATTATATCTTTCCTGAATGTGTGAAAAGAAACATGGTTAGGATATCCATTAGCCAATAAATAATGTGTATATTCTAAGAATAGGGTGACCAGTGAAGTGAATTTTTCTGTTCACTTTATCAGAATAATCATATAGTTTCCTTTGTTCTCCTCTGAATTTTTTTTTCTTTCTTCATTCTCCATACTGTTAGATACAGATAGAGACTAAAACAGTAGTCATCCGTGGGTTGTGTGATAATACACAATAGAATTGTATTTGTGGGATGGAGGGGGGAATTTAACTTTTTTTTTGATATTTCTGAATCATACAATTGATTTTTCCTTACTGAAATAGGAAGTAACAGTCTAGTTAATTTAAATTTATGTACAATCACTTTTATAATGCAGCATCTAAAACTGTCGGGAGTGGTAATAATATCTGACACAAAGAGGATCTGATGAATCACCATTCAGGGATGGTACTGTCCTCCCTTCTTCCTCCACTGTGTCTTTTATGTAGGTGTTTGAACAGATTATGAGTTCATAATCAAGTGAAACCAACATGATGTTAAGCCAAGTGTGAATCCATGGATTTCCTATTGCAATAAAGACCACACTGAAAATCTCTAAGTTGGTATAGCTTTTAAGACTAGGTTAAAAGAAGTGGACCAATTTATCCTTATTCTTTTTTTTTAATTAATTATTTTTAGATTTCAACATTCATTTCCACAAGATTTTGAGTTACAATTTTTTGCCCTAATTCTCCCCTAACCCCCACCCCAAAATAGTGGGCCTATTCCCTCCATCTGTTTTCTCTTTTATCCTCCCCAATATCCCTACCCCAAAATTTCTAGTGGGGCAAGATGGATTTCTGTACACCAGTGCCTGAATATCTTATTTTCCAGTTGCATGTAATGTGCATTAACATTTGTTTTTTGAAACTTTGAGTTTCAGAGTCTTTCCCTTCTAAACTCACCCAAACCCACTGGGAAGATGAACAATTCAACATAGGTTGTACATGTGTTGTCATGCAAAATATTTCCATAGTATTTATATTATGAAATACTAACTATATATCCCTCCATCCTATACCACCCCCACTTTTTCTATATTCTACTTTAACCCTGTCCCTTTTCAAAAGTGTTTGCTTATAATTACCATCTCCCCCAATCTGTCCTCCCTTCTATCAACCCCCTCTTATACCATTCCTCCCTGCTTTCCTGTAGCGTAAGATACTCAAATGAGTGTGTATGCTATTCCCTCCTTAAGCCAAATTTAGTAAGTGTCAGATTGACCCATTCCCTTTCACCTTCCTGCTCTTCTCCTCCATTGTAACAGTATTTTCTTGCCTCTTTTATATGAGATAATTCACAATAATCTATCTCTCCTTTTTTTGACTTCTCCCAATATATTCCTCTCTCACCTTTTAATTTTATTTTTAATATATCATTTCTTCATATTCAGCCTATCCTGTGCCCTTTGTCTATGTATACATGTACACACACATGCACACACTCACATATATATTTATACACACATACACACTCCAAAAATACATACATATGAATGCATACATATATACACATATATTCTCTTCAACTACCCTCATATTGAGAAAATTCTCATGAGTTACAATAATAGTTTTTCCATGTAAGAATGTAAATAGTTCAATTTTAATAGGTTCCTAATGATTCTTTTCCCTGTTTACCTTATCATGCTTCTTGTAAATTGAAAGTCCAATTTTCTGTTCTGTTCTGGTTTTTTCATCAAGAATTCCTGAATGCCCTCTATTTTATTGAATGACCATATTTCCCCTGAAGCATTATATTTAGTTTTGCTAGCTAGGTGATTCTTGGTTTTAATCCCAGCTCCTTTGACCTCCAGAATATCATATCCCAAGCCCTTTGATCCCTGAATGTAGAAGCTGCCAGATCTTGTGTTATCCTGCTTTTGTTTCCATAATAGTAAAATTGTTCTTTCCTGGCTGCTTGTAACATTTTCTCATTGACCTGGGAACCTTGGGATTTGGATATGGTATTCCTAGTAGTTTTCTTTTTTGGGATCTTTTTTCAAGAGGTGATCAGTGAATTCTTTGAATCTCTATTTTGCCCTCTGGCTCTAAAATATCAGGGCAATTTTCCTGGAGAATTTCTTGAAGGATCACTTCTATGTTCTCTTTTTGATCACGGCTTTCAGGTAGTCCAATCATTTTTAAATTATCTTTCCTGGATCTATTTTCCAGGCCAGTGGTTTTTCCAATGGGGTATTTCACATTGCCTTTTATTTCTTTTCATAGTTTGGAGCTGTTTTATTGTAACTTGATTTCTCATAAAGTCATTAGCTTCCAATTGCTCCAATGTTATTTTGAAGGAACTCTTCTTTTTAGTGAGTTTTTGAGATTCCTTTTCCATCTGGCAAATTTAGCTTTTTAAGGCATTCTTCTCCTTACTGGATTTTTGGACCTCTTTTGCCATTTGAGTTAGTCTTCTTTTTTTTAAAGCAATTGGGGTTAAGTAACTTGCTCAAGGTTACACGGCTAGTCATTATTTATGCGTGGGTGCTCATTTTCTGAGGCCGGATCTGATCTCGGGTCATCCAAACTCCGAGGCCGGCGCTCTTACTCATTGCGCCACCTAGCCGCCCCTTTAGGGCAATTGGGGTTAAGTAACTTGCCCAAGGATACACGGCTAGGTTTTTTTGTTCGTATGGATTAAGTGTCAGAGGCCGGCTCCAAACTCAGGGCCTTCTGATTCCAGGGCCGGCGCTCTATTCACTTCGCCACCTAGCCGCCCCGAGTTAGTCTTCTTTTTAAGGTGTTATTTTCTTCAAATTTTTTTGGGTCTCCCTTAGCAGGCTAGTGAACCACTTTTCATGATTTTCTTGCATTGTTCTCATTTCTCTTCCCAGTTTTTCCTCCATTTCTCTTACTTGATTTTCAAAATCCTTCTTGAGCTCCTCCATGACTTGTGACCAATTCATATTTTTGGAAGGTTTTGATGATGGAGTTCTGACTTCATTGTCCTCCTCCAATTCCATGCTTTGATACTTTTAGTCCCCAAAAAAGGATTGTATGGTCTGATTGCAATTCCTTACCTTACCAGTTACTTGACTTTTGAACTCTTTGCCACAGTAGAACTGTTTATGGAATGGAGAAAACTTTGTCCCAAATTGCTGAGGTTTTTGCAGCTGCCATAGCAATGAGTTGTTCTCCCTCTCTCCAGCCCCTACAAGCTCTGGCTCACTCGCCACTCACCCCAGGACCACCACCCAATACTACAATTCAGATCCAGGCAGGTTAAAGCAAGAGCAGTTACCCTCAGAATGGTCATTAGGTCCCTCTATTGATCTGCAGGCCAGGAGACCAGAAGGCAGTCATGCAGCACTGCCTCACCTCTGCCACTTCTACCCTAGGGTGCAGGGGCCAGACCACACTATTCCTTCATCCTTACAACAGCATTCCCCACTGACCTTTTATTTTCTCTTTGGCATTTATGGATTGAGGAGTCTGGAAACTTCGACAGCTGCTAGTAATTCACTCTCCTGATGTCTGCTCTAGCCAGTCTTGTTGCTGGTAGGAGCCTCCCTGGGTTCAGAACCTAGGCTTCCATCATGCTGTGATAGACTTTTCCTATCAGTCTGCTAAACTGCCTTCAGTGGGATATTTGTTTCTCTCTGTCTGTTTTTGGGTTCTGCAGTTTTAAAATTTGTTTAGAGTCAATTTTTTACAGGTAATGGAGATGGTTGAAGTCAGAGCTCACACCAAGTTTGTGCTTTTACACTGCCATTTTGGTTCTGCCCCCTCAAGAACTCCTTATTCTTTTTTTTTTTAAACAAATGCTATATTAACTTCTGTTTTACATCATTCATTTACGCCAGATTTTGAGTTACAATCACTTTCCCCCCGTTATTCCCCTACCCAACCTCCCAGAATAGCAGTTCCACAAGATATCACTTCCTCCAATCTGCTCTCTCCCATACCTTCTCCCATACCCCCTTCGACTTTTCCATTAGAGGAAGGTGAATCTTTGTGTCCCAATGCCTGCACATCTTATCTCCCAATTATAAGCAAAAGAGTATTAATAATAGTATTTATATATACTTGAAACATTTAATCTTAAGATCTCGAATTTCAGATGCATTTCCTTCCTCCCTTGTCACCCATTCCCTCTGGGGAGATAAGTAATTCAGTATATGTTGTACATGTCTAGCTATGCAAAACATTATCATAGTAGATATATTGTACAAGGCTGCTTATAATTCCCTCCTCCTCATCCCACCCCCCACCTTGTCCATTCCCTACATGCTCCTGTCCCTCTTCTATACTGGGTACTTCCAACCTCCCCTCCCCCCAAGGATGCCTCCCCCCGCAATCAATCATCCCTCCTCTCATCCCCCTTCCCCCTATTCTGCTGCAGGTTGAGATATACCATTTAGTATGTATGTCATTCTCTCCCTGAACCAAATTCAATGAGAATGTGGATTTGCCTTTTTTTCCCCTTCCTATTCTCCCCCTCCCTTGCAACCACTTCCCCTTGCTTCTTCTACATGGGATAGTTTACCCTACCCTGTCTCTCCCCATCTCCTCTTGCCACTTTCCTCTCTCACCTCATAATTTCACCCAGTAAGTAGCCTCCCTTCCCAACAAATTCAAACTATGCCCTCTACCCATGTATAACTGTAACCATATACACACATACACATATGTATTCATATGACCACACCCCCTTCTTCCATTATTTTCATAGTGAGAAAGATATCATCAGTCACAGTTATTGCTTTTCCATATAGGAATGAAAATAGTTCAACTTTGATAAGTTCCCCTTGATCTCTCTTCCCCGATTACCTTCTCAGGCATCTCTTCCTTCTTGTGTCTGGATGTCAAATTTTCTATTCAACTCTGGTTTTTTCCTCAAGAATGCTTGAAAGTCCTCTATTCCACTGAATGACCATATTTTCCCCTGAAACAAAATACTCAGTTTTGCTGGGTAGGTGACCCTTGGGTTCATTCCCAGTTCTTTTGCCTTCTGGAATATCATATTCCATGCCCTTATATCCCTCAGTGTAGAAGCTGCCAGGTCCTGTGCTATTCTGATTGTGTTTCCACAATATTGAAATTGTTTCTTCCTGGCTGCTTGGAGTATTTTCTCCTTGATCTGGGGATTCTGGAACCTGGCTATAATATTCCTGGGAGTTTTCTTTTTGAGTTCTTTTTCAGGAGGTGATCTGTGGATTCTTTCAACCTCTATTTTGCCCTCTGAATCTAAAACATCAGGGCAGTTTTCCTTGAGAATTCCTTGAAGGGTGATTTCTAGGTTCTTTCCTTGATCATGGCTTTCAGGTAGTCCAATAATTTTTAAATTGTCTCTCCAGGATCTATTCTCCAGGTCAGTGGTTTTTCACATGAGATATTTCACATTGCCTTCTAATCTTTTGTCTGTTTTGATCTGCTTAACAACATCTTGATTTCTCATAAAGTCACTAGCTTCCATTTGCTCCAGTCTAACTCTGAAGGAATGAATCTCCTCAGTGAACTTTTGAGATTCTTTTTCCATCTGGAAAATTCGACTTTTTAAGGCATTCTTCTCCTCATTGCCCTTTTGGGCCTCCTTTGCCATTTGAGTTAGTCTATTTTTTAAGGTGTTGTTTTCCTCAGTCAGGCTGTTGACCCTCATTTCATACTTTTCCTGCATCCTTCTCATTTCTCTTTCCAATTTTTCCTCCACTTCTCTTATTTGATTTTTACAGTCCTTCTTAAGGTCCTCTATGGCCTGCAACCCGCTCATGTTTTCCCCTGGGGCTTTTGGAGCAGGACTTCTGACCTCACAGTCCTTTTCCCGCTCTATGCCCCCAAAATAGGAGTCTAGGGTTGCATTTTTCTGTTTCCTTTGCCTTGGCATGTTGCCACTTAATTACTTGACTTTTGGGCTTGTTGCCACACTATGGCTTTAAGGCCAGCTAGAGGAATTTTCGTCCCGAATGTAGGAGGGCAACTTCTGTTTCTGGCAAGCTGTAAACCCACCCACGACTTCCACCCTAGATCAGACTCCAGATCCAGGGAGGTTAAAGCAAGAGCGATTACCCCCCAACACTGATCGCTGGATCTCCCTAAATTTAATTGCAGGCTGGGAGCTGGAGCTGCCTCTGAAAACTACAAAGTGGCGTGTCTCCTCAGCAGCTTCTAGCCCCCAGGGGAGGGAGCTGACGCATTCCCCCAAATACAGGTCCCAAAGTCCATAGGACACTAACCTCTTACTTTGTCCTAGGCATGTCTATGTTGAAAATTCTGGAGTCACCATGGCTCCTGGTGTTCTGGGGTTCCTCCAGCCGGCTGTTGGCCCTGCCGCTCTGGGGCTAAAACCTTGGCTCACTGGGACCTGGGCTCCGCTCAGCTCCACTTCCTGCGCTCTGCATGGTTCGTGCTGCCAGGTCCCAGTCCTGGTGCTCTGGTCCTTCCTGCAGGGCTGCTGGGCTGTCCTCAGCGGGAGGTTAGCTTCTCTGTGTCGTTCTGTGTGTGCTGGGGCTCCAGAAGTTGTTCAGAGTCCCCTTTTACATAGTTTGGGGGGAATATCGGGGCAGAGTGGCTTGGATGAGCTGTTTCTACTCCGCCATCTTGGCTCCGCCCCTCAGAACTCCTTATTCTTAATACCACACAAAACGTTGGAAAGAAATTTTAAGTGCTAGGATTATTCCTTATTTTGGGATATTTTAAGTGCTCTCACTCTTGTTTACCCTTGGGTTTGGAGAGGTATAGAAAGGCATAGAAAGAGAAGCCTATAATGTTTAGACTTATAGACTCATTGAATGTTTGAGGTGGAGATATATTTTAATCTGGTAACTTTGTGTCTCATTTTAATTATTCCTTTTTCTAATGTTTCAGAAGTGCATGGCTTCTATTCCTTCCTTTAAAGGTAAAGATGCAGGGTAACAGGAAAATGACTGTTCTAAAAGTCATGAACAAATTCTTTCATTGAACCAATAGGGTTTTCTTCTCTAAATACAGTAGGACATAGGAATAGATATCATTTCCCTTTGTTCTGAAGTGTTGGAAATTGTTTTGAGTTGTTATTATATACATAGAATGCATAGAGTTTAAGTCTGTAGTCATTTGTGTGTTGTGTGATAGTGCACAATAGAATTCTATTTCTGGGATGGAGGAGAGAATTTATCTTTTTTGTATATTTCTGGTTCATACATATATTAGGATACTGAGGATAGGGAATGATAAATATTTTTATGGCTATATATGACAGAAGTATCTAGGTTATGGACCTAACATCCATGGTAGGAGCTATTTCCTTCAAAAAAGATTACAAGAAAATAGACTTGCACTGACATTGCTTGATAATGGATCGAAATTGACACCAGTTGATATACATATTGCCTTGCAGCAAATTTCTTGAAACCTAGGAAAATTGACTATCATTTCCTAGTTCTCCTTAGGTGTTTGAAGCTACTCTTTTTTCATCAAGTCTGTTCAATGAATTTGACATACTTGTGAAATGCCGGTAAACACCTAAAACTGTCTGATGGCTATTAATTGTGGCCAAGATAAATTTAAGTTTCACATTGTGAGTCATAAGGAGGGTTCTAATGTTGTTCTTTCTTTAATTCCTCCTAAAGAAAAATATGCAGGATAAAAAATAGATTCATAGATTGCATCTGGCCTACCCTCTTCAACACCAGAAGCCTTTCATTATATGTATAATTCAATAAATCAGTCAATCAGTTTTTAGGTAGCACGTACTACTTATCTTCTCATGCTGTTGGTGGGCAATGAATCCAGGAAGATTTGAGTTCAAGTCCAGCCTCTGAAATGATAATTATGCAACTGGGGCTAGTCACAGTCTCTTGGTACTCTAGGCAACTCTCTAATACCCTTCCTTTTTGCAGAGGAAGTATTGGCCTCTATTGGTAGTGAGTTTTCTTACCTGCGCCTGTGACTACTCTGTTTCAAAGTATGTATGTATGTGTGTGTGTATATATATATTTATATATATTAGAGTATGAGCTCTCTTAAAGTAGATACTCCCACTAGAGTATGGGCTCTCGTAAAGAAGGTACTGTTTCATTCTTTTTTTGCTTTCCTAGCACTTACAAGAAAACCTTGTAGGTGCTTAATGTGCATATTTCTTGATTGACTATATTCTCTGCACCTAGCATAGTGAATGGAAATTAGTTTGTACCATGGAAGTACTTGATTGATTGATTCTATTCTTTGTTCCTAGTTCTATCCTTTGGGATTAGGCAGAGAATTATTCTCCTTCTACCTGATAGATCTTTACTGACTGGAGACCACTGTTGTTTTCCATCTATGTAGCCTTTTATTATTCCTTAAGCAATAATAATCCCCGGCAATTGCTTGTATCAGGAATGGTATGGAGTGTTGAGTAGTTATGTCATTCCTACTTGCCCCCTTCATCCACTGATCACAGACTCTTTGCCTTAGTGGGCTTCCCATTATAAATTGTCTTTGTCTACACTGGAAATTGGATACAAATTTGTAACAATTCTCTTGAAGAAAGTTTGGAAGGAAAGGCAAGGTTCACTGTAAGTAGCCTAGATCCTTATAGACTTCTGGGATTTTGAGTTTTTGCTTATTTCCATATGGAAATAATTATTGTCAGATAGTAACCTTAGAAGTAAAAAAGAAATATTGCATGAGTAGCAGATGCTAGATATGATTTCTTCTTCCAGTACCAAGGCAAGAAGAAAATTAGCCAATAGATGGAATTGGCTAGGCACACAGAAGACTGATTGCATTGTTGATTGCATTGTCTCATTTATGTGGTTGAAAGTCCAGACTCATTCAGATGCCTTATTGGTAATGTGCGATTAAAGTTATCCTTACTTTGCCCTCCCTCAACTGTTTCTTAGCTTATTGCTTGACCTTATTATGTGCTGAATTATTTGTGTGTGTATGCGTGTGTGTGTGTGTGTGTGTTTTCCCCTTACTGAGCTTTACATCTCACAAATATCTATGGTTGACTCAGTCATGTTTATTTTCTGTTATCTATTTGTGTATGGTCTGTGCATGTTGCAGGGCAACTCTGTTCTAGAGTTAGAAAAGGAGCACTCCCTGGTGTGCTATCAAAATACATATGTTTCTATATTTGAGGGCTTATTCATGAGTCATGTATCCCGTCTTTTTGATGTAACTTTAGAAAACTCCAAACAAGCCCAGTTGATATGGGAGCTGGGATGGTTTGGTTTTGTTTCTGCTTATTCTGACCATGAGGAGGTGGTTAGATTTGGACAGTGGATGGGTAGCAAATCTCTAGCCTTTCCATTTAGGAGAAAGAAGTAAGATGATTACCAACTCTTTTATTTTATGCCATAACACATAATTACTAAAGAATTTGTATTTTCAATTATATTTTTGTTTCCAACCTCCAGCCAGGGACAGTGCTCTGATGAAACATCTTACTGTTAAATATATCCTTTTCCCTTCTCTGGGAAAGCTCCTTCCTCAATTGCCTGCTCCTAATTGCTATTTCAGTAAGTTCACCCAAAACTGGAAAAACTTTGTGGTTAAAAGAACATATAAAGCAAACAGTAAATGTTTAAAACAAACAAAAAATGTAAATAGGCTTTCTCAATGCCCAAAGGTGGGACCTCAGGCTTTCCTTATTTAATTCATAGTCCAAGGATAAACAGAATTAGTGCCTTGGTGTCCTTAATATGGGCAGGTTTCCACTACAAAATTTCCTTCCCAATACTCATCACAATGAATATTCTTCCTGCTCTATCGACTCCCACTCTTGGAGTCTTGACCATGCTAACTAATTATTAGTATAATCTTATCATTCTATAAGATCTCAGCAACTTTGGCACTCCATATCAACTGCTACCTTCTGCCTCTCTGATTGGATGACAGTGCAATGAACTGCAAACCACCGTTTAAGTAGAGTCATTGCTCAGACATCTCCACATTTCTCACTTGACTGTACTACTTTAGAACTTCTCTGATTGACTTCTCCACTAAGCCTCCTACGAAGGTATACCTTCCATCCAGCCCTATTCCCTCCTCCCCACCTTTTCATGCTCATTTCACATTTGTCTTCGCCCAATAAATTATAAAGCTTTGAGGGTATGGACTGTCTTTCTTTCTGTACTTATTTCCCCAGGTCTTAGCAGAGCACTTGGCACATAGTAGACACTTAATAAATTGCAACTAACTCTTGCTATGTAGTGCAGTGGATAGAGCACTGGCCTAAAATCAGAAAGATTCATCTTCATGAATTCAAATCTGGTATCAAATACTTATTAGCAGTAGTACTCTGAGAAAGTCACTTAATCTTATTTGCCTCAATTTCCTCAATTGTAAAATCAGCGAAAAAAGATATGGAAAGCATCTTCAGTATCTTTGCCAAGAGAACCTCATTTGGAATCAGGAAGAGTGAGATGTAACTGAAATGAATGAGCAGTGTATAGGTCTTGGTCTCACTCCTCAAAATAACTTCTTATGTTCCCACTTTTTCTCTCCTAGTTCAGATGTTCATTATGACCACTCTTATTCAATATTGTACTAGAAATGTTAGCTTTAGCAGTAAGAGAAAAAAAAAGGAAATTGAAGGAATTAGAATAGTTAATGAGGAAACAAAGCTCTTACTCTTTGCCAATAATATGATGTTATACATAGAAAATCCTGGAGAATCCAATTAAAAATTACTTGAAATAATTAACAACTTCAGCAAAGTTTCAGGATATAAAATAAAACCACATAACCATTGGCATTTCAATATATTACCAACAAAGCTCAGCAACAAGAGATAGAAAGATAAACTACATTTAAAATAATTGTAGGCAATATAAAATATTTGGGAGTATACTTGCCAAGACAATCCCAAGGACTATATGAATACATCTATAAAAACACATTTCACACAAATAAAATCAGATATTAATACTTGGAAAAATATA
Organism: Gymnobelideus leadbeateri; assembly: GCA_011680675.1. NCBI lineage: Eukaryota > Metazoa > Chordata > Mammalia > Diprotodontia > Petauridae > Gymnobelideus > Gymnobelideus leadbeateri. The sequence continues at coordinate 224,045 of WOXC01011650.1, read as the reverse complement.
AATTCTTCATGGGTAGGTGAGCTAATATAATAAAAATGATAATTCTACATAAATTAATTTACTTATTCAGTGACATACCAATCAAACTATCACACATTACTGTATATAGCTATAAATAAATAATAATAAAATTAATCAGGAAGAACAAGGAGTCAAGAATAACAAGGGAATTTATGAAAGGAAATGCAAAGGAAGGTAGCCTGCCCAAATCAGTTCTTAAATTGTATTATAAAGCAGCAGTCATCAAAAGTACTTGGTGCTAGCTATGAAATAGTGTGGTGAATCAGTGGAATAGGATAGGTACAAAAGACACAGTAGTCAAAGAGTATAATAATCTACTATTTTATAACCCCAAAGACTTTAGCTTCTGGGATAAGAATTCATTATTTGCCAAAATCTGCTGGGAAAACTGGAAAATATTATGGCAGAAGCTAGGCATAGACCCACATCTTACACCATATACCAAGATAAAGTCAAAATGGGTACATGATTTAGAAATAAAGGGTTATAGCATAAGAGAATTAGGAAAGTAAGAAGTAGGTTGCCTGTTAGATATATGGAGAAGGGGAAAAAGTATGACCAAAGAGGACATAGTGAACATTATGAAAGGCAAAATGGATACTTTGAGCACATTAAATTAAATAAAAGGTTTTACATAAACAAAGTCAATGCAACCAAAATTAGAAGGAAATCAGAAATCTGGGAAACTATTTTTACTTCCAATATTTACAATAAACCCCTCATTTCTCAAAATATAGAGAAATGAGTAAAATTTATAAGAATACAAGGCATTCCCCTATTGATGAAAGGTTAAAGAATATGAATAGGCTGTTTTCAGATGAAGAAACTAAAACAATCTATAGTCATATGAAAATCTAACTAAATCACTGTTGATTAGAGAAATGTAAATTAAAGCAACTCTGAGTTACTACCTCACAGTGATCCAATTGACTGAAATGACAAAAAAGAAAAATGGTAAATGTTGGAAAAGATTTGGGAAATCTGTATTATATGCCTTGCTGGTAGAGTTGTGAATTGATCCAACCTTTCTGGAGAGCAGTTTGGAACAATAACCAAATAGCAAATGATGCATACTTGATCCAGCAAACACATACAAAGTTCATATCTTAAAAGAGATCATAGGCGGAGCCAAGATGGTGGAGTAGAAACAGCTCGTCCAAGCCTCTCTGCCCCCAGATTCTCCACAAACTATGTAAAAAAGGACTCTGAAAATCTTCTGGAGCCCCAGCACCCACAGAACGACACAGAGAAGCTAACCTCCCGCTGAGGACAGCCCAGCACCCTGCAGGAAGGACCAGCGCAGTGGTCTGGGAGCCGGCAGCGCGCAGAGCGCAGGAGCCGAGCCGAGCCCAGGTCCATGTGAGCCGAGGTTTTAGCCCCAGGGCGGCAGGGCCAGCAGCCGGCTGGAGGAACCCCAGAACACCAGGAACTGTGGAGACGCCAGAATTATCAACATAGACTTGCCTAGGACAAAGTAAGAGGTTAGTGTCCTATGGACTTTGGGACCTGTATTTGGGGAATGCGTCAGCTCCCTCCCCTGGGGGCTAGAAGCTGCTGAGGAGACATGCCACTGTGTAGTTTTCAGAGGCATTTCCGGCTCCCAGCCTACAAATCATGGGGAGATCCAGCGATCAGTCTTGGGGGGTAATCGCTCTTGCTTTAACCTCCCTGGATCTGGATTGTGATCTAGGGTGGAAGTTGTGGGTGGGTTTACAGCTTGCCAGAAACGGAAGTTGCCCCCCACACATTCCGGACGAAAATTCCTCTATCTGGCCTTAAAGCCATAGTGTGGCAACAAGCCCAAAAGTCAAGTAATTAAGTGGCAAAATGCCAAGGCAAAGGAAACAGAAAAATGCAACCCTAGACTCCTATTTTGGGGGCATAGAGCGGGAAAAGGACTGTGAGGTCAGAAGTCCTGCTCCAAAAGCCCCAGGGGAAAACATGAGCGGGTTGCAGGCCATAGAGGACCTTAAGAAGGACTTTAAAAATCAAATAAGAGAAGTGGAGGAAAAATTGGAAAGAGAAATGAGAAGGATGCAGGAAAAGTATGAAATGAGGGTCAACAGCCTGACTGAGGAAAACAACACCTTAAAAAATAGACTAACTCAAATGGCAAAGGAGGCCCAAAAGGGCAATGAGGAGAAGAATGCCTTAAAAAGTCAAATTTGCCAGATGGAAAAAGAATCTCAAAAGTTCACTGAGGAGATTCATTCCTTCAGAGTTAGACTGGAGCAAATGGAAGCTAATGACTTTATGAGAACTCAAGATGCTGTTAAGCAGATCCAAACAAATGAAAGATTAGAAGGCAATGTGAAATATCTCATGGGAAAAACCACTGACCTGGAAAATAGATCCAGGAGAGACAATTTAAAAATTATTGGACTACCTGAAAGCCATGATCAAGGAAAGAACCTAGAAATCACCCTTCAAGAAATTCTCAAGGAAAACTGCCCTGATGTTTTAGATCCAGAGGGCAAAATAGAGGTTGAAAGAATCCACCGATCACCTCCTGAAAAAGATCCCAAAAAGAAAACTCCCAGAAATATTATAGCCAGGTTCCAGAATCCCCAGATCAAGGAGAAAATACTACAAGCGGCCAGGAAGATACAATTTCAATATTGTGGAAACACAATCAGAATAGCCCAGGACCTGGAAGCTTCTACACTGAGGGAGAGAAGGGCATGGAATATGATATTCCAGAGGGCAAAAGAACTGGGAATGAAGCCAAGGGTCACCTACCCAGCAAAACTGAGTATTTTGTTTCAGGGGAAAATATGGTCATTCAGTGGAATAGAGGACTTTCAAGCATTCTTGAGGAAAAAACCAGAATTGAATAGAAAATTTGACATCAAGACACAAGAAGTAAGAGATGCCTGAGAAGGTAATCAGGGAAAAGAAATCAAAAGGAACTTATCAAAGTTGAACTATTTACATTCCTATATGGAAAAGCAATATCTGTGACTGATGATATCTTTCCCACTATGAAAATAATGGAAGAAGGGGGTGTGGTCATACGAATACATATGTGAATGTGTGTGTATATGGTTACAGTTATATATGGATAGAGGACATAGGTTGATTTTGTTGGGAAGGGAGAGTACTCAAGGGATGAAATTATGAGGTGAGAGAGGAAAGTGGCAAGAGGAGATGGGGAGAGACATGGTAGGGTAAACTATCTCATGTAGGGGAAGTGGGTGCAAAGGAGGGGGAGAATAAGGAAGGCTAAAAAGGCAAAACCACATTCACATTGAATTTGGTTCAGGGAGAAAATGACATACATACTAAATGGGATATCTCAACCTGCAGCAGGATAGGGGGAAGGGGGATGAGAGGAGGGATGATGGATGGGAGGGCATCCTTGGGGTGAGGGGAGGTTGGAAGTACCCACTATAGAAGAGGGACAGGATCATGTAGGGGATGGACCAGGTGGGGGGTGGAATGAGTGGGAGGGAATTATAAGCAGCCTTGCACAATATATCTACTATGATAATGTTTTGCATAGCTAGACATGTACAACATATACTGAATTACTTATATCCCAAGAAGGAATGGGTGACAAGGGAGGAAGGAAATGGATCTGAAATTCAAGGTAGTAACATTAAATGTTTCAAATATATATATAAATACTATTATTAATACTCTTTTGCTTGTAATAGGGAGATAAGATGTGCAGGCATTGGGACACAAAGACTCACCTTCCTCTAATGGAAACGTTGATGGGGTTATGGGAGAAGGTATGGGAGAGAGTAGATTGGAGGAAGCAATATCTTGTGGGACTACTATTCTGGGAGGTTGGGTAGGGGAATAATGGTGGGAAAATGATTGTAACTTAAAATCTGGCGGAAATGAACAATGTTAAACGGAAGTTAATAAAGCATTTGTTTAAAAAAAAGAAATGATGAGCAGGAAGATTTCAGCAAAACCTGGACTTTTATGAACTGATGCTGAGTGAAATGAGCAGAAGAGGAGAGCATTGTACACAGTACAAGAAACATTGTGCTATGACCAATTTTGATAGACTTGTCTCTTCTCAGCATTACAATGATCTAAGACAATTCCAAAAGACTCATGGTGGAAAATGCTAACTACATCCAGAAAAAGAATTGTAGAGTCTTAATACAGATCAAAGCATAATATTGTTTTTCTCTCATGTTTTTCCATTTTGTTATGATTTCTCTTTCACAATATGACTAATATGGAAATGTGTTTTAAACGGTTGTACAGGTATAGCCTAGATCAGATTCCTTGCCCCTCTTGGGGAAGGAGGTGTCAGAGGGCGGGGAAAAATTAGAACTCCAAATCATATAAAAGTGAATGACGGTGTGAGGGATGATTTCTCAGAAGTGAAGCCTCCTCAAAAGGGTTAATAGTTTTTGTATTATTGAAAGACAGTTTACTCCCTTACAGAATAACATCTGAACTTAGCTGACCTTGTAAAACCACACTTTGCAGCACAACCTAAACTGTGCACTCTTGCCAACTCTTGGAAAACTTCCCACCTCTTTGTCTCCAGGCAAATTTATGTAACTGCCGTTGGTCCTTGTTGCTGGGGAAGATTCATGTGAATAGATTGTGCCTCCTGAAGACCAGCCAATAGGATAAGGGGAAGGGGGTTTGTGGGTGGGGGGGGGGGGCTCACTTGAGAGTATAAAAAGACCTTTCTTTCTGGAATCATTTTGTACTTCCCTGGCCTGCACCATTAGAGCACCATTAGGGGTGGTAGCCTTTCTCATGAGAAAGCAATAAACTCATTTCTTCTCTCAGGTATCTAAGTCTTTGTATTGATTTTTTTTGGTAATGGTCTCTGTCCCACACACTGGGGATTGTCCCAGAGGTTGAAGAAGTGGTAGAGTCACTTCCCAGTACTCCAGTCTTCTAAAAACTCAGAATAATGGGAAGCCTAGGGTTTGGCTATGTTCCCACTTTCTCCATATCTCATGCCCTGAGCCCTTCGTAAAAATTGAGGCTGAAGGTTTGTCTCCTCCAGGGTCCAAACTATTTCCAGATGACTGCTCAGGCTATATACTCCTTGAATGGGAAGCATAGAGACAGTTCTTGCCAGCAGGAAGCAGTTTCAGAAGCTGAGACCTTCACCCTACACCCCAAAATATTTAGTTCCAATGTGTTTGAGAGAGGAATGATGGGGTATAGGCTCTGGGAATCTCCTTCAATCTTCCCACTTGATCTCATTTCCCTAGAGGCCAAAAGTCTTCCATTGTCAATATGCCCAAATCTCTGTTACCCTTAACCTAGCCTAGCTGTCCTTTGTCTGTTACCTCCATTTTTCTATTCTATTGAAAAGGACATATATCTGATGGTCCCTGTGAACTGTTTTGTTGATGCATGTACTTTCTCACTGCTTTGGCCCACTTTTCTATATCAATGGAGGTGCATTGCATAGCAGCACTGCATAAATCTTGTGTGAGAAACTTGAAAGTGATATTACCTCTGGCTGCTTCACCCCCTGGATCTCACTCTTAATCCCATTCTCTAGATTCCCAAGGTCTGACCTCTAGTTACCCCAGTCCCATCAAGATCCTTTTTAGACTCCTTCTCAAGATTCTCCCTGCACCCCTGCTCCAATCACTCCAGACTACTAGACTCCCTGTAGATCGCTCCCACAGTCTTTCTGTATATAAAATCCATCTTTCCTCCATGAAGATGCACAAATTCAATCAGATGTCTCCTGGCATTGATGATACAAATGCTCAGGCTCCTTAAGAGTCTAAACAATATGGTGAATCTTTAATAAATTTCACTTTTCTTTGGCTGAAAAAAGTGAATGTTGAAGTCTTTTCTTACATGTAATTGGGGAAAAATACTTTTAAGAGTGGGAAATAAAAAGAAAATCCCATATGAGGTCATGAAGGATTGGACACAACTGAAAGAACCATAAGAAATAAGTTATATATAGAGTAAATGAGAGTCATTTCAAGTAGCTAGGGAGTAATCAAAGACAAATTGAACTTTTTTTGCTTTATGTTGATAATCATTAAAAATCATATTTTGGCCAAAGTCTGAATTAATCAAACAAACTGTTCTGATATATTTAAAATGCCTTTCCCTGTGTCAGCAACTTCAAAGACCAGAGGTGAGATCCCCCTTATTTTGGGCCTTACTACATCCAGGGACCATAAAATGTAAATAAACCCCTGCTCTGTTTGTTGTCAATTTGCATTTACAACCAAGGAACTCTTGTTCACATTTAGATGGTAACAAGTGGAAGTTATAAAATTTTGTGACATGGTATTCCTGAATTGGGGTGGATCTAAAATGTATAAAAGTCTTATGATTCCTCTGTTCATCAGTCAGGATTCTAGTCCTCCCCTCCTTGTACAAGTAATGCTGGCCTTAACAGAATAAGGAATAAATTCTGTAATTTTTTTATATTGCTAATTGTTTAAATCTTTTAACCAATTTTTTTTCTAGATATCGACAGTGTCATCTGAAAAATATTGAGAATTTGATATCATTATGCAATTTCTATAGTTCTTTTCAGTCTAAGTTTTGTTGGAATTCTATGTTTATAATTTTTGTTTTGTTTTGGATCCTTGCTATATTCTTCTTATTGAACTGTCGAATTTTACCTTTGATTTTAATTCTTTCATCTACAGATTAAGATTGGCTTTCATTTTCACAACTGAGGTTGGCAGCTCTCAATTTCTCTCTTCCACATTGCATCCTCCCTTCTTTTCTTTCAGAACTTATGCTTAAGCAAACCATCTTTCCTTTATTGGACATTCCTCTTTATTCACAATTGTTTTCCAAATCATTATTTGTGTACATTCCCATTTTTCTATTCTCTTGAAAAATGGCATATGTCTGGTGGTCTCTGTGAACTGTTTTGTTACTGCATGTGTTTTCTCATTGTTTTGGTCCACTTTTCTTCATCAATGGAGGTCCATTGCATAGCTAGACTATAAGTATTGTGTGAGACATTTCAAAGTGACAACATAGCTAGTGAGAGATGGACAAGAAAGCAGAAATATTACAAAGAAGTGATTGAGTTTCCTACCTCTCTTCCTCCTGAAACATCCTTTATCCGTTCCAGAGCAGAATTTCTTAATAGTCTTTGTTTATTAAGCAATGGTTTTGATTTGTAACAGAGTGGTGGTGTTTGAAAAGAAAGATTCCATGTTTATCATATGTATATCAGCACATATTTATGGATGTTATCATATAAATATAAACTAAATGAAATGCAAGATGTATGGTTTATGAAGAAGGCCTGGGAAAGAAGATGAACACATATATCTTGAGAATGGCATGAAATAATATCCAATTTTCAAGAATCTCAAGGATTGTCTTTTTGCAAATATTTTTTTACACCAAGAAGTTATTGCAGCACCTGGCACACACTAAGCCCTTAATGAATGCTTGTTGACTGGAATTGTGGTCTTGACTTTTATTCTATTGTTGTCCCAAAAGGGAGCTAATTATCCTTCTCTGGCTGCTTTATTAGAATTCATTCTGTAAAACATCAGAATATCTCAGACTAGGGGCTGCTAGGTGGTGCAGTGAATAGAATACCTCCCCTGGAGTCAGGAGGACCTCAGTTCAAAGCCAGCCTCAGACAATTTAACACAAAAAAAACTAGCCATGTGACCTTGGGCAAGTCACTCAACCACAATTGCCCCACTTGCTCCCTCCAAAACAAACAAACAAACAAAAAACAAGTAAAAGAAAATCTCAGACTACTATGGCATCAGGAGTTTTGAGGACAATCTGAGCTCGTATGACCAAAATGTGCTTTAATTGATGTCTGTGTCCTTTAACGTGATGCACAATTGGAATAAGAGGTAATCAATAGTCCTTAACGTTACTTCTGTTTGGGTGGTATATTGTATTGTAAAAGTGTTGGCAAGATCTGATGGTGTTAAAAGGAAAATTCTTTGTTCAGTCTTTCACCTTTATCAAAAAGACAAAACTCAAGAAAAGAGAATTAAAATGAGTTTACTAAAAAAAACAGACTGATGAGTAGAGATTAGTAAGAAATTCAAGGTGGAGTCAGTCTTTGTATTTCCTTATGACACAAAGAAAATTCTGATCAGTCAATGTCAGTAAAAAGGAGACGGGCCATCACTGTTCAGATCCTCCCCAACTGCCACATCATGAGGAAATTAGATTATAGATAAGGGGCATGGGATTCTCAGTGTTAGCCAGCAAATTAGGACCTGCTACACAATGCATAGCAGAATATATTAAAATTGCACTCTTGGCAACACCTCCCCAAAAAAGGCTTCCTGCAAAATAGCCTCCACCAGCCCTGATTTACATTCAGGATAGGAAATAACGAATTCACTGAGTCAGTAGAGCTTTTAATTATGAATTTATCAGAATGGGGGGGTTGTAAAAGAAATGGCATATCTTATTATCAGAAGCAGCTGAAACACAGATGTATGAAGGATGTGAATCCTATTCTACAGAACTAGAAGTATGCTACTGAGCATCGGACTCCAGCCATGACTTTGATTTGGTTAAGAATACCATATCATTTTTTCAGAACAGAGAGACCCATAATGTAAAGAAGGCATGAAAATACGACAGAGGATTCATTTTCAAGTCTAAATAAAAAGTGAAGTGGTTGAGAATGGGACTGGAACCAGCAGCCATAATCTTTAGCTTAACCATTATGCAAGCTTTTTTTGAGGTAGAATTTGAAATCTGCTATGTGCATTTAACTTCCATTTTTAGCGAAAAAGTGAAACCTATAATATAAATAGAGATGCAAAATATATTAAATGAAGACAAGAATGACAAAAGTTTATAATGGCACACTGGAAAAATGTTTAAATTATTATTATTATTGCAATCAAAAGGAATCTACTTTCTCCTTTCTTATCTCTGTCTTTTGAGAAACGACAACAATCTCTTAAATAGCCAAGCAAAACAAATTCCCATATTGACCATGTTCATATACATATATACATACATAAACACACATATATTACTTAATCTGCTCTCTGAGTTCATCAGCTCCATATCCACCAGTGAGTAGCATGTTTGATTGCAAATCCTCTGGAAGTATGTGCATTGATGAAATTTCCTACGACCCTCAAAATTGTTGCTCTTATAATATTCTTGTCCTCCTACTTCTTATATTTCTCTACATAAGTTCATGTAAAGCTTTGCCATGTATTTATGAATTCAGGGCCCTCTTCATTTCTTATAATGTGGTATTTCATGACTTTCATATAGTATAATTCATTCTTTTGTTCTCTGACTTATGTATACCCTCTTAGTTTCTGATTATTTTTGACATTAAAAAAGTTGATGAAAATGAACTTTCACATTCTCACTCAGAATTTGTTTTGCTTAAAATGAATTCCTCCCTTAATCTACATTTTCTCTTACTGCTTCCCTCACCCTTCTTCAGGTTCCCTTCTGTTTCCCTCTTCAGTGAAATGTATGACTTGCCCAACTCTATATGTGCATATGTATGTGTGTGCAAGTGTATCACTATGTGAATGTACTGTTACCTCCTTTCACAAGTTCAGATGAGAATAATATTCAGGTTTTGCCCATTCCACCCTACATCTTCAGCATTTTTGTATTGATTTCCATTTGGGCCACCCAATTACATGAGATGAATTTCCCTATCATTCCTTTCCCCTGCCACTACCATTTTATTCTTCTTACACTCATTTTCCATTTTTATTTTGTTTACCAAAACGTAACAGAACCATATCCTTTCTCATTCATCCATAATAATTATAAAGTTCCAGGGGCGATATATATGTCATTCCCATAGTAGAATATAAACAATGTATCACTTATAATTGCTTACTGATTTGGACCTTTTTATTTTTCTCTTGACTACTATGTTTGCACTTCAAAGTTATAACTTAGATCTGCTCTTTACATAAGGGATGCTTGGATGTCCTTTAAAGAAAGTTAAATATCTTCTCCCATAGATTTGTATTCAATTTTATCAGATAAGATATTTTTGGTTGTAAATCACTCCTATAACTTGCCCCCACCCCTCATTTTCTCTCTTCCTTATTTATGTATGTACATACATACATACATACATACACATACACATATATAAATACATACACATATGCATGTACCTACACACACACATATATATATATACATTATATGTGTATACATATACATACACATACACATACACACATATAAAATGTGTCCTCATTGTCTTTTTGCCAGATCTATTTTTAAGATATTATTTTCTTCAGTACTTTTTTGTGTCTCCTTTATCAAGCTGTTGTCTTGTTTTTCAAGATTTTCTTGCATTACTCTCTCCTCAAAATTTTTCCTCTACCTCTCATTTTATTTTCAAAATCATTCTTGAGCCCTTCTATGTCCTGAGACCAGTTCATATTTTTCTTGGTGACTTTGGATGCATGACATTTGACTTTGTTATCTTTTGAGTGTGTGTTTTGATGTTCCTTGTTACCAGAATAACTTTGTATGATCAGAATTATTTTTTCTGCTGTTTACTCATTTTCTAGCTCATTTCTTAACTTTTAACTATCATTGGGCTCTGCTTCCCAAATGGAGGAGGCACTCTTCTAAGCTTTAGAGTTTGTGTGCTGCAGTTTCCGCCCACTTGTCCTGTTCACTGGTTTGAGAGTGACTAAGCACTCTTTTCAACCTGGGAACTGTAACCAGGGTTCATTCCTTCCGGTTGTCTTAAGACCTGCTGTGCTATTGCTCCTCCTTGCACTGCTAATAAGAACCAGGACTGTGACCCAGATTCACATATAGGCAATGCCAAAGATTCTTGAACCTGGTGACAGCAAAGGGACCACTGTAATTCTCCTTTTGACCCATTGTCTGTCCCCCTTACTATCTGTGAATTGAAAAGTCTGGAAAGTGCCACTGCTGACTTTGATTCAGTTGCCCTAAGGCCTGTTCCTGACATGCTGGGGATCAGTCTCAGCTGGTACAGCCTACACAGCCTGGACTGTGTTGTAATCCTCTCTCCCCCTGGTATAAAAACTTTCCTGCCAAACTTCTAAGTTGTCCGGGCCTGAAAAATTGTTTCACTCTATCTTTTTATTAGTTCTGCTACTTTGGAATTTGTTTAGAGTCATCATTTAAAGGTCTCTGGAGGGATTTAGGGAAGGGCTCAGGTGAGTCCCTGCCTTTACCCCACCATTTTTTACACCAACTCCTTTACACCACCACCTTTACACCACCATCTTTACAACACACCTTTACACCACCTCCAAAAATGTCCTCATGATGTATGATTCTTGAAATATTATATTTAAGTTACTATCATCATCATCATCATCATCATCATCATCATTATTTTGGTTATGACTTTCAGGTAGCTCAGTGGTTTTTCAATTATATTATTTTAATCTATTTTCCTGACTGTTCATTTCTGTTATGAGATAGCTTATGTTTTCTTCTATTTTTCTATTCTTTTAACTTTCTTTTTATATTTCTTATTTTCTAATGGAATAATTGTCTTCTATTTGACCTCTTCTGACTTTCAGAGATTTTACATTTGGATAAGCTTTTGTACCTTTTCTTCCAAGTTCTTTTTATTTTTTCCAATTTTCATTTTCTCTATCCCTAATATATTTTTAATTTTTTACCACTCTTGTTTTATTTATTGAAAAGGATTTAACACTTAAAAATAACTCTTGCTTCACCTCTTCCAGGGACTCTATTTACACTTGTGTCTAAGCTCTGTTGGTCTTTGAGGCTTTGCTTGTAGGTATTTGGAATCATTATCCTTTTCAGTGTTTCTGTCTGAAGCATATATTTCTTTTTTTAAAAGCAATTGGGGTTAAGTAACTTGCCAAGATTACATTGCCAGTTATTTTTGTGTGGGTGTTAAGTAGCTGAGGCTGGAACTGATCCTAGGGTCCTCCCAACTCCAGGGCTGGCGCTCTTACTCACTGTGCCACCTAGCCATCCCTTAACCATCTATTTCAATAGATTTTTATGCTGAGATTACTTTTTCTTTTCCTTAGGATTCCAGACAACTTGCTGACTTCAAGCTTTACATTAGGGTTATATGCTGTACACCACTGGAGGCAATGTCTGGGCTGAGCTTATATCCTTTAGGATCTTCCTATTATTTTCTTAAGGCATTAAGTATTGCATTTTAAGTATATCAAAAATTCTCTTTTTGATCATTTTTAATGCCCAACAATTAGCGCAATATCTTACATACACTAAACACTTAATAAATGCATATTGATTTGACTCTTACTCTTTTGGCAATCATTCTAGTAACAGAGAAAAGAACTATGGTAAATGAATTCAAAGAAAATAGAAGAAAGTTCATTTTAGCTAATGTTGACTTATATGAAGAATTTCAAAGTGGCTGTAATGCTTTAGAGATACCACATGCATTATAATAACAAATCAAGTCAAATCTATAAGCATGTATTACCTATCTCCAACTTTCCAGGCACAGTGCTAAATGATGAGAATACAAATCGAAGCAGAGAGAAAGATAGACCATAAGTTCAAGGTGCTTAGTTAAGTTCTAATGGGGGAAGACAACACATGAAAGGGAGCTGAGAAGTAAGTAGGGTGTCATCAACATTGTTTTATCCATCAGTTCACTGGTATCTGAAGTGAAAAAATAACTTTATAAAATCAGTTTTTGGTATACCTAGCCTTATATTTTGAATGTGAAAATAAGGACCGTTTTCTCCTACATCTCAAATTTCAGGGTTATTATTGATTATAGAGGCAATGTAGCATAGTAATCTTAAAGTATAATAGATGTATACATACATACATTCATAGATACACACATATACACATATTCATTAGCACAACCTCTAAATTCCATGGGGAATTTTGTAAGACAGTAGATTTCGCAACAGTTGCAAACCTGCATTAGTAGACACAATTTCCTTTCTGAGAGATACCGACATCAAAGAAATTATACATCTGTCTAAAAAAATAAAAAAAAAAAAACAAAAAAACCATAAAACATCATCATCAACATCATTATCTATGCTCTTTACTCTATCTGGACCACTGATTTATATTTATTGAGAAAGACATAATCCTAGGCCAGACACTCAATTTTAAGAGATGGGACTGAAGAATGGAAATGTCATAGAAAAAAGAGATATTGAAAGAGAGTTGTTTTTCGGACTTTTGTCATCCAGGGTGAATATGGGATTCAGACTATCTGCAAGTGAACTAAATTTTTCTTTGGCATGAGCATTTTTGTTGACTTGTCTTCCTGAGTTTGGAGAGCATTTTTAGTATAAGTGAAAGAAAGAGCTTGCTCACACATTTTTCCCCCTTCTTAGCTCTAACAACTCTAATTAGGATAATAATCTCTACTTTCTGGGAATTATATTGAAAATGGGGACAATGCAACTCCAAAGAAGTATTATTAAAATGTCAGCCTCAAAAAAGCAACCTATTTCAAAGCATTCATTTGTCTTTGACTCTGTATTACTTCCTCTTATCCATATCATGAATGCAGAAGGAATCTACTTTCTCTGTTATTTATGAATATGTGCAAATGGCAGAACTATACATATTCTTATGTGTAATAATGTGCATTTATTTTTAATTAAAGATTAAAAAATCAGGCAATAGTTAACATTTAATAATGTATATGTTGATATCTTAGGGATATTATTACTGTTATTTTGCACCATAAATATTCATAATGCTGGACTATAGGTATTCTATGTCAACATAGAACCAAATTTCCATGCTCTTTAGAAGACATTAATCAGAAAAATAAAATTCCACTGTTGTATTAAAAAGTTGAAGAAAGTTTTCTTTCAGATAATGTTACTTGTTGAATGACAGTATGGGAAAATGAGAAAATGTATATGAAAGAAAAGGTAGAATTTGTTTAGGATGAAGAATGGATTTTAGAAAGGGAAGGATAATACATCCACCTTTGAGGATCTGAATTAGAGATGTATAGATGCATTCAATTTAATCACCTTAACAACAAATACAGAGAAGAAAAAAAATGGTGGGTTTTTTATTAGAAGACATTTGAACTAAAAAAAAAGATATTTGAATTAAGGTTCAAAGTACAATGAACAATTTTGATTCCAAAAAGCAGATGGTGAAGAACATTTCCTTCTTAGAAGTAGAGAGGTAGTAGACAACAGATGTGGAATGTTGAATACACTGCCAGGCATAGATTCTCTTTTTATTTTTTCTTTGTTACAAAGAAAGATTCTAGATAATAGTCATGCTATGGAGGAACATATTGGTAAATTTAAAAAGATAGTAATAAAATAAAATAAAATGGATATGGACTTCTTCCTAGCTCAGCCAAAAGAAAGATGGTTATAACATTGTCCAATTTTTTTTTGATTGTGCATGACTACTGATAAAAATAATTGGAAATGTACCCCCATGTAGGTATTTACTTAAATAAAATCATTTGCTATATTAATGATTATGTAGTATAGTAATGACAATACCCATACTAGTCTTCATATACATTTTATTAATAATTGTATGCAATATGTATAAAATATAAATTTTAAAAGATAATATAAAGATAAATGGGGGCGGCTGAGTGGCCCACTGGAGAAATCATCAGGCCTAGAGTCAGGAAGACCTGAGTTCAAATCCAGTCTCAGATACTTACAAAGCTCTGTGATACTGGGCAAATAATTGAATCCTGTTTGCCTCAGTTTCTCCATCTGTAAAATGAGCTGGAGAAGGAAATGACAAACCATTCCAGTATCTTTGCTGAGACAAACCTAAATGTTGTCAGAAAGAGTCTGACTGGAAGACTGAACATAAAGATTAATAATATTTGATCCTGGTTGGTTGGTTGTTGTCCTCCATTCTCAAAGAGGGCTAAAACGACATCATTACGCTAGAGTCAAATTACAGTGTGTCTGATTGTGACTGATCAGATCAAGATAAGCTCAGAATGTTCTACCAATAGGTCAGGCACAAATAGTCCATATGAACATTTGTGGTAGATTCTCTAAATTTGCACATCTCACATTTCTTTTGACCTTCTTCAATTCTGCTTTGCTTATAGAGTGCAGCACCTTCTCTGATGTGGGCCCACCATGCCAAGCAGTCCTATGCCATTGTCTCCCCTGTCAAGGAATATATTTCAGAGTTATCAAGAGAGACCTTGAAAGTATCCTTGTATCACTTTTTCTGACCACCATGTTAATGCTTGCCCTATGTGAGTTTTCCATAAAATAGTCTTTTTTGGCAAGCATACCTTTTGCATTTAAACAATATGGCTAGTCCATTAGGGTCATGCTATCTGAAGGAGAGTTTTAATGTGTGGCAATTTAGTTTGAGAAAGAACCTTAGTGTCTGGTGTTTTCTCCTGCCGTGTGAAGTTTAGAATCTTCCTATGGTAAACAAATGGAAACAATTCAGCTTCTAAGCATGGCGCTGGTATATTCTCCAGGCTCCATAGGCATACAACAATGAGGTCAGCACAATGGCTCTGTGAACCTTCAGTCTGGTAGTCAGTCTAATAACTCTTCTCTCCCACACTTTCCTTCAGAGTCTCCCAAGCACTGAGCTACCTCTATCAATGTCAGCATCATTATCAATGTAGATATGAATCCCTGAAAAGTACACTACCAAGTACCACACCACGGCATTCAAAAGTTCTCCATTGGCTGTAACCAATGGTTCCATGTATGGATGGTGTGGCGCTGGCTGATGGAGCATCTGTGTTTTCTTGGTGTTAATTGTTAGGCCAAAATTAGCATCAAGCATCAGAGAACTGATCCATGAACAGAACAACAAACAACAACAAAACGAAGTATTTGACCCTAAAACCATTAGGAATCACTGGGATTTATCTAGTAGATAATTGCTATTTTCAGATTTGAGTTTAGCAATACCATTTTGGAAGCTCTGTAAAGGACTGACTGGACATAAGAGAAACTTGAAGCAAGGATACCAATCAGAAGACTATTGCTATATGTAAGAGAGATAGTCAAATTCTAGCGCAGAGTAGTATCTTTGTGACTATAGAGAAAGTCACCTATACATGAAATGCTGAGGAAATAAATTGAAATATTTAGCAACTGTTGGGTATGTGGGGAGCAAAGAAGAATGAAGCATTGAGGATGACACTGAGGTTATAAATCTAGGTGAACTGGGAAGATGATAGCTCCTTCAGCAGTTACAACAAAGGTTAGAAGAGGGATGTTTGAGCAAAATGATTGTGTAAAGAGGTCTGCATTGCAGATCACAACACATATGTGCCTGATGATATTATTTTGCTTATGGTAGTCTACTCTAAAAGAAATGAGATGGGGGTTCTACATAGATTAAGTATGCTGGGGAGGAAGAAAAGAGACTGCTAGTCACAATGATACCAATATAGCCACTACTCTGGGCGCTCATAAGGAATTATATCTTCTGCTTAAAGTTGAAACCTTTTTTAATAAGATAAGAAGTTGAGTTCTTACATAGAAGAGGGAGGTAGAAAGAGAGGAGTTTGGGGAATAAAGGTTAGCATGGTTGTTTTAAAGATAAGCTTTAGGAATTTCTATAAAAGTACTTGGGATATAATCTATATTCACACTCCGTAGTTAATGGATCATAATCCTTTCATGTCATGTCATAGACCAACATAGCAACATGAGGTTAAAAAATACTGTAAGTGGGAAGAAGCTTCATGGATCCAAAAATGTTCATCTTGAATATAATTCTGATTCATTGCATGATATTTGTCATGTTAGTTCATTGGCTATGCAATACAAATTTAGTTAAACAATTTCAGCTTTGTAAGACACGTAAAAAAATGTGAGGAATGTGTGAAAGTGACAAAAATCACCTTCAGAGTGGGGAAAATCACATTCTTTGATGAGAAATTGACTGTTCTGAAGAATAAAGTTTTCCTAATTCAATAAGGTTTCCTAAGTTTTGAAAGGAATTATTTGAACAAAATCAAAAGAGCTCTAGAGTATTTATATTAAAGCTCCAGTAAAATATAAACTTTTTAAGATTAGAAAATAGGTCATTTTTTTCCTTTGGTTTCCCCTGTGCCTAGCACATAATGGATGCTTATTGAAATTACTTGTACTGAATAACTTGCAACTGCTTACAAAATCATATTTTTTTATTTCTTGACATGCTTTTTTACTAATTATATACTGACATTTATCACTGAAAGAAAATAAACTAGTCATTTTGAAAGGAAAGAGGTGGCCAATTTTATTTGACTGACTCATGAACAAAAAATATGTTCTTGATCTGTGAATACTCCAGAGAAATATTCAGATTCTTATTGTATGACCCTCAAACCTGGTAATAGAACTTCAGTATGATAGCTGAATCCTATTACTTGACTTCTAATTTCAGCTATTTAACAATAAACCAATGTTGAATATAAGAGGATAAATGCCACCACCCAGAATTATTTCTTAGTTATTTTTAAAATGAAGTCCATACAGTGTAGCAAATCAAAAAAATAGTAGAGAACTCCTTCAAAATAATGGAACTAAATCATAGTATCATCAATTTTGTATTATAAAGGATCTCTAAGTCTATCTATCCCTAATTTGCCATTTTACAGATGAGGAAATTGAGAATCAAGGAACCTAGGAGATTTGTGTAGTGTCACAAATAATGAGTAGGATTTGAGTCCTTCACTTTAGTCTAATTGAAATAAGATCTCTTCTTGTACAACCTGGATGGTGGATTGAATAAGGCTTTGTCTACTTGACCATCAAAGCAGATGGATAATAAAATTCATAAATTAAATTATTTATATTCAAAAATAGTTATTAAAGTTTTGTAACAATAACAAATAACTGTATCTTCTAACGATTTCATAACAAGGACCACTATTTCTTGGCTACTGAAAAGCAGCATTTTCTCATCCTCAATATAAAGAATTTATAGAAGAGAGAAAATTGCTAGAATGATCAATCATTGATACTTTTCACTTTTTTCTTAATAATATATGATCTCTTTTATTCTTTTACTATACTCGCTTTTATGAGATAAAATGAAAATGTTATCTTCTCATTTCAATTTGCATCTTTTTCTCTGCTTAAATTTGAATTAATTCTATCATGACATTCTTCTGTTCCTGACCATTTCCATTATCAATACTCTCCCTAACTGAAAGGAGCATCCCTAAATTCTTTCGTGGCATTGTATCCAGACACCTCAACATCCTAGTTTGCCTCATCAAGGCAGTTTAGCAATGTCTGCATGGAAATATGACACCAAGAATAGGAAAAAAATAATTTAGTTATTTTTATAAATAAATAATTTAGTAAAAATAATTTAGTCAGTGACATAGTGGACAATTGCCTCCTTTGTTCTGAACATTACACCTCTTATAATGAAGCATTGGATTTTTTTTTTTAATTTGAAGGTTACTAAGTTTAACTAGAGATAAAAAGAAAGGAGGCTTATTTACCCTATTTTCCCCAGTCCTGCTCATATGAAGGTATTATGAACATAATATTATGAACATGACTTTAGGACTTTGCATGTATTGCTATTAAATTTCATTTTTTGTGAATTTGCTTTTTAATATTTTTTCAATATTTTTAGATACTGATGCTATCCTCCAGTGTATTAGCTGACCCCATCAGCAAAGTTCTTCTCATCAGAAAATCTGTTAGACATATCAACTATCCCTTTATTTAAATCATTAAGAAAAAATGTTGAAAAGAAAAAAAAATATGGCTCTGCATTAGAAACTTCCCTTCAAGTTGAAATCCATCCATCAATCTTTTGGTCACCTTGTTCAAACATCTCTGTATCCATTTATCTGTGCTGTTATTCACTTCATCTCTATTTTGCCCATAAGGATAAACTCATGAGAGTCTTTGTAAAATGCATTATTTGATTGTAGACAGTTTACCCCACTGGAATTTACCTCTCTACCCATCTAATAATAACAATAATAAGAAGTCTATTTAGAGAGCTTTCAGAATTGTAAATTTATTTATAAACATTTTCATATTTGATATATGCCTCAAAGGGGAATAAGATTGGTGTGTCAATGCTGAATTTTATTCATCAGTGATGCTCTTTCTGTATTTCTGTGTTTACAAGCCATATTTCTAATAATGAAATCTAGAATTTTACCAGAAATCAAGGTCAAATTCACTGTCCAGTAGAGAATCCATATTCTTTATTTTAAAAATCCAAACTACACATTTTTGAGGTTGTTAGTAAGACTAATTAAATTTTAGTGGGTGGATTGATTATTTCTTTAGAGTAAAAGTACTACTTTACAAAAGATGGGAAAGGAGGTGAAGCTTACTATTTCTTATAATTGGGAATGTGTGAGGCTATATACTAAGTTAGAAGAAGAAGTGGATGTGTGGCCATTAGAGGAACTTCACTCATTGCAATAGAAAAAGGGGGGTTGAACACATAAAAATACTTGCATACACATACATAAATACATACATGCATACATATATAACTTAGATAAAGTATTTTATGTAGAAATACATCAAAGTAAAGAAAGAAAAAAGTCATTAAGTGGAAGGATAATACTGTGAAAGAAGATGCTGTAAGAAATTCTGGGTCTCAAAGAGGGAAGGGAAGTGAAGTCAAGGAAAGGAAGATAAGGAAAGAGAAGAGAATGGAAGATAAAGCTAGGCAAGGCAAGGGAAAGGATGGCCTAAAATCTAAGACATGCTTAGAATTCCTCTTGTGCAATTGTGGAATGACTGTAAAAGTTCAAGAATATGACAATAAAGGAATATCATTGCACCATGAGAAATAATTTCAGAGAATTCTGCATAGTATGAACAACATAGGGTGAAATATGAAATAATTTATATAATGACAGTATCATTGTTAAGAAAACAAAATAAAACAAAAAAAAAGACTTAGAAAAGTGAAAATTCTGATCATTGCATGATTTCAAATGATCTGGGTGCAGATTGTTACCTACCTCCTACAAAAAGGTGCAAGGAGCAGGTACATCTATCTATATCTAATCTATATCCATCTATTTTCTGCATACATATGTCCACATCTGTATCTATCCCTCTTTAAATATATCATCCATCTATCATTTCTTATATTTTGTGTTTGTCACTTCTATCAACTTCTCCATATTTCTATCCATAGCTCTATATACGTATTGAAGTCTGCATATATACTTATAGACACACACATCTCTATAGATGGATATGGATTAAACCATTTTTCTCTTCATCTACATATTGTATGATTTATAAATGAATTTATCTATCTGAGTGCTGACATTGTTTTCAGGTCCATCTATATTTTCTGTCTTGGAGCCTTCTGCATCTTGGCTTTAATATATAAAATGAAAAATATATGTTGAAATGTGTCACTTTATTATGTTACACATTGTAGAATATTTTAAAACGTAAAGTACCTTACTACCTTGTTGACCATACACAAGTCTCTTAACTTCAGTGAATCTGAATTTTCTCTTCTATAAAATGAGTGGGGTTGATTAACTGATCTATAAATAAAATACCATGGTGCTTTAATTTTAAAGAGCTCCAAAGAAGCTAAATGGTGTTCAAAGTGCCATGGAAGTTACAAAGCAGCATCAGAAAAAAAAAAAAAAAAGAGAGAGAGCTAAGACATAAACCTCTGGGCTTTCTTGGTGCTAATAGTAATGAAGGGTAATAGTAGAGAAGCAAATTTGGCCCTGATGTTCAGAGTAAAGTAAAAATATTAATAGTTACTATTATTAGGGCTATGCAAGGGTGGAATAGGCTACCTCAGGAGCAAGTGATTACTTCAGAGTGGAGTTCTTCAAGCAACAGAGATTCTTGGTTGAGACTACATTTGCCTAGGTGGCCATGAAAGGGATTTCCATATATTAGATATATCTCTTCTACTATTCCTCCAATCAGCTTTCCTCCTATTGCCTATTTGAATCTATTCAGAAACCATTTATTATTCCCTTAATATGAAAGGCACTGTGATTGATATAGATATCAAGGCCCCATAGGAATGTGGAACCAAGCAAGTTGTTTTGTTGTTGTTATTTTTCAATAACATTCATTTCCAAATAGACTTATCCCTTCCCGTCGCCAAAGAGCAATCTCTTTTGACAAAAAAGAAAAATTAAAAGAAGGGAGGAAAAAGCAATTCAGAAAAATTGACCAACGTATCAATTAGGTATGATTTACAATTATATTCTAAATTCATTGTCTTCCATTTTTGGAAAAAACAAGAGTGGTTAATTTTCTTCTCTCTTCTGTAAGAAACAAGTATCGATGGAGGAATAAATTGAAGTCTATAACATGAGATTGTTATTACCAGAGAAAGGAACTCTGGGGTTATAGGAAGAGGGAAGGATAGAAACAAGCATTTATTAAACACCAACTGTATGCCAGGCACTGTCCTAATATATGTGTGTGTATGTGTGTGTGAATGTGTATATGTATATGTTTATATGTATGTATATATGTGTATACATACATATGTATATGTGTGGAGAGAGAGAAACAGGAGATAATGAGCCAACATGTTATTGTGGAAAGTCAAAAGGCTGATATCTTCAGTGCTGATATCTTCAGTGCTTTCTAGATCTTAAGTCTTTCCCTCAAATAGAGAAGACAAAAAGTTAAGATTCCTATTTAGATAACAATGCCTATTTCCATTACTGAAGATTGGAAGGAAGGAGGGGGAGCAACCAACCAACCAAAAAAAAAAAAACCTTTGATTTTCATAATTGATATGACCTGTTTAAAAAAATTATAAATTGGTTCAATAAAACTGTTATTTTATTTTAGCATATTTTTATAATATGTTAGTGTGAAGGCCAATGTGGTTGTCAGTTATTATAAGAATGAAAAAGAAGAGTATTGTGGTTTAAAGAGTTTCCTGGCGGTGGCTAGGTGGTACAGTGAATACAGCACCTGCCTTGAAGTCAGGAGGAGTGGAGTAGAAATTTGGCCTCAGACACTTAACACACACACACACACACACACACACACACACACACACACAACTGTGTGACCTTGGGCAAGTCACTTAACCCCAATTGCCCTGCCTTACCCCCTCAAAAAAAAGCAAAACAAAAGTTTTCTAAAATGTTTGCTCCCTTTACGTATTTCTAGTGCTTCCTCTATTTTGTTTTCTTTTTTCTTTTTAGATATGGTTAAACTTCTGGTTTTTAGATTCAATTCCTAGCTTTGAGTTATAATTGTTTATTGTTCTTAATTGCAAAGTTGTTAAATTAAAGTTTTGAACTCATTGCAATAAATTCATCAACGAAAATATTTTCCCTACATCAGAAAACACACACACACACACACACACACACACACACACGTGCATGTGCATGCACACACTCCTTAATTTCTGGAAAGAAAAAAAATGATAATGATAATTTATAATAAGAAATAAAGGTGAATAGCTGGGGAGATTCCATATTGTTTTTCAAATAGAATTCATTTTATTTTCCAAACTACCAATAAAATCAGGATTAGACATTATCCCTCTCTTCTCTTAAATATATCATGAGTGTTGACTTCTGTTGCAGCATAAACATTGTCTTTGATAATGCAATAAAATTAGATGTACACAAAGACTTTAAGAAGCAATGAAGATTTTATATGGAAAAAAATAGAATGTTAAAATACTTATATTAGTGTTAGGAAACGAGTTCTACTCAAAAGAAAAATACTAGTCAGAAAAGTCATTTAAATAGTGAAATGTTAATATAACCTGAGTGAAAACATGTATCACTGCTGAGTTGGAATATAACCTGTGTGGGAGATGAACCTAAATGTTAGCTTAAAAAATAATTCCAATGTGTATACGCCAAATTAGAGAAATGTGGGCAGCATAACATCTGCTACCTACTGCTGTCCATAATTAATACAACTACCAACAATTAATCTTTTATTAGTCACGGGTTAAGAATAGAAAGTAGGTAGTTAGTGAGATAATTTGGCCAAGTTTATCCTTAAATTTTATTTAGAGAGGATCCAGTTGATAGAAAACAATCTAATTTCAATCCAAATTCATTCTGAAATCCTGTATATTATGATGTATGCCACAAATGTTTATGTATGGCAAGTTTATGCATCAATGTAGAGATAAGGAGCTTATTCATTCATTGAACTAAAAACAAACTGTGAACAGTAGTTCTCAAAGGAATAAATGCAAACTATAAATAGTCACATAAAATGAGTAATTATTAAATAAATAAAAATTAAAACATAGCTGAAACTCTGGCACTAATCTGTAAGAATGACATAGATAAAACTCAAAATGACATTTACCAGACTGAGGAAATACATGCATGCTGGTATGCTATTGGTTGGAGCTAATAATTAATTCAAGCACATTGGAAAAGATTTTCAAATGTTGCCTCCCCTCAAAATCATTAAGTTGCACATATTCTTTGACTCAGAAATGTCAAAGAAAGAGATCAAAGACAACAAAAATGTTCTGGGTACTAAAGTGTAAATGAGGGTGAATCAAATATAATCTGTTCCTTAATTACATTGATAATTTTTCTCCTTACCTTTCTGTTTATCTCTTTTTTCTCTAAATATGTATATAAAACACATGTATATATTAATACAGAAATGTATAATTAATATATGCATATGGCTAACTAGCTGTTACAGTAGGTAGAGCACTGGCTCTGGGGCCAGAAAAAACTGAGTTCAAATCCAGCCTCAGACACTTACTAGCTGTGTGATCCTGAACAATTCTCTTAACCATTTGCCTCAATTTTCTCATATGTAAAGTGAGTTGGAGAAGAAAATGTCAAATCACTTCAATATGTTTGCCAATAACACCCTAAATGTGGCTATGAAGAGTCAGACATGACTGAAAAATCACTCAAAAATTATTATATACATAGAGAAAAAATCTATGAGAGCAGAGATTACAGCACGTGTAAAGAGAGGAGAGAGAGACAGAGAGAGAGAGAGAGAGAGAGAGAGAGAGAGAGAGAGAGAGAGAGAGAGAGAGAGAGATTTTTTTATAGAGTTCTGATTTCATTGAGGTAGGGAATTTTCCTGTGAGGAAACTCTCAACCAATATATATTGACATCACCTCTGAAATTTAGAGTTTTAGAGCCTATATCATAGTTTCTCAAAGAGTTAGTTGTCTGGATTCTAAAAGTGACTTGTTGAGGATTGCATTGTTAGTAATTCTCAGAATCAGTATAGCTAGATGGCACAGTGTCTAAGAGTGGTGGACCTGGAAGCAGGAAGACCTGAGTTTAAATACAGCCTCTGACATTTACTAGCTATGTGAGTCTATGCAAGAGAGTTAACTCCATTTCCCTCTGTTTCCTCAAAATGAGGTGAAGAAAGAAATGGCAAACCATTTTCTATCTTTGATAAGGAAACCCCAGATAAGGTCATGAAGAGTCAGAAACTATTGAACAACCACAGTACTGGAACCCAAAACTTCTTGGTGTAGAGGCCAATTTTCTAAGGAAAACAGTATTCTATTTCTCATTGTATGTGGGGTAAGCCATATTAACAAATACCTAAAAAAGTAAGGTCTGATGAGAAGCATGCATGGAGGGCTGAGATGAGGCTAAATGGCATGACTTTTTAGTAACCCCAAAAAACACAATTTCCTAGCATCTTCTAGTGGCTCAGAATGAGGAACAGAGAAAGCATTTTATAAGTGATTCACATATGGAAACTGTTCAAGAAACAAAAGATTGATACCAGTGAAAACACTACTAGGGAAAAGGCTTTTAATTTCCAAGCTTTTCATTGCTCTTCTTTGTCAATTTGTTTTACAACTCTGTCTTGTGTAATCCTTAAGACAAAAGATGTATACACTTCTATTTAAAAGGTCTGTGGCTAAAGTTTGGTTTTTGTTTGTTTGTTTGTTTGTTTTTTGCTTTTTGGAGGGCAATTGGGGTTAAGTAACTTGCCCAAGGTCACACGGCTAGGTTTTTGTTTTTGTGTGTGTTAAGTGTCTGAGGCCGGATCTGAACTCAGGTCCTTCTGACTCCAGGGCCAGCACTCTACTCAATGTACCACCTAGCCACCCCGCTGAAGTTTGTTTTGTCTTTGCATACTGATATAAATATTTCTTTTATCAATAATCAAATAGAGGAACCAGTGGATTTTTTTTTCTATTCTCATCCCAGTGCCCAGCATTTAGTGTGGTAGGGTATAATAAGATAAGAAAAAAATTCTATTAAATACCTACTATGTGTCAATAACTGAAAATATGTATAAGAAAAAGAGAGACAGTTCTTATCCTAAAGGAGTTTACAATGTGATGAAAGCATAGAAACAATACTCAATAGGAAACTGAGAAAGGAAAGGTTATTGCCAGAAGATACATGGATCTTACAAATGACAATGATGAAATGGAAACTTGGTGGGGCTGTGGGAGGTGCCTGGCATTCTGAGCCCTTTGTGAGGGTAGGGTAAAAGAGTAGTTTTATTTGGGTTTGGTTTTGTTCAGCCCTCTAATCAAAGAGAGGCAGAACTAACTGAAGGTACTCACTGTACTACTGTCTACTAACTGTCTACGTATAGTAGACAATGTTTATTAACTGACAAATTACCTATTAAGGAGAAAAAGTGCTCCAGTATACTGTGCTGAAATTGCCAAATAATGGTTTAGTTTGGGTAGGAAGGATCTGAAACCAGAATATAGTGATGAACTGAGGCAGGTATGTTTGATAATGATTTTGAATATACATTCATCCAGCTTCATGAGAGTAAGGAATATCACATAATTTTCCTCAGAATTACAGACACCAAGTTGAGTAGTACTTACCAGTAGTAAGTGCTTAATAATTTTTTTAAAAATACACAATAGGAGTAGAAATGGCACTTCTTCGAAGCTCCGGGCCACACCACTTCAAAATTATGTAAAAGGGAGACTCTGAACAACCTCTGGAGCTCCAAAATGTACAAAATAACACAGAGAAGCTATCCTCCCAATGAGGACAGCCTGGCAGCTCAGCAGAGAGTGGCCAGCACAGTGTTCTGGGAGCCAAGCCCAGGCCTGACTGAGTTGGAGGTTATAGTCCCAGGGTGGCTGGACCAGCAGCCAGCTGGACCAGCAGCCGGCTGGAGGCACCCCAGAACACCAGCAGTTGTGGTATTTCCAGAATTATCAAAATAGATGCCTAGGACAAAGTAAGAGGTCAGTGCCCTATGGACTTTGGGACTGGTTGGGAGAGCCCATCAGCTTCTTCCCCTGGGGGTGAGAAGACACTGAGGAGCCAGCTCAGCTTGTGCCATATTGCCACATTGTAGCTTCAGCTCCTGGCCTGCGAATTGTAGGGGCCGTAAGTGCTCTTGTTTAAGCTTCTTGGATCTGGATTGCAGTTCAGGGTGGAAGTCTTGGGGTGTGTTACCAGCTTGCCAGAATGTGTGGAGGCTTTAGAGAGGCCACCCAACTAATACCTCTGCAAGTTGAGAAAAACCTAGTGTTTGGGACAAAAGCTTCCCTAGCTGGTGGCAGAGTCCTACTGTGGCAACAAGCCCAAAGTCAAGTAATTGGCTTGCAACATGCCGAGGGAAAGGAAACAAAATAAACAGAAAAATTGAACATTAGACTCCTGTTTTGGGAGAAAAAGGGGATCAAAGCATGGAACAGGAGGAGGAACATGGGGTCAGAACTCATGCACCAAAAGCCCCAAATGAAAATATGACCTGGTTAAGGCCATAGAGGACCTTAAGAAGCAGATAAGAGAAGTGGGGGAAAATTGGGAAGATAAGTGAGAAAGATGCAAGAAAAGTATGAAATGAGAGTCAAGAGCCTGACTAAGGAAAACAACACCTTAAAAAACAGACTAACTCATATGGCAAGAGAAGCTCAAAAAGGCAATGAGAAGAATGCCTTAAAAAGCCAGATTTGCCAGATGGAAAAAATAATCTCAAAAGCTCACTGAGTAGAATCATTCTTTCAAAATTAGACTGGAGCGAATGGAAAGTATTTACTTTATGAGAAATCAAGATGTTGTTAAACAGAACCAAACAAATGAAAGAATAGAAGGCAATGTGAAATATCTCATGGGAAAAAACACTGAACTGGAAAATAGATCCAGGAGAGATAATGTAAAAATGATTCATCTACCCGAAAACCATGATCAAAGGAAGAATCTAGAAATCATACCTCAAAGATTTCTCAAGGAAAATTGCCCTGATATTATAGAACCAGAGGGCAAAATAGAGATGAAAAGAATCCACTGATCACCTCCTGGGAGAACTCCTAGTAATAATATAGCCAGGTTCCAGAATTCCCAGATCAAGGAGCGAATATTACAAGCAGCCAGGAAGAAACAATTCCAATATTATGGAAACACAGTAAGGATAACTCAGGATCTGGTAACTTCTAAACTGAGGGATCAAAGGGCATGGAAGATGATATTCTGGAGGGCAAAGGAGTTGGGATTAAAACCAAGAGTCACCTACCCAGCAAAACTGAGTATCATGTCTCAGGGGAAAATATGGTCATTCAGTGGAATAAATGACTTTCAATCATTCTTAAGAAAAAGAGCAGAGTTGAATAGAAAATATGATATTCAGACATAAGAAGCAAGTGATGCTTGAAAAAGTAAGCAGGGAAAATAAATCATACGGAACTTATCAAAGGTGAACTATTTACATTACATAAAAAAACGGTAAGTGTAAATGATGAAAACTTTTCTCAGTATGAAAATAGCTGAAGAAGGGTGTATGGGCATATGAATACATATGTGAACGTGTATATATATATATATATGTTTACAGGTATGCATGCATAGAGGGCACAGTTCAAATTTAATGGGAAGGGATGATACTTAAGTGGTGAAATTGAGAGGGGAGAGAGGAATATAACAAGAGGAGATGGGGAGAGAGACTTGGGTAAACTATATCATATAGAAGAGGCAAGGGAAAGTGTTTGCAGGGGAGCAGAAGAACAGGCAGGCAAAAAGGCAAAACCTCATTCTCATTGAATTTGGCTCAGGGAGAATATGACATACATACTAAATAGAATATCTCACCCTACCGGAGAGTAAGGGGGAAGGGATGAGAGAGGGGATGATGGAAGGGAGGGAAGGGGGGGGGAGGGAAGCTGGAAATACCCACTTTTGAAAAGGGACAGAATCAAATTATGGAATAGACCAAGTGGGAGGTGGGATATAAGGGAGGGGAAAATATTCAGTCTTTTACAATATATCTACTATGGTAAAGTTTTGCATAGCTACGTATGGACAACATATACTGAATTGCTTATCTTCCCAGTAAGGGTGGGTGACAAGGTAAGAAGGGAATGAATCTGCAATTCAAAGTTTTAAAATCAAATGCTTAAAAATATATAAATACTATTATTAATACTATTTCACATATAATTGGGAAATAAGATATACAGGCATTGGGGCAAAGGGATTTACCTTGCCATATTGAAAAAGTTGAAGGGGGTTTGGGAGAAGATATGGGAGAGAGCAGATGGGATGAGGAGATATCCTGTAGGACTGCTATTCTGGAGTGGGGGTTAGGGAAATAATGTGGAAAAAAATCCTAACTCAAAAATCTGGTGGAAATGAATGATGTAAACCAGTAGTTAATAAGGAATTTGGAAATAAAATGCACAATACAATGTTGACAACATTTGAAAGGGCAGAAGTATATGAATGATAATGCATAGTAGAAATGAAAGTCAGAAGTCAGTGAGAGGTCAATGAGAGGGAGGGGGAGCTAAGATGGTGGAATAATGAAGAAAATTGCCTGAACTCTTCCAAATTCCACTCCCTGTAACTATAAAATAACACTTCAAATGCATTCCAGAGTGACAGGGACAACAAAAAGATGAGGTGAAATAATTTTCTAGCCAAAGAGTACTCAAAAGATCAGCAGGAAAAATCTGTCTTACTGAGGCAAAAGGTAAACATAGTCTGGTACAGGCAGCACCAAAGCAATCAAGCAATAAGCCATGCTGCAACAAACTACTAACAAGACCTAGAACCTCAGGGCAGGCCAGTAGCTGGGACCTACAGCCCTGACATAGGCCACAGTAATAAGTACAGGCCAGTAGCTAGGCTGTGCACTAAGCATAACCCCATAAGAAGGCTACAAGACACCAAAGCAAGGAGCTTGGGATAGTGCTCCCTTTACCATGGGAGCAGAGCCCAACTTCAGTGTCAAGCTAAAAGTCACAAAATAGGCTGGTGAGGATGGGGAAAGAACATGTTCATAGAAAGTTATTATTGTGACAGGGAAAATCAAAACACAAACTCAGAATAGGACAAGGATATCAAAGATGATATATGCGAAGTCTCAAAGAAAAACACGAATTTCTCTAAGGTCCCAAAAGAATTCATTGAAAAGCTCAAGAATATTTTTAAAAAGCAAATGAAAGGTAAAAGAGAATCATCATCATCTTAATCCTGAAAGACTCAAGAAAGTGAGAAATGCACCATCAGAGATATAACTAGAAAGAACTGAGCCTGAATCCTGATGGAAGCAAACTAAATGATCTTGTTCTTCTCATTGTTTGGTTTTATTTCTTCCTTACCATCTTTCATCCCACCTAGTACAAGATGCCTTTGTAATTGGAATAATGTCTAATATGAATGCATTTGCAGACCCTATACTGTACTATATGCTGTCATGAGGGGAGGGGGGAGGGAAGTAAAGGAAATTTGAAAACCAAGGAACTATGGAATTGTTAACTGAAACTAAACTAATAAATTAATAAAATAAAATAAAAAAAAATAAAAAAAAGAATGCTTGAAAGTCCTCTATTCCACTGAATGACCATATTTTCCCCTGAAACAAAATACTCAGTTTTGCTGGGTAGGTGACCCTTGGGTTCATTCCCAGTTCTTTTGCCTTCTGGAATATCATACTCCATGCCCTTAGATCCCTCAGTGTAGAAGCTGCCAGGTCCTGGGCTATTCTGATTGTGTTTCCACAATATTGAAATTGTTTCTTCCTGGTTGCTTGTAGTATTTTCTCCTTGATCTGGGGATTCTGGAACCTGGCTATAATATTCCTGGTTGCATTTTTCTGTTTCCTTTGCCTTGGCATGTTGCCACTTAATTACTTGACTTTTGGGCTTGTTGCCACACTATGGTTTTAAGGCCAGGTAGAGGAATTTTCGTCCCGAACATGTGGGGGGAAACTTCCGTTTCTAGGAAGCTGTAAACCCACCCACGACTTCCACCCTAGATCACAATCCAGATCCAGGGAGCTTAAAGCAAGAGCGATTACCCCCCAAGACATATCCCTGGATCTCCCTACAAATTTGCAGGCCGGGAGCTGGAGCTGCCTCTGAAAACTACAAAATGGCGTGTATCCTCAGTGGCTTCTAGCCCCCAGGGGAAGGAGCCGAAGCATTCCCCCAAATACATGTCCCAAAGTCCATAGGACACTAACCTCTTACTTTGTCCTAGGCATGTCTATGTTGATAATTCTGGAGTCACCACGGCTGCTGGTGTTCTGGGGTTCCTCCAGCCAGCTGCTGGCCCTGCCGCCCTGGGGCTAAACCCTCAGCTCACAGGGACCTGGGCTCTGCTCGGTTCTGCTTCCTGTTGTTTGTGCGTTTCGCACTGCCGGGTCCCAGACCTGCTGCACTGGTCCTTCCTGCAGGGCTGCTGGCTTGTCCTCAGCGGGAGGTTAGCTTCTCTGTGTCGTTCTGTGGGTGCTGGGTCTCCAGAAGTTGTTCAGAGTCCCCTTTTACATAGTTTGGGGGGAATCTGGGGGCAGAGTGGCTTGGACAAGCTGTTTCTCCCCAAAAGAAATTTCTAGGAACATTATAGGCTAATTCCAGAATCCCCAGGTCAAGGGGAAAATATTACAAGCAGTAAAAAGGAAAAAAAAATTCTAGTACTGATGAAACACAATCAGTATAATACAAGATCTATCAGCTTCTGCACGAAGGGATCAAATGGCTTGGAATATAATATTCTTGATGTCAAAGAAGTTAGGATTAGAAGCAAGAATCACCTACTCAGAAAAAACTGAGTACAATAATTCAGGGGGAAATATTAACATTTAATGAAATAGAGGACTTTCAAGTGTTCTTGATGGTAAGACCAGAGCTGAACAGAAAATTTGACTTTTAAATACAAGAAGCAAGAGAAACATTACAAGGTAAACAAGAAAGTAGAATCATAAGGGACTTAGTAAAGTTGAACTGTTTATATTCCTACATGGAAAGATGATATTTATAACTCATGAGACTTTTCTCAGTATTAGGGTAGTTGATGGGAATATATATTATATATAGACAGAGATTAAGGTGAATTGAATATGAAGGGATGATATCTAAAAAATAAAATTAAGGAATGAGAGAGAGTGACATTAAGAGAACAAAAAAGTGAGAGATAAAATAGGGTAAATTATCTCATATAAAAGAGTTAAGAGAAAGCAGTTACAATGGAAAGGAAGAACAGGGAGGTGAAAGGGAATGAGTCAACTTTACTCTCATTGGATTTGACTTAAGGAGGAAATAACATACACAGTCAATTTGGGTATCTTACCCTACAAAAAAGTAAAGAGGAAGGGATAAGAGAAGGGGATGATAGAAAAGAGGCTAGATTTGGGGATAGGATAGTCAGGAGGAAGCACTTTTGGAAAGGGACAGGCTCAAAACAGAAAGTAGAATAATTTGGGGGGCAGATTAGGATGGAGGGAACTATAGCTAGTGTTTCACAATATAACTACTACTGAAATGTTTTGCATAACTACACATGTATAACCTATATTGAATTGTTTCTTCTCAATGGGGATGGGTGAGTAGGTAAGAAGGGAGAGAATCTTAAACTCAGGGGGTGAAAAGCAAATGTTAAAATTGTTTTTGCATGCAACCAGGAAATAAGATATAAAAGCAATGGGGTAAAGAAATCTATCTTGCCCTACTAGAAAGTAAGGGGTAAGAAGGTAAGGGAGGGTATCAGGGGAGATAGAAGGGAGGGAAGACTAGGGAAATTGGCAATTAGTATGCATGACATCTTGGGATATGGATTAGGAGAGAGGTGGGGAGAAAATTAAACTCTAAATCATGTGGAAATGAAAGTTGGAAACCAAAAATAAATACATTCTGGAGATAAAAACAAAACAACAACAACTAGAATTGGGCAAGTAGATGGTAATAACTATATGAGAAATCAAAAAACAATAAAACAAAAATAATGAAAAAAATAAATGAAAATGATAAATATTTTATTGGAAATAACCACTGGCCTAGAGAATGGATCCAGGAAAGATAATTTTAAAATTGTTGGACTATCTGAATGCCATGATAGAAAAATGGAGTGGGGTTTAACATCACATTTTAAAAAATTATCAAGGAAAACAGCTCTGACACCCTAGAATCTGAGGGTAAAATAGAAATGGAAAGAATCCACTCAAGCCTTCCTGAAATAGATCTTAAAATGAGAACTCCCAGGAATATTGTAAGGAAAATACAGACCTCCCAGGCAAAGGGAAAAATAATGTAGGCTGCCAGAAATTTAATGATTTATATATCATGAAACTACAATCAGGGTTACACAGAATTTAGTAGCTTCCACATTAAAGAAATAGAAAGCTTGAACTACCATATTCCAGAAGTCAAAAATACAAAACAAAATAAAATGAAACAAAAACCCCAACAATTTCTGATTAGAACCATGAATCATCTAACTAGCACAAAATGAATATAATCTTTCAGGGGAAAATGTATATTAAAGGAGATCAAATATTTTTAAGCATTTCTGAAGAAAAGACCAGAGTTAAACAGAAAATTTGATATTCAAACTCAGGACTCAAGAGAAGCATAAAAATGTAAACAAGAAAGATAAATCATAAGGCATTCAATAAGGTTCAAATATTCACATTCCTAGATGGTTAAAAGATTCTTGTTACTTTTAAGATCTTCATCACTATTAGACCAGTGAGAAGAGAAAGATATATACACCCTGACAGCATGCAGGTGTGAGTTGATTATATTGGGATGATACCTCCCAAAAAATTATGGGGTG
Organism: Gymnobelideus leadbeateri; assembly: GCA_011680675.1. Taxonomy (NCBI): domain Eukaryota; kingdom Metazoa; phylum Chordata; class Mammalia; order Diprotodontia; family Petauridae; genus Gymnobelideus; species Gymnobelideus leadbeateri. The sequence goes on along the minus strand of WOXC01011650.1, from coordinate 191,184 downwards.
AGGAAGAGTATTGCACTGAAAAAAAGAGGGAAAGATGGGGTATAATGGGGTAAGTTATTTGATATGAAGAGTCATAAAAGATATAATAGAGGGGAAAATGGGAGTGTCAAGGCAATGTTTAAATGTTACTATCTTTAGAATTGGCTCAAAGAAGGAATAAGATTCCCAATCAGGGGGATATAGAAATCTATCATACCCTGTATAGGTGAAGGAGGGGAGTTGGATGAAAGAATGGAATATAGTGAAAGAAGAAAGGGTGGATTGGGAAGGTATAAAGTATAAGTGTAAAGGCAAGCACTAGTAGCTTTCCAGAGTACTGCTACTGTGAATAGCTTTAAGGTTCTGATCACATAGTATAGTGAATTCTCTGTTTATTCAGCAGTAAACTAAAGCAAAATATTAACACAAACCAAATTACAGCATTCACAATCCTATAACATAATTTATAACTAAAGAGGCCACATAGTTTTAAACAAAACATATCATTCAGTAAATCCTTGAGGAGCAATCCTCTTTGAGGGACATAAAATAAAAGGATTCTCCCACTCCTAGGTCACTTTGTCTTAATCTCAGTCAGTCAGAAAGTCTTCTTTCTTCTTGATTGGAGACCAGCTTCCAATTATCTTTAACACAATCTTTCTTAAGGGGTACAACTACATCGTTCTCCCATCCTTAGATCACAGCAAATCATGATCTTGAAAGTCAGCACTAAGAACACAAGGAGAGGTCTTTTCATCTTGGCTTGAAGCTGACTCTCAGATTTCATATTTCCTCTTCCATGGTCCCAGCTTTTGCCTGAATTCAACCATCACCTGGATTCACAGGTAATCAGCTCTCAGCTCCTTGTCCATCTCCACATCCAATATTTGTCCAGTTTCTCATCTAATTCCTCTCTCATTTCTTCTTCCATATTGAAGCTCATGGTGCCTAGCCCACCTCAAGTCCTTCCCAGTTCGTTTTTCTGGGAAGACAAAGCTTAAAAGAGGCAAAACTGCATTCATCCACATTGCCAGCACCATCATCAATTGAATATCTGTCTCACAAACAAGGTCTGAGAAATAAAAAGTATCACAAAAACAAATCAACACAGAACAGACAGAGTGTCAGTCACTACAAGTGTTCCCATCAGTTCTGTTCAGTCCCAGGTAGTACTGCTCCTTTTATATCATCAGTTCCTTCCTCTTCTACCCACCTCTTACTTCCTTCCTGTTCCTGTCTTTGGCAAGTCCCTCCCACTGTTGGATTCACAGGTTCTCTTTCTTAATTAAACAAATGCTTTATTAACTTCTGGTTTACATCATTCATTTCCACCAGATTATGAGTTACATTTCCCCCCCATTTTTCCCTACCCACCACCCCAGAATATCAGTCCCACTAGATATCCCCTCATCCAATCTGCTCTCTCTCATATCTTCTCCCATACCCCCTTCGACTTTGCCATTAGGGCAAGGTGAATCTCTGAGCCCCAATGCCTGGACATCCTATGAAACATTTAATTTTAAAACTTTGATTTTCAGATCCATTCCCTTCCTCCCTTGTCACCCACTCCCTCTGAGAAGATAAGCAATTCAGTATGTGTTGTATATGTATAGCTATGCAAAACATTACCATAGTAGATATATTGTAAAAGACTGCTTATATTTCCCTCCCACCTGTCTCACCTCCCACCTGCTCCATTCCTACTTTGATCCTGTCCCTCTTTGATAGTGGGTACTTCTAACCGCCCCTCTCCCCAGAATGCCCTCCGCTCCATCATCCCCCCTCTCATCCTCGTTTTCCCTACTAGGAGAGTGAGCAAGGGTAAGATATTCCATTTAGTATGTATGTAATTCTCTCCTTGAGCCAACTTCAATGACAATATGCTTTTGCCTTTTTGCCTTCCTGTTCTTCCCCTCCCCTGCAAATACTTCCCCTTGCCTCTTCTACATGAGGTAGTTTACCCTACCCTGTTTCTCCCCATCTCCTCTTGACACTTTCCTCTCTCACCTCTTAACTTCACCCCTTAAGAATCATCCCTTCCTTGAGGCGGATAGGTGGTACAGTGAGCAGAGCGTTGGCCCTGGGGCCAGAAGGACCCGAGCTCAGATCTGGCCCCAGACACCCAACACAAAAACAAAAACCCAGCTGTGTGAAACCAATTGCCTTGCATAAAAAAAGAATCATCCCTCCCCATCAAATTCCACCTGTGCCCTCAATTCATGATTATCTGTGAACATATGCCATGTACCCTTCTTCAATTATTTTCATAATGAGAGAGGTTTCATCAAACACAGTTATTGTTTTTCCATGTAGGAAAGTAAATAGTCCAACTTTGATAAGTTCCTTTTGATTTATTTTCCTTGATTACCTTCTCAAGCATCTCTTGCTTCTTGTGTCTGAATGTCAAATTTTCTATTCAACTCTGGTTTTTTCATCAAGAATGCTTGGCAAGAGAGCTAGGACTACAACCAAGGATTAACTACCCGGCAAAACTGAGCATAATCTTTCAGGCAAGGAGATGGACGTTTAATGACGTAAGGGACTTCCAGACTTTCCTAATGAAAAAGCCAGAGCTCAATGGAAAATTTGATCTCCAGTTACAAGACTCCAGAAGGACATAAAAAGGTAAACAAGGGTAACATAGACTCACACATGCAGAAGTGCACACACCCACACCCACAAACACATGCTCATTACTTGGGATGCAACAAGAGCAAAATGTTCACATCCCTATATGTGGAGCTGATAACTGTCAATATTTGAAATCTTTATGATTATCATGACCTGCAAAAGGGTCATACTTAGAGGGTGTGGGTATGAATGCACTAAAATGGAGTCTAAAAAAAAAGACTATTAAGGGGATCAAAGGTACTGTAATGGGAAAAAGGAAAGGATGAGCTAGGAAAAGGTAAAATATGCCATCTGAAGAGGCATCAAAACACACTATAGAAGAAGGGAAAGAAAGAGGAAGAGGAACATCATTTAAACACTATTCTTACTGGTTCTGGTTCAAAGAAGGATCAAATTAATCAGTGAAATTTAAGAATCTAACGTGACTAGACACATAAATTCATTAAATAGAGGAATTGGAGGGAGGGAGAGGAGCACTGTTTGAAATTTACTCTCATTGGTTCGGAATCAAACGAGGAGTAATTTACTCTGATAAGTATAAAAATTTATTGTGTCCTATAGATAGTGGGAGGGTAAGGGGGGGTGAAAAGGAGGAGACTAAAGGGAGGGATTAGAAGGGAGGGAAATAGTAGTAAGGGGAGAGGGTAGGTTAAGAAGGGGGGTCACTGGGTGGGAACACTGAGGGAGGGGGCGGTCAAAAGGGAAAACTTCAAGGAGGGGAAGGGAGAAGGAATAAACAAAAACATAAACAGGGGAGGGAATAGGATGGAGGGGAAGAGACAGATAGTCATTATTACTGTGAATGTGAATGGGATGAACTCTCCAATAAAACAGAGGCAGATAGCAGAATGGATTAAATACCATGATCCTACAATATGCTGTCTTCAAGAAACACATTTGGAACACAGGGATACCCACAGGCTAAAGATAAAAGGTTGGAGTAAAATTTATTATGCCTCAGCAAAAGTAAAAAAAGCAGGGGTAACAATACTTATCTCAGATAAAGCAAAAGCAAAAATAGATCTAATTAAAAGAGATAATGAAGGAAACTATATCCTACTAAAAGGCACCATTGAGAAGGAAGCAATATCACTACTTAATATATATGCACCAAGTGGTATAGCATCCAAATTCCTAGAGGAGAAGTTAAAGGAATTAGAGGAAGAAATAGATAGCAAAACTATACTAGTGGGGGACCTTAATCTCCCCCTCTCTGAACTCAATAAATCTAACCTCAAAATAAACAAGAAAGAAGTTAAGGAGGTGAATAGAATCTTAGAAAGACTAGATATGATGGATCTCTGGAGAAAACTGAATGGGGATAAAAAGGAATTTACTTTCTTCTCAGCAGTGCATGGTACATACTCAAAAATAGACCATGTACTAGGGCATAAAAACCTCACAATCCAGTGCAGAAAGGCAGAAATCTTATGTGCATCATTCTCAGATCATGATGCAATAAAAATTATATGCAATAAAGGGTCATGGAAAGATAGACTAAAAACTAATTGGAAATTAAACAATTTAATCCTAAAGAATGTATGGGTCAAAGACGAAATTATAGAGACAATCAATAATTTCATTCAAGTGAATGATAATAATGAAACAACACACCAAAATTTGTGGGATGCACTAAAGGCAGTTCTCAGGGGAAGTTTTATATCCCTGAGTGCATACTTAATTAAAGCAGAGAGAAGGGAGGTCAATGAATTGGACATGCAATTGAAAAAGCTTGAAAAAGAACAAATTGAAAAACCCCAATTTAGTACTAAATTAGAAATATTGAAAACCAAAGGTGAGATTGATAAAATTGAAATTAAGAAAACCATTGAATTAATAAATAAAACTAAGAGCTGGTTTTATGAAAAAATCAACCAAATTGACAGACCCTTAGTCAATATGATAAAAAAAGAAAGTAGAAAACCAAATTAAGAGTATCAAAAATAAAAAGGGTGAATCTACCTCCAATGAAGAGGAAATAAAAAAAAAATATAATGAGGAATTATCTTTCCCAATTGTATGCACATAAATATGACAATTTTAGTGAAATGGATGAATATTTACAAAATCACAAATTGCCCAGATTAACTGAAGAGGAAGTGAATTACCTAAATAACCCCATCTCAGAAAAAGAAATCAAACAAGCCATCAATGAACTCCCTAGGAACAATTCTCCAGGGCCAGATGGGTTCACTAGTGAATTCTACCAAACATTTAAAGAACAATTGATTCCAATACTCTACAAACTATTTGGGAAAATTAGTGAAGGAGTCCAACCAAACTCTTTCTACGACAGAAATATGGTACTGATTCCTAAATCAGGAAGAGATAAAACAGAGAAAGAAAATTATAGACCAATCTCCCTCATGAATTTAGACGAAAAAATTCTAAAAATTAGCCAAAAGACTCCAACAACTTATCACAAAAATAATACACCCTGATCAGGTAGGATTCATTCCAGGAATGCAAGGATGGTTTAATATTAGGAAAACCATCAGTATAATTGAGCATATCAACAACAAAACTAGCAAAAACCACATGATCATCTCAATAGATGCAGAAAAAGCTTTTGACAAAGTACAACATCCATTCCTATTAAAAACACTAGGAAGTATAGGAATAAACGGAGCCTTCCTTAAAATAGTTGCTAGCATCTATCTAAAACCATCAGCAAGTATTATATGCAATGGGGATAAACTAGAAGCCTTTCCAATAAGATCAGGAGTGAAACAAGGGTGTCCACTATCACCCCTCTTATTCAATCTGGTACTAGAAATGTTAGCAGTAGCAATAGAGAAGAAAAAGAAATCAAAGGAATCAAATTAGGCAAAGAAGTGACCAAGCTGTCACTCTTTGCAGATGATATGATGATATACTTAGAGAATCCTAGAGAATCAAGTAAAAAATTACTTGAGACAATAAATAAATTTGGCAAAGTTGCAGGATATAAAATAAACCCACATAAATCCTCAGCATTCTTGTACATCTCTAATAAAACTCAACAGCAAGAGATAGAAAGAGAAATTCCATTTAAAGTCACTGTAGACATTATAAAATATTTGGGAATCTACTTGCCAAAACAAACCCAGAATCTATATGATCACAACTACAAAGCACTTCTCACACAAATAAAACCAGATCTAAATAGTTGGAAAAATATCAATTGCTCGTGGCTGGGTCGAGCTAATATAATAAAAATGACAATTTTACCCAAACTAAACTATATAATTAGTGCCATACCAATCAATTTACCAAAAAACTACTTTGTAGAGTTAGACAAAATAATAACAATATTTATTTGGAAAAACAAACGGTCTAGAATATCAAGGGAATTAATGAAAAGAAATGCTAGGGAAGGTGGATTAGCTATGCCAGATTTTAATCTGTATTATACAGCAGCAGTCATCAGAACTGCTTGGTACTGGCAGAGGTGTACAGTAGTGGATCAATGGAATAGATTAGGCGCAGGAGACTCAGCAGTTAATGAATATAGTAATCTATTGTTCGATAAACCCAAAGACCCCAGTTTTGGGGATAAGAAAGCACTATTTGACAAAAACTGCTGGGAAAACTGGAATACAGTATGGAAGAAAGTGGGCATAGATCACTATCTAACACCATATACCAAAATCAAGTCTAAATGGGTGCATGATCTAGGTGTAAAGGATGATACTGTAAGCAATTTGGGAAAGCAAGGAATAGTTTACGTGACAGATCTGTGGAGAGGGGAAGATTTTAGGACCAAACAAGAATTAGAGAGCATTATAAAATGCAAAATAGATAATTTTGATTACATTAAATTGAAAAGCTTCTGCACAAACAAAGACAATGTAACCAAGATCAAGAGGGAGGTGGGAAATTGGGAAAGAATTTTCACAACTTGTGTCTCTGACAAAGGACTCATTTCTAAAATTTATAGAGAATTGAGCCAAATCTATATGAATACAAGTCATTCCCCAATTGAGAAATGGTCAAAGGATATGAATAGGAAGTTTTCAGAGAAAGAAATTAAAGATATCTACAAGCATATGAAGAAATGCTCTAAATCACTATTAATTAGAGAAATGCAAATCAAAACTACTCTGAGATACCACAAACCTCCAGTCAGATTGGCTAAGATGACAAAACAAGAAAGTGACAAATGCTGGAGAGGATGTGGACAAATTGGAACACTAATACCTTGCTGGTGGAGTTGTGAACTTATCCAACCATTCTGAGGAGTAATCTGGAATTATGCCCAAAGGATTATAAATAATTTCATACCCTTTGACCCAGCCATACCACTTCTAGGGTTATATCCCAAAGAGATCATAGAAGTGGGAGGAAGACCCATATGTACAAAAATATTTTTAGCAGCCCTTTTTGTGGTTGCAAAGAATTGGAAACTAAAGGGGTGCCCATGAATTGGGGAATGGCTAAACAAGTTGTGGTATATGAATGTAATGGAATTTTATTGTGCTATAAGAAACGAGGAGGTGATGGATTTCATAATTACCTGGAGAGATTTATACAAACTGATGCTGAGCGAGAAGAGTAGAATCAGAAGAAATCTGTATACAATCACAGACATACCATATCTGTGACGACCAACTATGACAGACTGGACTCTTTTCAGCAATGCAGTGATATAAGTTAATACCGAATGACTCAAGAAAGTAAGAAATGTGCCATCCAGAGATATAACTAGAAAGAACTGAGCCTGAATCCTGATGGAAGCAAACTAAATGATCTTGTTCTTCTCATTGTTTGGTTTTATTTCTTCCTTACCATCTTTCATCCCACCTAGTACAATATGCCTTTCTAATTGGAATAATGTCTAATATGAATGCGTTTGCAGACCCTAGACTGTACTATATGCTGTCATGAGGGGAGGGGGGAGGGAAGTAAAGGAAATTTGAAAACCAAGGAACTATGGAATTGTTAACTGAAACTAAACTAATAAATTAATAAAATAAAATTAAAAAAAAAAGAATGCTTGAAAGTCCTCTATTCCACTGAATGACCATATTTTCCCCTGAAACAAGATACTCAGTTTTGCTGGGTAGGTGACCCTTGGCTTCAATCCCAGCTCTTTTCCCCTCTGGAATATCAAAATCCATGCTCTTCGATCCCTCAGTGTAGAAGCTGCCAGGTCCTGGGCTATTCTGATTGTGTTTCCACAATATTGAAATTGTTTCTTCCTGGTTGCTTGTAGTATTTTCTCCTTGATTTGGGAGTTCTGGAGCCTAGCTATAATATTCCTAGGTGTTTTCTTTTTGGAATCTTTTTCAGGAGGTGATCAGTAGATTCTTTCATACTCTTTTCCCCCCACAGGGTCTAAAACATCAGGGCAATTTTCCTTGAAAATTTCTTGAATGATGATTTCTAGGTTCTTTCTTTGATCATGGATATCAGGTAGTCCAATCATTTTTAAATTATCTCTCCTGGATCTATTTTCCAGGTCAGTGGTTTTTCCCATGAGATATTTCACATTGCCTTCTGTTCTTTCATTTGTTTGGATCTGTTTAATAGTATCTTGATTTCTCATAAAGTCACTAGCTTCCATTTGCTCCAGGCTAACTCTGAAGGAATGAATCTCCTCAGTGAGCTTTTGAAATTCTTTTTCCATCTGGCAAATTCGACTTTTTAAGGCATTCTTCTCCTCATTGCCCTTTCCGGCCTCCTTTGCCATTTGAGTTAGTCTATTTTTTAAGGTGTTATTTTCCTCAGTCAGGCTGTTGACCCTCATTTCATACTTTTCCTGCATCTTTTTCATTTCTCTTCCCAAATTTTCCCCCACTTCTCTTATCTGCTTCTTAACGTCCTCTATGGCCTGTAGCCAGCTTGTATTTTCATTTGAGGCTTTTGGTACCGGAGTTCTGACCTCACAGTCCTCCTCCATGCATTGAGCTTCTTTGCCCCTAAAATAGGAGGCCGATGTTGAACTTTTCTGTTTATTTTGTTTCATTTGCCTGGGCATTTTGCCACTTAATTACTTGATTTTTGGGCTTGTTGCCACAGTAGGACTCTACCACCAGACAGGGGAGCTTCCGCCCAAACGTGGGTTCTTCACAACTTCCGACAGTTGGGTGGCCTGTGTAAAGCCTCCACCCACTCTGGCAAGTTGGATACCCACCCCAAACTTCCCCCCGAGACCACAATCCAGATCCAGGCAGTTTAAAGCAACAGAGATAAACCCCCAGACTGATTGCTGGATCTCCCTACAATTCGCAGACCAGGAGCTAGAGCCACTCTGACTCTGCAAAATGGCTTCTGTGCAGGTGTTTCTTCAGCAGCTTTTTGCCCCCAGGGGAGGAAGCCATGCATTCCCCAAATATTGGTCCCAAAGTCCATAGGGCACTATCCTCTCACTTTTTCCTAGGCATATCTGTGCTGATAATTCTGGAATCGCCACAATTGCTGGTGTTCTGGGTCCCTCCAGCCGGGTGAATGCCCGGCGCCCTGGGCCTAAAACCGCGGACCTGGGCTCAGCTCTCAGCGCTGTGCTGTTGATTCCCAGAGTGATGTGTTGCCTGCTCTCAGAGCGGTGTGCTGGCCACTCCCTGCAGGGCTGCTGGGCTGTCCTCAGCAGCAGGTTAGTTTCTCTGTGTAATTCTGTGGGTTCTGGGGCTCCAGAAGTTTTTCGGAGTCTCCTTTCACATTATTTGAAATTTTTGTGGGGCAGAGCACATTGGAAATGCTGTTTCTACTCTGCCATCTTGGCTCCACCCCCCCACCCCCAACAGGTTCTCTTTCTTAACAAAGACTTCATTTAATCACAGGCAAGGCTCAAAGAAACTTGAACTAAAACAAGACGCTAAATAAATAACTGAAACAAGGGGTTAAGTATTCATTTGCTTCCTGTTGCAAATTGTAGCAAGCAAAACACTAGTGAGGAGGGATAGAGTGAAAGGAGAGAATGAGATAGAAGCATAATCAGGTGAAATATAGGGTGAGGTGACTTATACAGTTAGTAATCATAACTATGAATGTGAATGAGATGAATCACCAATAAAAGGAAAACAGATTGCAAAGAGGATTAAAAAAAGGAATCCTACAATATGTTGTTACAAGAAATACATTGAAGCACAGACACACACACAAAGTAAAGGGAAGGATTTGGAACAGAATCTATTATGTGTCGGCTGAATTGTTGATAAAGAAAAGCAGGTACAGTAATTGTGCTGTCAGACAAAGAAAACACACGAAAAACATTGATTTTATTAAAAGAGATAAGGAAGGAAGTTCCATCTTGCTAAAATGACCATAGACAACGAACCAAAATCAGTATTAAACATATATACACTAAATGGTATAGCATCCATTTTTAAAAGAGAAGGTAGCTGAATTATAGGAGGAAATAAACAATAAAATAGGGGACCTCAAATTTTCCCTCTCAGAACTAGATAAATCTAACCACAAAATAAGTAAGAGTAAAATAACTCGAGGTAGTGAATAGAATTTTAGAAAAGTTAGGTCTCTAGAGAAAATTGAATGGCAGTAGAAAGAAATACAGGTTTTTCTCAAGATTAAACAATGCCATCACAAAATTAGGTCATGTGTTAGGGCATAAAAACCTCACAATCTAATTCAATAAAGTAGAAATATTAAATGATTTTTTTCTGATAACAATAAAAAATTACATTCATTGAAGGGGAAGACAAGATGGATAAAAAGTTATTGAAGGTGCGGAGCCAAGATGGTGGAGAAGAAACAGTGATTCCAAGCAACTCTGCCCCCAGATTTCCTCCAAACTATGTAAAAGGAGACTCTGAACAACTTCTGGAGCCCCAGCAACCACAGAACGACACAGAGAAGCTAACCTCCCATTGAGGACAGCCCAGCAGCCCTGCAGGAAGGAACAGTGCAGTGGTCTGGGACACAGCAGTGCTCAGTGTGGGGAGCTGAGCACAGTTCTAGTCCACCTGAGTCGAGGTTTTAGCCACAGGGCGGCATGGCCAGCAACCACCTGGAGAGATCCCAGAACACCAGCAGCTGTGGCAATTCCAGAATTATCAACATAGAAATGCCTAGGAGAAAGTGAGAGGTTAGTGCCCTATGGACTTTGGGACCAGTAACTGGGGAACGTGTTGGCTTCCTCCCCTGGGGGCTAGAAGCTGCTGAGGAGATACACCATTTTGTAGTTTTCACAGGCGCCTCCAGCTCCTGGCCTGTGAACTGTAGGGAGACTCAGCAGTTAGTCTTGGGGGGGTAATCGCCCTTGCTTCAAACTCCCTGCATCTGGATTGTGATCTGGGGTGAAAGTGCTGGCTGGGTTTCCAGCTTCCCAGAAACAGAATTTGCCCCCCCCCACACATTTGGAATGAAAATTCCCTTATCTGGCGGCAAAGGCATAGTGTGGCAACAAGCCTAAAAGTCAAGTAATGAAGTAGCAACATGACAAGGCAAAGGAAACAAATTAAACAGAAAAATGCAACCCTTGACACCTACTTTGGGGACAACAGCCTTTAGGAAGAACACAACACCTTAAAAAATAGACTAACCCAAATGGCAAAGGTGGACCAAAAGGGCAATGAGGAGAAGAATGCCTTAAAAAGTCGAATTTGCCAGATGGGAAAAGAATCTCAAAAGCTTACTGAGGAGATTCATTCCTTCAGAGTTAGACTGGAACAAATGGAAGCTAATGACTTTATGAGAAATCAAGATGCTGTTAAGCAGATACAAACAAATGAAAGAGTAGAAGGCAATGTGAAATATCTCATGGGAAAAACCACTGACCTGGAAAATAGATCTAGGAGAGACAATTCAAAAATTATTGGACTACCTGAAATCCATGATCAAAGAAAGAACCTAGAAATCATCCTTCAAGAAAATCTCAAGGAAAATTGCCCTGATGTTTTAGATCCAGAGGGCAAAATAGAGGTTGAAAGAATCCACCAATCACCTCCTCAAAATGATCCCAAAAAGAAAACACCTAGGAATATTATAGCCAGGTTCCAGAATCCCTAGATCAAGGAGAAAATACTACAAGCAGCCAGGAAGAAACAACTTTAATTTTGTGGAAACACAATCAGAATAGCACAGGACCTGGCAGCTTCTACATTGAGGGATTGAAGGGCATGGAATATGATATTCCAGAGGGCAAAAGAGCTGGGAATGAACCCAAGAATGAACCCAGCAAAACTGAGTATTTTGTTTCAGGGGAAAATGTCGTCATTCAGTGGAATAGAGGACTTTCAAGCATTCTTGAGGAAAAAAACAGAATTGAATAGAAAATTTGACATCCAGACACAAGAAGCAAGAGATTCCTGAGAAGGTAATCAAGGAAAAGAAATCAAAAGGAACTTATCAAAGTTGAACTATTTACATTTCTATATGGAAAAACAATAAATACGACTGAGGAAATCTTTCTCACTGTGAAAATAATGGAAGAAGGGTGTGAATGTGAATACATATGTGAATGTGTGTGTACATGTTTACAGTTATATATGGATAGAGGGCATAGGTTGAATTTGTTGGGAAGGGAGGATACTCAAGGGGTGAAGTTGTGAGGTGAGAGAGGAAAGTGGCAGGAAGAGATGGGGAGAGACAGGGTTGGGTAAACTATCTCATTTAGAGGAAGCAGGGGGAAGAGCCTGCAGGGGAGGGGAAAAATAGGAAGGCAAAAAGGCAAAACCACATTCTCATTGAATTTGGTTCAGGGAGAGAATGACATACATACTAGGTGGGACATCTCAACATACAGCAGAATGCGGGAAAGGGGTAGGAGAGGAGGGATGATCCATGGGAGGGCATCCTTGGGGGGAGGGGAAGTTGGAGGTACCCACTATGGAAGAGGAACAGGATCAAGTGAGGAATGGACTAGGTGGGGGTGGGATTAGGGGGAGGGAATTATAAGCAGCCTTGTACAATATATCTATTATGACAATGTTTTGCATAGCTAGACATGTACAACATATACTGAATTACTTATCTCCCAAGAGGAAATGGGTGACAAAGGAGGAAGGATATAGATCTGAAATTCGAGGTCTTAAGATTAAATGTTTCAAATATATAAAACTACTATTATTAATACTATTTTGCTTGTAATTGGGAGATAAGATGTGCAGGCATTGAGACACAAAGAGTCACCTTCCTCTAATGGAGAGGTCGAAGAGGGTGTGGGAGAGGATAGGGGAGAGAGCAGATTGGAGGAAGCGATGTCTTGAGGGACTGCTGTTCTGGGAGGGTGGGTAGGGGAACAATGCGGGGGGAGGGGAAAGATTGTAACTCAAAATCTGGCGGAAAGGAATGTTGTAAAACAGAAGTTAATAAAGCATTTGTTTAAATAAAAAAGTTATTGAAAACTAAATAAACTAGCCCCAACATATGACTTTGTTATAAACAAATAACAGAAGCATTCATTATTTTCTTTTTTTTTTCCAAAGGAAAGTAGGTATTTAATAAATGATATTGCATTTTTTTTAATCTTCATTCCCAGGAGAATTGGAAAGGGTAAGTATACAATTTGTACATCTAAATTCATGTATGGAAATAATTTAAACTACAGGTGAATGATTAATACAAATTTTATATCTATATATTTGCTATTGATAACATTAGAAAGTTAATATTTTACAGGTTTCCCAAAGAATTTTAATGGGACCACTTTTGACCTTCAGAATTTTTTTTATTCATTTTTTTTATTCATTTCTGCCAGGCTTTGAGTTACAATTTTTTCTCTATTTTTCTCCTACCCACGATCCCAGAATAGCAGTCCCACAAGATATCCCCTTATCCAATCTGCTCTATCCCATATCTTCTCCCATACCCCCTTCGACTTTTCCATTAGAGCAACTTGAGTCTCTGTGCCTCAATGCCTCCACATCTTATCTCCCAGTTACATGAAAAATAGTATTAATAATAGTATTTATAAATATTTGGAACATTTAATTTTAAAAACTCGAATTTCATATCCATTCCCTTCCTCCCTTGTCACCCATTCCCTCTGGGAAGATAAGTAATTCAGTATGTGATGTACATGAGTATCTATGCAAAACATTAACACAATAGATATATTGTAAAAGGCTGCTAATAATTCCCTCAAACCCATCCCACCCCCCACCTGGTCCATTTCCTACTTTGACTTTGTCCTTCTTCGATAGTGGGTACTTCCAACCTCCCCTCCCCCAGAATGCCCTCCCCCATTGTCCCCCTCTCATCCGCCTTCTCCCTATTCTGCTGCAGGGTGAGATATCCCATTTAGTATGTATGTCATTCTCTCCCTGATCGAAATTCAAGGGGAATATGGTTTCACCTTTTTGCCGTCCTATTCTTCCCCTCCCCTGCAGCAACTTCCCCTTGTTGCTTCTACATGAGATAGTTTACTCGACTCTCTTTCCCCATCTCCTCTTGCCACTTTCCTCTCTCACCTCATAATTTCTTCCCTTAAGTATAATCCCTTCCCAACAAATTCAACCTATGCCCTCTATCCATGTATAACTGTAAACATATATACACACATTCACATATGTATTCATATGCCCATATACCCTTCTTCAACTATTTTCATACTGAGAAAGCTTTCCCCTGAAACAAAATATTCAGTTTTGCTGGGTAGGTGACCCTTGGTTTCAATCCCACCTCTTTTGCCCTCTGGAATATCATATTCCATGCCCTTCCATCCCTCAGTATAGAAGCTGCCAGGTCCTGTGTGATTCTGATTGTGTTTCCACAATATTGAAATTCTTTCTTCCTGGCTATTTGGAGTATTTCCTCCTTGATCTGGGAATTCTGGATCCTGGCTATAATACTCCTGGGAGTTTTCTTTTTGGGAACTTTTTCAGGAGGTTTTCTGTGTATTCTTTCAACCTCTGTTTTACCCTCTGGGTCTGAAACATCAGGGTAATTTTCCTTGAGAATTTCTTGAAGGGTGAATTCTAGGTTCTTTCTTTGATCATGGCTTTCAGTTAGTCCAATAAGTTGTAAATTATCTTCCCTGTATCTATTTTCCAGGTCAGTGGTTTTGCCCATGAGATATTTCACATTGCCTCCTATTCTTTTTTTTTTTTAATGCTTTATTAACTTCTGTTTTACATCATTCATTTCTGCCAGATTTTGAGTTACAATCATTTCCCCCCTTTATTCCCCTACCCAACCCCCAAGAATACCAGTCCCACAAGATATCGCTTCCTCCAATCTGCTCTATCCCATACCTTCTCCCATACCCCCTTCGACTTTTTAGACATTATTCCAATTACAAAGGCGTATTGTACTAGGTGGGATGAAAGATGGTAAGGAAGAAATAAACCAAACAACGAAAAGAAAAAGATCATTTAGTTTGCTTCCATCAGGATTCAGGCTCAGTTCTTTCTAGTGATATCTCTGGATGGTGCTTTTCTCACTTTGTTGAGTCTTTCAGGATTGACTTATATCACTGCATTGCTGAAAAGAGTCCAGTCTATCATAGCTGGTCATCACAGATATGGTATGTCTGTGATTGTATACAAATTTCTTCTGATTCTACTCTTCTCGCTCAGCATCAGTTTGTATAAGTCTCTCCAGGTAATTGTGAAATCCATCACCTCCTCGTATCTTATAGCACAATAATATTCCATTACATTCATATACCACAACTTTTTTAGCCATTCCCCAATTGATGGGCACCCTTTTAGTTTCCAATTCTTTGCAACCACAAAAAGGGCTGCTAAAAATATTTTTGTACATATGGGTCTTCCTCCCACTTCTATGATCTCTTTGGGATATAACCCTAGAAGTGGTATGGCTGGGTCAAAGGGTATGAAATTATTTATAATCCTTCGGGCATAATTCCAGATTGCTCTCCAGAATGGTTGGATAAGTTCACAACTCCACCAGCAATGTATTAGTGTTCCAATTTGTCCACATCCTCTCCAGCATTTGTCACTTTCTTGTTTTGTCATCTTAGCCAATCTGACTGGAGAGATGTGGTATCTCAGAGTTGTTTTGATTTGCATTTCTCTATTTAATAATGATTTAGGGCATTTCTTCATATGCTTATAGATATCTATAATTTCTTTCTCTAAAAACAGCCTGTTCATATCCTTTGACCATTTATCAATTGGGGAGTGACTTGTATTCATATAGATTTGGCTCAATTCTCTATAAATTTTAGAAATGAGTCCTTTGTCAGAGACACAAGTTGTAAAAATTCTTTCCCAATTTCCCACCTCCCTCTTGATTTTGGTTACATTGGCTTTGTTTTTACAGAAGCTTTTCAATTTAATGTAATCAAAATTATCCCTTTCTCATTTCATAATGCTCTCTATTTCTTGTTTTGTCCTAAAATCTTCCCGTCTCCATAAATCTGTCAGGTAAACTATTCCTTGCTTTCCCAAATTGCTTACAGTATCATCCTTTACTTCTAGATCATGCACCCATTTAGACGTGATTTTGGTATATGGTGTTAGATAGTGATCTATGACCACTTTCTGCCATACACTATTCCAGTTTTCACAGTAGTTTTTGTCAAACAGTGCATTCTTATCCCCAAAACTGGGTTCTGAACAATAGATTACTATATTCATTAACTGCTGAGTCTCCTGCGCCTAATCTATTCCATTGGTCCACTACTCTACACCTCTGCCAGTACTAAGCAGTTTTGATGACTGCTGCTGTATAATACAGATTAAGATCTGGCATAGCTAGCCCACCTTCCCTCGCATTACTTTTCATTAATTCACTTTATATTCTAGACCATTTGTTTTTCCAAGTAAATTTTGTTATTATTTTGTCTAACTCTACAAAGTAGTTTTTTGGTAAATTGATTGGTATGGCACTAAATATATAGTTTAATTTGGGTAAAATTGTCATTTTTATTATATTAGCTCCACCCAGCCACAAGAAATTGATATTTTTCCAACTATTTAGATCTGATTTTATTTGTGTGAGAAGTGTTTTGTAGTTGTGATCATACAGATTCTGGGTTTGTTTTGGCAAGTAGATTCCCAAATATTTTAAAATGTCTACAGTGACTTTAAATGGGATTTTTCTTTCTATCTCTTGTTGTTGAGTTTCATTAGAGATGTACAGGAATGCTGAGGATTTATGTGGGTTTATTTTATATCCAGCAACTTTGCCAAATTTATTTATTGTCTCAAGTATTTTTTTACTTGATTCTCTAGGATTCTCTAAGTATATCATCATATCATCTGCAAAGAGTGATAGCTTGGCCACTTCTTTGCCTAATTTGATTCCTTTGATTTCTTTTTATTCTCTAATTGCTACTGCTAGTGTTTCTAGTATCAGATTGAATAAGAGGGGTGATAATGGACACCTTTGTTTCACTCCTGATCTTATTGGAAAGGCTTCTAGTTTATCCCCATTGAATATAATACTTGCTGATGGTTTTAGATAGATGCTAGCAACTATTTCAAGGAAGGCTCCATTTATTCATATACTTTCTAGTGTTTTTAATAGGAATGGATGTTGTACTTTGTCAAAAGCCTTTTCTGCATCTATTGAGATGATCATGTGGTTTCTGCTAGTTTTATTGTTGATGTGCTCAATTATACTGATGGTTTTCCTAATATTAAACCATCCTTGCATTCCTGGAATGAATCCTACCTGATCAAAATGTATTATTTTTATGATAAGTTGTTGGAGTCTTTTGGCTAATATTTTATTTAGAATTTTTGCATCTAAATTCATGAGGGACATTGTTCTATAATTTTCTTTCTCTATTTTATCTCTTCCTGATTTAGGAATCAGTACCATATTTGTGTCATAGAAATAATTTTGTAGGACTCCTTCTTCACTAATTTTCCCAAATAGTTTGTAGAGTATTGGAATCAATTGTTCTTTAAATGTTTGAACAATTCACTTCCTCTTCTGTTAATCTGGGCAACTTGTGATTTTGTAAATATTCATCCATTTCACTAAGATTGTCATATTCATTTGCATACAATTGGGAAAAATAATTCCTCATTATTTTTTTTTTATTTCCTCTTCATTAGAGGTAGATTCACCCTTTTTGTTTTTGATACTCATAATTTGGTTTTCTTCGTTCATTTTTTTTTATCATATTTACTAAGGGACTATCAATTTTGTTGATATTTTCATAAAACCAGCTCTTAGTTGTATTTGTTAATTAAATAGTTTTCTTAATTTCAATTTTATTAATCTCTCCTTTGGTTTTCAATATTTATAATTTAGTACTAAATTGGGGATTGTCAATTTGTTCTTTTTCTAGCTTTTTCAATTGCATGTCCTATTTATTGACCTCCCTTTTCTCTAATTTATTCATGTATGCACTCAGGGATATAAAACTTCCCCTGAGAACTGCCTTTAGTGCATCCCACAAATTTTGGTATGTTGTCTCATTATTATCATTCTCTTGAATGAAATTATTGATTGTTTCTATTATTTCTTCTTTGACCCATACATTCTTTAGGATTAAATTGTTTAATTTCCAATTAGTTTTTAGTCTATCTTTCCCTGGCCCTTTATTGCAAATAATTTCTGTTGCATCATGATCTGAGAATGATGCATTTAATATTTCTGCCTTTTTGCACTGGATTGTGAGGTTTTTATGCCCTAGTACATGGTCTATTTTTGAGTATGTACGATGCGCTGCTGAGAAGATAGTAAATTCCTTTTTATCCCCATTCACTTTTCTCCAGAGATCCATCATATCTAGTCTCTCTAAGATTCTATTCACCTCCTTAACTTCTTTCTTGTTTATTTTGAGTTTAGATTTATCGAGTTTAGAGAGGGGCAGATTAAGGTCCCCCACTAGTATAGTTTTGCTATCTATTTCTTCATCTAATTGCTTTAACTTCTCCTCTAGGAATTTGGATGCTATACCACTTGGTGCATATATATTAAGTAGTGATATTGCTTCATTCTCGATGGTGCCTTTTAGTAGGATATAGTTTCCTTACTTATCTGTTTTAATGAGATCTATTTTTGCTTTTGCTTTATCTGAGATAAGTATTGCTACTCCTGCTTTTTTTACTTTAGCTGAGGCATAATAAATTTTACTCCAACCTTTTACCTTTACCCTGTGGGTATCCCTTTGTTTCAAATGTAGACAGCATAATGTAGGATTACAGTTTTTAATCCATTCTGCTATCCGCCTCTGTTTTATGGGAGAGTTCATCCCATTCCCATTCACAGTAATGTTGACTATCATTCTCTTTCCCTCCATCCTATTCCCTCCCCCCTGTTTATGTGTGTGTGTGTGTGTGTGTGTGTGTGTGTGTGTGTGTGTGTGTGTGTCTTTTAATGCATTCAGCAGAAAAAAGAAGATGACTGGAAAATATCAGTCAAGACAATTGCAAAAATTGCTCATTGGATATATATATATATATATATATATATATATATATATGTGTGTGTGTGTGTGTGTGTGTGTGTGTGTGTGTGTGTGTGTGTGAGTGTGTGTGTGTGTGTGTTTTAGAAAAGCAGGCTTTATATAATAAAATTCTGTAGACTCATATGCAGCTCTCCTTTTCTATTGTATTATGTATATAGAAAAGCCAATTTTATTTTTTTTTTGTTCCAGAAATAAAATTAAAGAAAATACAGATAGTTCGGAATGAATCACACAAAAATGGAGATAATAGTTAATGCCCTGTTAAATTTGAAATACCCCCTCCCTTAATAAATAAGCTAGTATTTAAAGATTCACTTTCTTTAAGCTTTCTTTTTTTCCCAGTTCTTTGTAGAGGGAAATGTGCATGTTTGTTGATATTTCTCAAGTTCATAGTAATAAAAACTTGATTGAATTAACAAATGAACAAATGAATTCCCCTTCAATTATGAATACTGCCCCCCAAAGGACTATTTCTATGCCAAGCAAGCTAGGAGGAAAACAGATTGTGGCTCATTGGTAATTGACTAAAGCAGAGGTATGAGGTCAGACATTAGGGTGCTATTTCCAATGTAAATTTTAAAATCATTATTCTGAGCCTAGGAAGGTAATCAAATGCAAAAGGAGTAGAGTCCACTGATGAGGGTTTGAAGGGAATAGTGCCATCAGTGGAAATCTGGATTACAGATAAATTTGAGAAGCAGGGAGAGTGTTGGAGGAAATATTAAAGGCACAAAGAGTTGGTTTAAAGAGAGGAATGGTGTTTCTACTTTTCCAAAACAGAAGGTTAATTCTAGACTTCTAATTCGCCAGGCAGGAAAATAGACTGAATGTAGGGAAGAAATCAAGATACAGACCTGGTCAAACTTTTAGATTAACTTTAAATGTAATTTAACTGAAAGTTAATGACACATTTAGAGTCTGAAAACATAAGAGTGCATCCAATATTTTTATACTATCCTAGATAACTTTTACTTACATAATCACTCATATTACTTTTGGCATTCCTTTTCTGTTTTTCAATTACTATAGTCACATAAAGCCATGTTGGCAGCTTCATAGTTTCAGTTTTTAAGCAGCTTCAAATAACCATGCATGTTTTATTTTTTGCCTTTACCCAGATGGTTTTACTTTTCATGGAAATTTGGGGCTTGGCTTTTGCTTTTAAAGGCAAGGTATTGTTTGAGCTCTTTCATGATTCTCTGAAAGCCTTATTTCACTCTTTATATTCTTAAAAAGTATAGTACCATGTGAAGGATTAACTTTTGATTATTTTGGAAGAATCTAATTATAAATGTGAACCTGCCCACACCACCCCTTTCCAACACACTTAGAATAAGGTCATTAGGTAGACCAGTAGACAGACTGTTGGACTGGAGTCAAGAAAATCTGAGTTCATCACAGAAAGTCAAATGAGCAGGACCAGGAGAATATTGCACACACTAACAGCAAAATCATAAGGATGATAATCTATGAAAGACTTAGCTACTCTAATCAAGACTATGATCCAACACAATTCTAAACGATCAATCATGAGGAATGTTATCTACCATGAAGATAGAACTGATGATCTCTGAATGAGGATGGAAGCATCCTTTTTTTCTATTCCATTTCTATTGTTTTTTGTTTTCTTTTTAACAGCCAATATGGAAATATGCCTTACATGATTTCATAGGTATAATTAAAGTCAAATTACCTTCTCAAGGAGCATGTGGGGAGGAAGGGAGAGAGACAATTTGAAAATCAAAATATTAAAATGATTGTTAAAAACTTTTTAAACATGTAATCCATAAATATTTTGCAAAAACATATTTAAAGGAATAATACAAAGAAAACCTGAGTTCAAACCCTACTTCACATACTTAGAAGGTGTGTTACCCTGGAGAAATCACCTAATGTTTCTCACCCTTTGTTTGCTCATCTGTAAAATGAAGAGATTTGAGACACCTACCTACATTCTAACTCTATGCTGGATGAGGGATTCTACTTTCAAAAATTTAACTATTTATCTCATGAAAATTCTGTGCTTCTATACATTTAAAGAATGTAGTTTTACCCAAACCCTATTTATTTCCTCTATATTTAACCTTGGTATTTTTTCCTGGTTAATGTAACAGGAAGGACAGCTAAGCAGTGCAGTAGATAGAGTAGTGGGACTGAAGTAAAGTGGATTCATCTTCCTGAGTTCAAATCTGGCCTTAGATACTTACTAGCTGTGTGAACCCACACAGGTGACTTAAACTTGTTTCCTCAGTTCTTCATTTTAGAAATGAATTGGAGAAGGAAATAGCAAACCACTGGAATATTTTTGTCCTCCTCCTTCCTCCCCCCACAAAAAAAAAAAAACAAAAAACAACCAAGCAACCAAAAATCCTCCCAAAATGGGCTCACAAAGAGTCAGACATGACTGAAAAATGGCAACAACAGCAAATCTAACAGGATAGTTGATTGAATCATTCATATAAAAAAGATGTGCTTCCATAATGACATGATTTCCAATGGGAGGAACCATCTCCTTGCTTTAGGAAGTGTTCTGTGGTTACTTCTGGTCTGTTAACCATTTGAGGAGGAGAGAGATTGTTGAATAGTCTCTTAGCTAGAGCTCTCAAAAATTCAAAAGGTACCAGTTAAACACAGTGTGACTCTTGGCTCTGATCCTTTCTGATCTGACTGACATTATAAAAGGATGATAAACTGCTTTGGGCCTCCAAGTAGAGGAAGGAAACTCGGGAGCATCTCTTACATGAGACTGGCATAAAATGGGGAGTGCCTGGCCTTGCTATTCCTTCTGTCTTATCTATGTCTCTTTCTTCCTTTTTAGTGAATGAGATTAGAAAAAGCTATATTCTTATGAGTTCTATAAGGTCAGGAGAGTTAGCAACTGGAAGGTCATAGAACAGGCTTCATGCTAGATTTCCTGTCCAGCTAGACTAGCAGGTAGGTGTTGCAGAACTATTTGAAGGACCAAGTCCATAAGTACCTGAGATTTGTCCTCATCCAGGGATTATGACACATTTGGGGAGTGCACCTGGTGAGATGAATTTTATATAGAAACTTTCGTTATGTTTAACCCCTCAGTCTTCCTAGGGATTGAAGTACTATATTCCTTCAATATAACTGAGGAATGTTTTCTGCAGGGGTTGAGGGAGGGGAAAGTGTTCTGTCCCTCATATTAAATATCCCTTTATAAAAATAAATTCATGATAAATGGTTAAAGTGGAACACTAATTACTAATGTATAGCACTAGTAAGTATATATCAAAATGGTGGCATAGGGCTATAACTTTAGAAAAGAGAGGCAACCAATCTCTTTGTGTATTGTACACTTAGGAAGAGATGTAGCCAAGCTTGCTCCAAAAAAGTAAGTCCAGAATACTCCTATCCTAGTATATTAAGATAATGTATCTAAGTGAACAGTGGAATTTAAAAACATCTTGAAAAGAAACACTTTTGCATGACATCAATGTGTGCTAAAGACCTGACCTGTGATGGGGGTACCTTGCAATCTAAAAATCTAAAATCAAAGGATATCCTTCAATTGTTAGGGAGTTAATGATCATTAGTCTCAGTTACACAAGGATATCTGGGAAAATTAGTCACTTGTTTTATAAGAATGACAACCCCAAAGCAGGAAGGAAAAAAGAAGTGGGTGATAGCTCATGACTTTACTCTATAAGCATATAAATAAAACTAACTAACCACTTAATGGCTGCTGCTCTTTTCTTTAGGAGTAATTTAGCAATAATTGCATCTACACACTGTTCCTTTCTTTTAAAAGCTCTGTCTCTAAAATAAATGAGCCTTCTATTCACCATTGTACATAGAGGTTGCAGGGGGGCTAGAATAAGTGTTCATTGGTTCAACTAGCATAGGTATTTGGCCTTAACAGCAGTATCCCATTATTGGCTTTTATGCATAGGACTTCACCAAGTCCTCTCCTCAACCTTGCCCATTGTGATCTCATTGTAATAACGCCTTATGTTACACTGGCTGATCATTTTCACCTGACTTTTGGAAAAATAGCCATTTGACAATTGTCTTTTTTCAAATTGTTCCTATCTTCCTAAAAAAAAAAAGTCATTATGTATACATCCCCACCATTTCTATACAAAATAGCTTTCAACTGTGTAGATATCAACTAAGAGCCTCCTATTACCTTAGTTATTGAATTGCTAAGTAAATCAATTACATCACCTGTCTAAGGCTCCATTTCTACATGAGGAACTTCAATACTATTTACCTCATTAAATATTGCTAAGTATTAATAAGAAAATAATGTGCTGCGGAGCCAAGATGGCAGGGTACAAACAGCAGGTCCGAGCCACTCTCCCAACAGACTACCTCCAAACTATGTAAAAGGGGACTCTGAACAACTTCTGGAGCCCCAGCCCCCACAGAACGACAAAGAGAAGCTTACCTTCCGCTGAGGACAGCCCAGCAGCTCTGCAGGAAGGACCAGTGCAACACCAGAAGTATGCATGGAGCCAATTACAGGTCTGCCTGAGTCATGATTTTAGCCCCATGGTGGCAGGGCCAGTGGTGGGCTGGAGGGAACCCAAAACACCAGCAGCTGTGGTGATTCCAGAATTATCAACATAGACATGCCTAGGAAAAAGTGAGAGGTTAGTGCCCTATGGACTTTGGGACCAGTATTTGGGGAATGCATCAGCTTCCTCCCCTCAGAGGTGAGAAGCTGCTGAGGAGACACGGCATTTTATAGTTTTCAGAGGCAGCTCCAGCTCCTGGCCTGTGAACTGTAGGTATATCCAGCGATCACTCTTGGGGGGTAATTGCTCTTGCTTTAACTGCCCTGGATCTGGATTGTGATCTGGGGTGGAGGTAGTGGGTGGGTTTACAGCTTGCCAGAAATGGAAGTTGGCACCCCCACACATTCAGGACGAAAGTTCCCGTCTGGCGACAGGCCATACTGTGGCAACAAGCCCAAAAGTCAAGTAATTAAGTGACAACATGCCAAGGCAAAGGAAACAAATTAAACAGAAAAATGCAACCTTAGACTCCTACTTTGGGGGCAAAGAGGATTGTAGCATAGAGCGGGAGGAGGACTGTGAGGTCAGAAGTCCTGCTCCAAAAGCGCCAGGGGAAAACACGAGTGGGTTGCAGGCCATAGAGGACCTGAAGAAGGACTTTAAAAATCAAATAAGAGAAGTGGAGGAAAAATTGGAAAGAGAAGTGAGAAGGATGCAGGAAAAGTAGGAAATGAGGGTCAACATCCTGACTGAGGAAAACTACACCTTAAAAAATAGACTAACTCAAATGGCAAAGGAGGCCCAAAAGGGCAATGAGGAGAAGAATGCCTTAAAAAGTCGAATTTGCCAGATGGAAAAAGAATCTCAAAAGTTCACTGAGGAGATTCATTCCTTGAGAGTTAGACTGGAGCAAATGGAAGCTAATGACTTTATAAGAAATCAAGATGATCTTAAGCAGATCCAAACAAATGAAAGGTTAGAAGGCTATGTGAAATATCTCATGGGAAAAAGCACTGACCTGGAAAATAGATCCAGGAGAGACAATTTAAAAATTATTGGACTACCTGAAAGTCATGATCGAAGAAAGAACCTAGAAATCACCCTTCAAGAAATTCTCAAGGAAAATTGCCCTGATGTTCTAGATCCAGAGGGCAAAATAGAGGCTGAAAGAATCCACCAATCACCTCCTGAGAAAGATCCCAAAAAGAAAACTCCCAGGAATATTATAACCAGGTTCCATAATCCCCAGATCAAGGAGAAAATTCTACAAGAAGCCAGGAAGAAACAATTTCAATATTGTGGAAACACAATCAGAATAGTCCAGGACCTGGCAGCTTCTACACTGAGGGATCGAAGGGCATGGAATATGATATTCCAGAGGGCAAAAGAGCTGGGAATGAACCCAAGGGTCACCTACCCAGCAAAACTGGGTATCTTATTTCAGGGGAAAATATGGTCATTCAGTGGAATAGAGGACTTTCAAGCATTTTTGAGGAAAAAACCAGAGTTGAATAGAAAATTTGACATCCAGACACAAGAAGCAAGAGATGGCTGAGAAGGTAATCAGGGAAAAGAAATCAAAAGGAACTTATCAAAGTTGAGCTATTTACATTCCTATATGGAAAAACAATAACTGTGACTGATGAAATCTTTCTCAGTATGAACATAATGGAAGAGGGTGTATGGTCATATGAATACATATGTGAATGTGTTTATATATGTTTACAGTTTTACATGGGTAGAGGGCATTGTTTGAATTTGTTGGGAAGGGAGGCTACTTACTGGGCGAAATTATGAGGTGAGAGAGGAAAGTGGCAAGAGGAGATGGGGAGAGACAGGGTAGGGTAAACTATCTCATGTAGAAGAAGCAAGGGGAAGTGTCTGTAGGGAAGGGGAAGAATAGGAAGGCAAAAAGGCAAAACCACATTCTCATTGAATCTGGTTCAGGGAGAGAATGACATACATTCTAAATGGGATATCTCAACCTGCAGCAGAATAGGGGGAAGGGGGATGAGAGGAGGGATGATGGATGGGAGGGCATTCTTGGGGGGAAGGGAGGTTGGAAGTACCCACTATAGAACAGGGCCAGGATCAAGTAGGGAATGGACCAGGTGGGGGGTGGGATGAGTGGGATGGAATTACAAGCAGTCTTGTAAAATATATATACTATCATCATGTTTTGCATAGCTAAACATGTACAACATACACTGAATTACTTATCTTTCCAGAGGGAATGGGTGACAAGGGAGGAAGGGAATGGATCTGAAATTAGAGTTCTTAAAATTAAATGTTTCAAATACATAGAAATATTATTATTAATACTCTTTTGCTTGTAATTGGGAGATAAAATGTGCAGGCATAAGGGCACAGAGATTCACCTTGCTCTAATGGAAAAGTCGAAGGCTGTATGGGAGAAGATATGGGAGAGAGCAGATTGGAGGAAACGATATATTGTGGGACTGCTATTCTGGGAGGGTGGGTAGGGGAAAAACAGGGGGGAAAATAATTGTAACTCAAAATCTGGCGGAAAGGAATGATGTAAAACAGAAGTTAATAAAACATTTGTTTTAAAAAAAAAGAATCTACAAACAAAAAGATCCAAATAAAGACAACAATGAAATAAAAAAAAAGAAAATGATGTGACATTTTCCTTTAAGAAACTAAATTCCACACTCAATTAATGATTCTCTATAAGACACTTTAAGTTGGGTCACTCATCAATCAGCATATTAGGAAATTATTATATGATATTTTTTCACCTACTTAACTTTGTTCTTTTCTATGGTTGTAGACATTGTTCTGCCTTTCAGTCTCCACTTGTTTTTCTCCCCAGTCATTCCATTTCATTTCTGAGTTATGTTTGTCCCTCAGTACATTGGACTCATATTTTCGCAACAGAAGTTGGATCATAAGGTCAAATTACTCAGATAAAAAAGAGCTTATATTTATCAAATGTTTTATATCTTATACAGTACTTCCTTCCCATTGTTCCTATCAGATAGGTGTTCAAATGCTAATATGTTTTATAGATGTAAAAATGAGACTCAGAAAGACTGAGTGTTTTGCATAAAGACATTCAATCTCTCCATCAATAAGCATTTATTAAGGATTTAATATAGTCTAGGCACTATGCTAAGCACTAGTTATATGAAGGCAAATACATTCTTTTATTTTTAAAGCAATTGGGGTTAAGTAACTTGCTCAGGGTTACACGGCTAGTCATTATTTATGTGTGGGTGCTCATTTTCTGAGGCAGGATTTGATCTCGGGTCATCCCAACTCCGAGGCCGGCTCTCTTACTCACTGCGCCACCTAGCCCCCCCTTTAGGGCAATTGGGGTTAAGTAATTTGCCCAAGGTTACACGGCTAGGTTTTTGTTTGTGTGGATTAAGTGTTTGAGGCCAGCTCCGAACTCAGGTCCTTCTGACTCCAGGGCCGGCGCTCTATTCACTGTGCCACCTAGCCGCCCTGCAAATACATTCTTTACTCTTAAGGAATTCATTTGGTGATGGAGTCATCAGGCAAACAACTATATGCAACCAAACTATATGCAAGACAACTTAGAAATTACAGAGCAAAGGCATTAGAATTAAGTGATTTAGAATGTTTTCCTGTAGATATTGGGATGTTCACAGAGATCTATAGGAAGCCAAAGAAGCCAGGAAGTGATGAGCAAGGAGAGTATTCTAGAAATGGGGACTACCAGTGAAAAAGCCTAGAGTCAGGAGATGGAGTGCCTTGTTGCACTGATTTCCATTGTCATGTAAAAGCAATTCTTTACAAATTATTTTAAAGTCATATAAAGTCTAACCTTCACTTAAGTCTTGATGTGATGCTTTATCATGTGGAGATGTGACCCTGGCTTCTTGAAGGCTGTACTATTAATTGGCAAGTTCCTGATGGCCCTGAAATGTTTTGAAAAATAAAACTTTAAATGTAAGCTCACTTATTGTCTGTGTATTTGTCACCTAAGGATACTTACATTTTTTTTTTTTAGCAATAGCAAATTTTACAGATTATCAACCAGGTTTGTAGAGAGATTTGCAACATCGGGTGACAGTGATAGGAAAAGAAAGCCCATAGCAGCTAAAGTATAGGTCCCTAAAATATTAAAGTATTAAATTACAAAATCTTCTTGGGAATAAGTGGGATATAAATCAAGAAAACTGCATAGGTAATTTGCTAATTTGTTAATTATTTTTTAAGTAACACACTCATAAATTTACTTATTAGAAGTTATTTGCATCTAATTCTGGTGATTCACATTAGCTGAAATGACACTGGTAGAAGGCACAGGGATTGGACCTGTACTTGTTTTAATATAGGGCACTCCTGGGTGCAAGGGTTGAAGGCCGAGAACTCTCTCTCCATTACAGCTTGATAATTTATTATCTTCAACATTACCTAAAGCACTAAGAGTACACTGAGAGTCTGTGTTACTTGTCCAGGGTCACCCAATATGACACATAAGATTAGAGGCAGGACTTGAACTCATATCTTTATGATTCAGAGGTTAGAACTCTATTCATTCTGCCACCTTGATCTCACAGTGAGGATTGTCAAAACTGAAGACTATAGGAGCACATGTTGTATTTTCCCCACATTTACAGTTGAAGACAAAGGATGCAGAATAGAATATTTGTTTAGGAAAGCATATAGTTTGCTCTGAAGCTAGCATCTAAGAAGTTTATACTTCAGGATAATAACAAGAATATTATGAATAATAATTATCATTTTGCTCCATATGT
Source organism: Gymnobelideus leadbeateri (assembly GCA_011680675.1). Classification (NCBI taxonomy): domain Eukaryota; kingdom Metazoa; phylum Chordata; class Mammalia; order Diprotodontia; family Petauridae; genus Gymnobelideus; species Gymnobelideus leadbeateri. Next base: position 163,069 of record WOXC01011650.1, on the reverse strand, counting down.
GCCACTGTGATAAATGTTTCTCAATTAATTCATCTAATCCTCACAAGAACACTGAGAGGTATGTACAATTATTATCCCTATTTTACATATGTGGAAACTGAGGTAAAGGAATTAAGTGACCTGAGCAGCTAGGAAGTATCAGAGGTCTGATTTGAACTTAGTTTTGCCCAATTCCAGGTATAGCTTCCTGACTCCTCACTTGGCACTCTATCTACTGTACCACCTGGCTACCCAACAACTTAAAATATTGCCATGAAGAACTCCTAGCCACTGACAGAGTATACTTAATGTAGCATGTATGCTAAAGGGCTTTGAAATTGTAATCAAAAAGGTTTTATTTTTTTAAAATGCAGGAGGGAGTATGTTGACTATGTTTATCCAGCAAGCTAGACACTATAGGAAGCAAGGACTATAAAAGAAGAAAATTTAGAGTAGTTTTGGACATTCACAATTGCAGAAAACAAAAGCAAGAAAGGAGACAACCATAATTCCATAAACCTGTTGTTTACATATAGATATACAAATTTAGGCAACAGATAAGACAATTAAAGGTTCTAATTCCAGGAAGCACATTTGAACTCACAGTTATCACCAAAACAGGGTGGAATAAAGCTCTGGAATGTGACCCTGGGGGTAAAAAAAAAAAATAACTAGAATGTTACTCTTGATAAATATCCATTATTCAAAAGAAAGAAAATGGGAAAAAATGGAGAATGAGGTACTGTGGAATTTTAAAAACTGTATTCTACTGTGAGGAAATCCAGGAGCCAGAATGGGAAATAATGGTGGAGGACTTTTGAATGAAATCAATACACATTAAAACACAAGAAGCTCTGTCATTGCATTTTTCTTCAGAACAAATGGACAGAAAAAGGAAACAGATAAGAAGATAAAAAAGTAGGCCACCAGAGTGGCACAGAGGCGAGTTGTAGAAGTGGAAAATTTCAGTTACCTAGAGATAGAGTTGTTTTATTTCCTTGTCTCTCTCTGTCTTTGTCTCACTGTCTTTTTCTGTGGGCCTGTCTGCCTCCTTCCCTGTCTGTCTCGCTATTTCTCTGTCTTTTTTCAAGGATAGCTCTCTCTGTCATTCTCTCTGTCTCTGGCTGTCTCTGTCTTTGTCTCTCTCAGTGACTCTCTCTGTCTCTGTCACTCTCTCAGTCTCTCTGTCTCGCTCTCTCTCTGTCCTTCTCTCTTTGACAAAATTATTCTTTAAAAGTTAAATGGATAAGCGAGAAAATACTGCATAGGTTCTTATTCTCACTAAGAGTGTTGAAGCAATTAAGTTTATTTAGCTTATAGAAGAGAAGAGAAGAGAAAATAGCCAAATTTAAATATTTGAAGGGCTGGGTTTTGGGGGGAAATATCTTATTCTGCTTGTCCACTCTGGGAAGAACTAAGAACAATCAGTAACATTTAACACAAGGAAACATTTGATAATATATAAAACATGAGATTAGAGGTTGTTTCAATGGTATAAGGAAAGCCTAGTGAAAAAATTCCTTTACCAATTTTGGATGACATCTTTTCTACAACTTGGAGACTTTTCTTGGGCACTGAAAGGTTAAGACTTGGACTATTTTCATAAAGCCAGTTTGAGTTGGAGGCAGTATTTGAATCCAGATCTTCTTAAGCCAGTTCCCTTTCAACTATACTATACCACCTCTCTTCAGAGTTTAGGCCTATCTCCAAACTCCTTCAAGAAAGCAAATTCCCCTTCAAGTGGAGGTTAGAGTGAAATATGACTTGTCAGTGGTGCATAATAGTGCTTAGCACAGTGCCTGGAACATAGAAGATACCTAATAAGTATTTATTGATTGATTATATGTTATATGTGTATATGTTATCTATCTATCTATCTATCTATCTATCTATCTATCTATCTATCTATCTATTCCCAAAAAGTCTTCCTCTTGTTTTAAACTTTAGTAAGTTAAAACTACAGGAACAGTCTTGTGAAAAAAATGTTCTAGGGGGCGGAGCCAAGATGGCAGAGTAGAAACAGCATGTCCAAGCCACTCTGCCCCCAGATTTCCTCCAAATTATGTAAAAGGGGACTCTGAACAACTTCTGGAGTCCCAGCACCCACAGAACGACACAGAGAAGCTAAGCTCCCGCTGAGGACAGCCCAGCAGCCCTGCAGGAAGGGGCGCAGGGAGCCGAACCGAAAATTCCCGTCTGGCAGCAGAGCCATAGTGTGGCAACAAGCCCAAAAGGCAAGTGGCAACATGTCAAGGCAAAGGAAACAAATTAAACAGAAAAACGCAACCCTAGACTCCTATTTTGGGGGCATAGAGCGGGAAAAGGACTGTGAGGTCAGAAGTCCTGCTCCAAAAGCCCCAGGGGAAAACATGAGTGGGTTGCAGGCCATAGAGGACCTTAAGAAGGACTTTAAAAATCAAATAAGAGAAGTGGAGGAAAAATTGGAAAGAGAAGTGAGAAGGATGCAGGAAAAGTATGAAATGAGGGTCAACATCATGACTGAGGAAAACTACACCTTAAAAAATAGACTAACTCAAATGGCAAAGGAGGCCCAAAAGAGCAATGAGGAGAAGAATGCCTTAAAAAGTCGAATTTGCCAGATGGAAAAAGAATTTCAAAAGCTCAATGAGGAGATTCATTCCTTGAGAGTTAGACTGGAGCAAATAGAAGCTAATGACTTTATGAGAAATCAAGATGCTGTTAAGCAGATCCAAACAAATGAAAGATTAGAAGGCAATGTGAAATATCTCATGGGAAAAACCACTGACCTGGAAAATAGACCCAGGAGAGACAATTTAAAAATTATTAGACTACCTGAAAGCCATGATCAAAGAAAGAACCTAGAAATCATCCTTCAAGAAATTCTCAAGGAAAATTGCCCCGATATTTTAGATCCAGAGGGCAAAATAGAGGGTTGAAAGAATCCACCAATCACCTCCTGAAAAAGATCCCAAAAAGAAAACTCCCAGGAACATTATAACCAGTTTCCAGAATCCCCGGATCAAGGAGAAAATACTACAAGCAGCCAGGAAGAAACAATTTCAATTTTGTGGAAACACAATCAGAATAGCACAGGACCCGGCAGCTTCTACACTGAGGAATCGAAGGGCATGGAATACGATATTCCAGAGGGCAAAAGAGCTGGGAATGAACCCAAGGGTCACCTACCCAGCAAAACTGAGTATTTTATTTCAGGGGAAAATGTGGTCATTCAGTGAAATAGAGCACTTTCAAGCATTCTTGAGGAAAAAAACAGAATTGAATAGAAAATTTGACATCCAGACACAAGAAGCAAGAGATGCCTGAGAAGGTAACCAGGGAAAAGAAATCAAAAGGAACTTATCAAAGTTGAACTATTTACATTCCTATATGGACAAAACAATAACTGTGACTGATGAAATCTTTCTCACTATGAACATAATGGAAGAAGGGTGTATGGTCATATGAATACATATGTGTATGTGTGTATATGGTTACAGTTATATATGGATAGAAGGCATAGTTTGAATTTGTTGGGAAGGGAGGGTACTCAAGGGGTGAAATTATGAGGTGAGAAAGTGGCAAGAGGAGATGGGGGAGAGACAGGGTAGGGTAAACTATCTCATGTAGAAGCAGCAAGGGGAAATGGTTGGAAGGGAGGGGGAGAATAGGAAGGCAACAAGGCAAAACCACATTCTCATTGAATTTGCTTCAGGGAGAGAATGACATACATACTAAATGGGATATCTCAACCTACAGCAGAATAGGCGGAAGGGGGATGAGAGGACAGATGATTGATGGGAGGGCATCCTTGGGGGGAGGGGAGGTTGGAAGTACCTACTATAGAAGAGGGACAGGATCATGTAGGGAATGGACCAGGTAGGGGGTGGGATGAGTGGGAGGGAATTATAAGCAGCCTTGTACAATATATCTACTATGATAATGTTGTGCATAGCTAGACATGTACAACATATATGGAATTACTTTTCTTCCCAGAGGGAATGGGTGACAAGGGAGGAAGGAAATGAATCTGAAATTCAAGGTCTTAAGATTAAATGTTTCAAATATATATAAATACTATTATTAATACTCTTTTGCTTGTAATTGGGAGATAAAATGTGCAGGCATTGGGACACAAAGATTCAGCTCGCTCCAATGGAAAAGTCGAAGGGCGTATGGTATAAGGTATGGGAGAGAGCAGATTGGAGGAAGTGATATCTTTTGGGACTGCTATTCTGGGAAGGTGGGTAGTGGCAAAACAGGGGGGTGGGGCAATGATTGTAAGTCAAAATCTGGCATAAATAAATGACGTAAAACAGAAGTTAATAAAGCATTTGTTAAAAAAAAAAACTACAGGAAGACTTATGTTACATAATCCCTGAACATTCATCATGTTACTGAATTCTTAAAACACATGTAATTTGAGAGGCTAATATAGATAGTAATCACTACTCTACCCTGTATTTCAATAGAGGGAAAATATCTTTCCCTCTCCATAGAACTACCCAGCATTTCTGTGTGGCTCTAATAAATACACCAGAAATAATGAATGAAGTAGATGTGTACCTGAGCTAAAAAAGGAGAATGTAAACCCAGATCTTTCTGACTCCATATACAGGATTCTTTTATCATACTAGGCTGATTCTTTATCACAAACAAACAACACCGCTAAAAAGAAAAAATATATATATATATATTTATATATATATATATATATTCTTTGTATAATTCTATTTTTTCTTTCTCTGAGCAAAATCTATCTCCTATATTTCTCTTTTTCATTAGCAAACTGACTCCAGTAATTAGTTTTCCTAAGGGAATCTGACAAAATACAGATTCAAACCTATGCCTCACTTAAATTTCACTCTTCTGTATGCTCTAATCAAATACATAATACATATATATATATATGTGTATACACATGAATGTTGCATATGTATTTTTGAGTGTGAATATTCTATATTTGGAATATTTATATTTACTTTCTGAGATTAGTCTTGATTTTTTTTTTACATGAAGATATGCCATTTCTCTTTGGTTTAAGAGAGACATGACATTCTTTATGACTGGAGACAGAGAGAAAAATCAAAGAATAACATTAGCACAAAAGTATATCTTCTATACATTAGTGAGAATGAGAGAGAGAGAGAGAGAGAGAGAGAGAGAGAGAGAGAGAAACATGTTACTATAAATAATAATTCTAAAAGTAAAATGAGTTACTTTAAAGCATAGTAAATTTTCTTATATGGGTGTTAAGTAGCATCGTACATAGATCTCTAGACCTGAATCCAAGAATTCCTGAGTTAAAATCTAGACTCAGACACATGCTAATTATATGACCCAATATTTATCTGCTTCAGTTTCCTCAACCATAAAATGGAGATATAATTAGCAATATTTATAAAGTGCTGAACACAGTGTCTGGTGTATAGTAGGTTTTAATTCATGCTTCTTTTCTTCTTTTCATTCCTTCTTCCTTCTTTCTTCGAATGCTAGATTACCAAAAAAATAATAAATAAATAAATAAATAATCATGTCTACAGGACTCATACTCTGGGTAGGACTAGATCAGGGTAGCTTCATCTTTCTTTGTGTTATGGTCCCCTCTGGTAGTGTGGTTAAAACCTATGGACCCATTCTAAGAATAATGTTTTTAAATTAACAAAAATAAATTATATTGGTTTACAAAGGAAACCAAATGCTGAGAGAAAAAAAAAAATCATGGAACCCAAATTAAGAACATTGATTCGTCATTAGATGGCATATGTGATCCCTCCTAATTTTCTGTGATTCTTTCATCTGAGATCTTATGAGTTTCTTGAATTCAGGATTATATACTTTTGTTTTAATCCTTAGTTCATTATATGATACCCAAATCCACAACTGAACGGGAAATAGAAGTGGCTGCTGATATTGCAAATGCATTTACTCAGCCAACCACAGGAGTGATCTGATAAGAAATGTGATTTTACCTGTATAATGAGCTTCTGGGCACTTGATAAGTGTTTAACTATCTTGATTTGTCAATTGCCAGGAAACTCTTGGTAATGTTGAAACCCTTGATGACATAAATATTGTCATAGAAGAAGAGAGGGTAGAGTTTCTCTGTCCCCAGGAAATTTCATATAAGTCAGTTTTCATATTGAAAATATATATTTATATCCATGCTCTCAGCCAAATATTATCATGGCTATTGCAAAGTTTTGGTATAAACTATTCATCCATTACTGGTTCAGTCTGAAATAACCTAACATAATGCATGATTTATACTCCTAATAATTAATTATACCATCTTTTGTAAATCACAGAAGACCTCTCAATATTCTTATTCAAGCTCAAGATTTGAAATAAATTGAGTTTTCATTGAATATATCTTACTTGACCCTTTATGATAAAGTTTTATGAGAACATAGAATAGAGTTTTACTTGATGAGCAGTATTTGATGAGTTTCAATTTGTATCATTGAAGAAAACTCTACAACTTTATTTTTATATTTGAGAAGTTTTCTAACAAGCCAGAATTGAAGGTGTGCAGATCTTTGAATGTTAACAGCTAAATGACTGACATTACTGAGGTACTGGAAGATATTTGTACTGGTCTTCTTTGTTGAACATTAGAAATCTAGTTGTCAGTTAAATATGAATATGTGGATTCTGAGTGATGCCTTGCAATAAAAAATCACCAAGCGTTTTATGGAATAAAGAAATACCTCAAAGAAGATACTTACTTTCCTCTTGCATCGTGTTTTCCAATCTCAAAAGCTATCATTTGAGTATTCAATTTTCTCTTAAAAACCATGAGTTACATACTTTTTTTCTTCTGATATATTCCTGTGAACAAAAAAGATATATCTATAACTTTAGAAATGAAAACTTCTGAACTTACTATCTGATCATGTTCACAATGGCAAAAAAAAAAAAGTCAGCCTAGAAGTAACTGTGTGATAGGACCAGTGTTCCTATACTTTAAAATCAGTTGTCTCCCCAGAACACTACAATTTTCTTTGTGACTTGGTTAGTTCCTACCATCCTTGAAACAGCTTCCTGGTCACCTAAGGGCATAAAATTTTCCACCTTCTTAGAATCAGTCTGCTTCCCTCCTTTCCCCACTTCATGGATTTCTGAAGACCAAATACATCATAATAGCCTGGTCTACTAACTGGATGAATTTCATATAGCAACTAGAAGACTATATCCATAGAAACTAAGTGAAACCACTGTCCTCCATTACCTCAATAATGCCAATCATTTAGCTGTTAATATTCAAAGATAAGCATACCTCCAAAGTCTGACTTATTAAAAAAACTTCTCAAATATAAAAACAAAGCTGTAGAATTTTCTTCAATGATACAAATTAAAAATATTACCCATCATATAAAGCTCTATTGTATTTTCTCATAAAATTTTATCATAAGGAGTCAAGTAAGACACATTCTATGAAAACTAAATTTATTTCAGATCTTGATCTTGAATAACAATATTGAGAGGTCTTCTGTGATTTACGAAACATGGTATAATTATTAGGAGTATAAATCATGTACAATGTTAGATCATAGCTTAATGTAACCATCCAAGTTGCTGATGGTAAATTGGCCAACAAAAAAAAGGGAAAGAAAATTCTCACTATGACATTCAACCCACTGGCACAGAAAATATGAGTGTAAATCTTGCCACCCTCGCCTTGTTCAGATTGAACCAGTAATGGGTGATTAATTTGTACCAAAACTTTATAAAGCTATGATAATATTTGGCTAAGAGCATGAATATAAAGACATATTTTCAACATAAAAACTGACATGTGAAGTTTCCTGGGGATAGAGAAACAGTACCCTCTCTTCTCCTATGACTATATATATATATATATATATATATATATATATATATGTCATCAAGGGTTTCTACAGTGCCAAGAGTTTCCTGGAAATTGACAAGTCAGGTTAGTGAGACACTTGTCAAAGATACCTTTCTTGTGTTAAGGCAAAAGACCCTTCATTTTCTTCAATGACTTGTGATGATCTTATTTTGTCTTAACATCAAACCTGATTTAGCAAGGTATTTGTGTCAGTTCTATTCCTGGTAGAGTCAATATATAATGATCTAATTGCCATTATTTCTCTTTGTTTCCCCAGTGCCTAGCACAATGAGTGGCATAGGATATGTAATTATTTAACACCTGTTGATCATTGATCATTGAATTATATGTTTACTTACCATATAAAAAAGTAAGTCAAATTTTTTTTTTAATGTTTATAAATTTGGTTCTCTCCAAATCAGGGATTCTTAACCTGGGGTCTATGAACTTTTCTAATTGACTTCCTGTGTAATCTTATATATTTCTTTTTATTAATTGAAATAGCCACATGTTTAAAAAAAAAAACTTGAATAGGGTCATCTAAATGAATTCACCTCTTCCCCTAACTTTGCCTTTTGTATCAGGTAATGAAAACAGCAAAATCCATTTGCATTTTAGAGATGGGGTAGGATTGCATGTATGACTTTATTGAGTGTTACATATAGTCTCAGATGTCTAAGACCCAGATGGCACAAAATATAGTCTGAGTCCCAGTAAAGATAAGAGTGGATCAGAACTGGGGACCCATGCTGAGTGGTCCTCAGTCAGGCTGCATTTCAAAGTACAAGTGGTAAGTAATGACAGCAACATGCTGGACTGGCAGAGGTAGGCCTGAAGCCTATGTAGCAACTCAGAAGGCAATATTCAAGTGGGGAAGGTAGAAACAAGCAAATTCACTTTAGGAAAACAGACTTTTAATGCAGGGTTTTCTGAAGAGAGATATCTTAAAAGTAATACCAAGTAATTGATATAAGGATTGAGCTATGGAGATTCAGCGATTTTTTTTTTCTTTTTGGAGGGCAGTTGGGGCTAAGTGACTTGCCCAAGGTCACAAGCTAGTTTTTGTGTTAATTGTCTGAGGCCAGATTTGAACTCAGGTCCTCCTGACTCCAGGGCCAGTGGTCTACTCACTGAGCCACTTAGCCACCCTGATTTCAGTGATTATTAAAAAGTTATAAGATCAATAATGAATATTTAACTGAGTTTGTATGCCCAGACTTCTATAGCCTGTGTGTTATTCCAGTATCTTCTGTCTCTTATAATTCTCTATTCTTATGCAGGTTGTAACGCCTAGAGCAGGGGTGAGGAATCTGTGGCCTCAAGGCAATATGTGGCCTTCTAGATCCTCAAGTGCAGCACTTTGATTGAATCTAAACATCACACAACAAATCCCCTTAACAAAAGGATTTGTTCTATAAAACTTGGACTTGGTCAAAAGGACACACCCAAGAACCTAGAAGGTCACATGTGGTCTTGAGGTCACAGGTTCCCCATCCCTGGCCTAGAGAGATGAAAAATATATAGAGCAAGTTGGGCTCAGAGATTAATATGGCAGGTGCCATAGTAGCATAGGTCAAGATTGATATTGGTAATTCCAAGGCTAGGGTAGGAAGGTAGTAGATAAGTTAAGATTGGAGAGAGGAGATGGAAAAATTCATTCTAAGCAAAGTGTAGCAAGAGAACATTGTTTTCAATAATTTATCAGTTATATTTCTATTTCAGGGGATTGGGATTTCAGGGGAATGGGGTAGTGGGTTGAGTTTTATACTATTAGTCAGGTTTGGGATTTCAAGGGAAAAAGCTTTAAACCAGTTAATCAAACTATGATATTTACTGGTAGCAAACCAAAACTGCTGAAATACTCATTCATAGAAACAAAACAACTCAAAGCAAAGCTGGGAGACATGTGCATTCTCCCTCCTTGCCTCTCCAAACATGGCCTGCTTCTGGTAAATGAAGCCAACTCCACATAAATATATCCTAACTGGAATGATTTATGGCTTTAGAAACTCTTTAGTTTTACAATGAGATAATAGACGTTAGTCTTTTATAACTACACCAGTCTAGAATAAGAAGGTTCTATTTACCATTGAATACCTCAGTTTTATAATCTGCTACACAACTGTTCTGCATAACCATGAGGATGTACACAAAGATATCCATTAGTTTTTTTTTTTTCTATCTCTATCTGCATGCACCCATGCTACTCATTTATAGATGACAGGGTCCAGTCTAAATAGAGTGAATCTGGTTGTTTCAGCCTTCAGGGGAAATCATCCAAAATGACGTGCCAGGCAATGAAATATCTTCCTAACAAATGATAGAGTTCCAAATGTATCATCCATTACTGCAAAAGGTATTTTGGCAAATTAGATGAGTTGTCCAAGGTCTCAATGGTGTACTCAGAATATAATTGGATATTTATGGGAGACCACATATTATAATGAGAGAAGAATCCCACAGGTCCTTCTTGAAGTATGACTATGGAGATTCTTTTCCCTTACTTTTCATATACCAGAATCTCATAGCAGACTATATCACTTCAGCATTCCACATTTTAGCAAACCTATACTAAGCAATGATAATGGATATTGTTTTAACTAATAACTATGCAAACGGGTCAGATAGGCAGGATTTGTGAAATGTCTTATAACAGTCCCATTTGACATTATATAGTTTTCCATGCATCACAGTGTAAAGATTAACAAAATTTGGATTTAGTGCATTTAGCTTTTTAATAGTATTTCAGTAGTTAAGTATACTCCTAGAGATTGAAAATATTTAATTTTGCTTGAAATCCAATACAGTTCTAAAGTACTCATCATACATACAACTTTGTAACTTTATGGGGGAGGGGTAATTAGTTGCATGAAAGATTACTTATTCATAGAATACAGGAGAAATAAGAAAACCTCCTTGAACCATAGTGTATTTTCTCGTCAGTTTAATAAGATACTTCCAATCCACAGTCCTTAATTTTTCAGACTGTAGAATTTTTGGTGAAATCGCTTACAAATGACAATTTACTGTGAGTTCTATATTAAATATGTTGTCAGTTAGCTGTCATATAAATAGTTGAGGAAACTACTATAAAGCCAAGCATGAGCTGCTTTCCAGAAGACTGCTGCTATGAATGGCTTTCAAGGTTCTTATTACATAGTATAGTAAACTCTCTATTTATTCAACAACAAATCAGAGGAAAACATTCACAGAAAATCAAGGTACAGCATTCAGAATGTTACAAGTTATCACAGGAAATCAAAATACAGTATTCACCATGTCACAACTCAACAACTTATCACTAAAATGGACATATAGTTTTCACGAAAGTGGTCACATAGTTTTAAACAAAGTACAATCATTTAGTAACGCAATCATTTAATAACTCAATCATTCAATCATCCTTAAGGAGGCCTCCTCAAGGGATACAAAATACAAAGTCAAAGCTCCCCACCCCTAGGTCACAAGTAAATCACAATTTCATCAGTCACTACTCAGTACCCTATTTCATCAGCCACTACTCAGACAATTTCAACAATCACTACTGGGTATCCACAGAGGGGTCTTTTCATCTTGACTTGAGGCAGGTAGCTCCTACTTGAATCCACCAAACTTTCACCTGGGTTCAAAGGCAGACAGCTCCTAGTTCCTTGTCTAGGTCTCCATGCAGTTAAACCTCCACACTGAAGCTCACAGTGTCCAGTCCATCTCAAATTTTTTACAGTCTCTGTTCCTGGGAAGATGAGGTTCAACAAAGCCACAATAACATCCATACACATTAAAAAGTCACAATAACATTTGTAAAAAGTACCAGAACCACAGTCATTCTTTCTCAGTCGTTGGCATGTCTGGATGGTCCTTGGAAGTCCTCAGGAGCTCCAGCTGGCCCTAAAAAATCCTCAACAGCTCAGGATGGCCCTTGGAAATGCTCAGGAGCTCCAGCTGGCCCTCAGAAGTCCTCAGCACCATAAGCTACATTCTCAAAATCAAAATCACTTTATTCAGCCTCCATGTGGCTTGCTCCAAGAAATTCTGTCTCAGTTCTTAATTCTCATTTCTTCTCAATATTCAGTTCAGTATTCAGTCCAGCAGCAGCTGCCCTATTTCCATGATGCTTACCCCAGTAAATTCTGTCTGTCCAGCTTGTGCTCTTCCTTAAATATGGTATAGTTCCTCCCTGTTTAGCCCCTTCCTGTTATATCAGCAACAGGGGTTCATACCTTCTGTTTCTCTAACAGAGGCTTAAATTGAAATTATGTGCTAAGTACCTCTCAGCTTGGCAATACAAAGGGATCTTCAAATTTCATTACTATTACAACCACTAAGCTATAACTATTGCTATTCTTACTACCAAACTTGATATACCAACCATTCAGGGTACATTTTCTGATGAAAAGTTTTGAGAAGGCTATTTAAGTGAATACTGTCTCTGTGTAATTACTAAACATATCACTGATAGATATTTATTTCACTTCTTAAATTAGCAACACACAAGTTTAACCCCCAGGTATTCCCTTTCTTTACACAAAACATGTCAATGGAAACCTTAAAGAATATTTATTTCACTGACTGATGAGCTGATTAATAAACATTGAATCACACACACACACACACACACACATATATATATATTTCATTTCTCTGACTCTTGATAAATGCTCTTATAAGTATAATGCTTTTGATTGATATTTATTCCACTTTGATAAGTAGTGATGCATAAAAATTTTACTGCAGATACCTATACTTTCCACTCTCAATGCATAAAAATATAATTGGCACATAGCTGAGAGATAATGGACTGCATCTCCCTAGTGCCTAAGTCATACCCTGGGAGTGGGTTTCTTTCTTTAGGGAGCTCATTAACTCAGGTAGCTAGAGTTTTCATTTAGTGAAAAATAATATCAATACAAAAAGTACCCCTCTATAAATTCATGTGGAAATGAATAACATAGCCTAAGAAAGCTGAGCTTTATTTTTAGACTTTGACGTCACAGGTAGGAACCTTAACGTCATGAGCAAATCATGGTGTTTTGGAACATTTTTTCCCATTGGAGTCTATGCATTTTGAAGATGAAGGAGGGCATGAGGAGGATAGAGAGGTCCCTGTTCTTAGAAATATTGAAGTGGAGCTTGTATGTTTATATATTGTAAAAATTGGGAGTGAGGTTAGGAGTAGACAATTTCCAAGTTCCTTTCCATCTTTAACAGTCTATGAATTTGATTATATGAAAGAACATCTGATTATATAGATAGCCTTTAATCAAAGATTAGTTGTTATTGATTTCTCTATACAATAGTTTGGGATAACAGAATTATGGGCTCTTGGTAAGGACTGTACACCCCACAAAGGAAAAAAAATAAGCTAACTTCACAAGAAATTTGAGTATCTTAAGAGGATTTTAATTTGAAATGTAAAGGGCATAGGGGAGAATGAGTGTGACAATAGAAGAGAGATACTATTAAAAGAGATGCCTAGTAATTCTTTGTAAGGCAATTACAGAAAAGAGTATGAAGAACAGTACTTACAGATTTTAAGAACTGTATGATAACTATAGGATCTCATAGACATAATAAAAGCTTGGCAGGATGTGACTGGTGCCTTGAATACAGCAATAGAAGGATAAAATTTTGATTACAGATCTAAAATTTAGTGAGAGTTGTGACATAATCCAATAAGATATATACTAGGAAGGAGAAAATTCACCAACTTCAGTACTGAAGCATAACTGGAACATTCAGTGGAAGCATCAGAAATGGTGCCCTTGAAAGAAGATACTACCAATTTTTGGAAGATGCTTTTATGGCAAATTGTCTAAAGGATACTAATGAGGAAGACCATCAGGACAAAGAAAAACAAAAACCACTTGGTTGAACAGGTGATTGCTGATCAACACAGATGTTAAAAAATGTCTTAAAATTTAAAAAAAAAAAGACAAATAAAGCATCATGTTGTGGCAAGTACCTCAATTATATCCAAATTAGTAAAAATAATTAATCTTTTGACATACCTACATGTTTTCTAATCCACACAATTAGAAGCTATAATTATGTAAAATATTCGAAGTGATTGTTACTCAACAAAAATATAAAGTGTGGAGTCAAATACTGTGATCATTTCAGGGGAATTGTTATTTTCACTAATAAGAACTTAGGCATTCATCAAAGATTATAAGGGAAACTTGGACAAAATTTTATGGACAAACATTTATGACCTTTCAAAGATGATTGATGGTTGCATAGCAATCATAAATTCCAGGGTTTTTTGTTTTTTTATTTTTTGTAATAGCCTAAGGTCAAAGCAAAATGAGTGCAGAAGAGAAATTCTCCTTGACTGCTTCTTCTCAGTGATGTCATAGTGCTACCAGTTGACACAGAGAAATTGAAGGTATTTATATTTTCTTTCATGTTTTTCTCTTAAGGACAATGGTCTTCAAGTTGTTATGGGAAGAACAAACATTGTTAAAGAAAATAAAAACAATAACAAAAATATCCAATAGCTTTTAAATGGATTAAGGTCTAGAAGAACTGAAAATGGTATCTGAACTATAAATCCTGTTTGAGAAATCATAGAAAAATAAAGGATCTGGAAGATTGGAAGGAGCCAAATATTGTTATATGAGGAAAAATAATTCTAGGAATGCTAGATTGTTCATCTTATGTCAAAATTCCATAATGGTGGGGAAACTGCAGCTTTGAGATGTGACTTTGAGGCTACAACTTCCCCAACCCTGTAATTAGGGCAATGGTTTCAAACTCAAATTGAAATGAAAGTGACTAAAAATACATAAGAATCTATGAGGACCATATATTGACTTAGTGATCCAGGTATTAACATCTATCAGTGTTTTATTGTATTTTTATTCAAGCTATCAAGTGTTTCCCAATAGATTTTTATCTGATTCTGGTCAACTTGGGAATGTTTGGTATTTCTTCACAAGATCTAGACAAGATTATATCTTCATTAGGCTGATGGGAGAAATTATCCAATTTCTGAACATCTCTGTGTAGCTAAAATTTCCTCTTGCTTTTTCCAGTATTTTGAGGCATTGTGTTTTAGTGAGAAGAATACTGGTCATGTCTGGTGATGCATAAGTATATCCCTGCTGCCTGGCGACTGAGGCTGGTGGATCTCTTCAGGTCAAGAGTTCTAAGCTGCAATGGGCTAGAGCTGCTCAGGTGTCTGCACTAAATTCTGCTTTAATATTCTGAGTTCTAAGGATGTGTGTGTGTGTGTGTGTGTTACCAGAAAGCCCCAAAAGAGACAAATCAGTCTAGGGGGCAAATGAAATAATTAAAATCTTCTGATTAAAGTAGGTTTAGACTCAAGAGTAACTCCTACATTTCTAGACTGAGCAAAAACAAGACATAGTCTTAATTAAAAAAAAAATCACTAGACTTGGAGTTTGAGATAACATCTCAGTCACAATAAGGACTAATTCTTTTACCATAAGCACATCACAGCTTCTCTGAACTTCAAATTTATATTCTGGAAGATGAGGACAATAAAATGTGTGTTGCATATCTCACAGGGTCATTGTGAGGAAATAACTTTTTCAAACCCATAAAGGGCTGTAGAAATACGGGTTATTACTACTTCCATGTACTTCATCACAATTTTCTGGGATCTCATGATTACAGAAGTCCAGAATAAGGTCTTGCTCCTGAGGAGGTAAACTAATGGGAGTTTATATACCAAGACATATGAGGAAAGATTGTAGGAAATGGAAATGATCATTTGTAGTAAGGAAGACTTGGGGGTAGTGGGATTGGTAGCTGTCCTTAAAATTCAAAGAACAAAGCACAGAGATAGCCAGGGCTTTGTAAGTCTTAAAACCTTCATACAGATTAATCCAGAATTCCTTGCAAAGAAGTTACATGTTCACTACCATTATGGATGTGTGTGGACAAAGCATGATAGATAACTTAGGGGAGGATAAAAAGCCACATTTCCATTAAATTGTTATTGTTATTGTTATATGTGTTTCTATGTGTTTGTAGAATCTTATTGTCTCATTGGTTTGCTAACTTTTATTTAGTCATCTTGTTTGAGAACATGATTCAGACCCTGGTGAATTTCTGCAGTTTCATGGAAGCTTCCTAAGTAGGTATGCTATTCTTTATCTTCCCTATCATTCCAGACACTCAGAAAGCATCCGGGAAAATTCTAAAGTGTCAGAGTCTACCCCATATACCCCATAGACTCCTTGGGATATCATGAGGGTGGTGACTTCATTTAGTAGTGTTGACTTGAATAATCTTCTATAGAAGGTAAAGTTTTTGATGATAAGACTTTTCTGATACAACTAAGACAGTATTGATCTGAGTCTTTACTGTAGCAAAAGTGGAAAAAGGTTTGATGGCCTTCCCATATAGAAATGATTCCATGTTGCTCAAATAGGCTGAAACTAAGGCCAACAACTAGAGGTGTTATGAAGATTAAGTGGGATTATATATGTAAAGCACTTTGAAAACTTTGAAAGATTATATGAATCTGAAATATTATTATAATAAAAAACAAGTAATGCAAATATAATTTTATATCCCCTTCTAGTCCTGTACACTTGTTCCAGTCTCCTTTACATGTGTGTATGTGTGTATGTATATATATATATATATACACATACATAAGTGTATGTATACATATATATATGTATATATGTATATATAATATATATCCATATATAATATACATATTATATGTATATGTATATATATATAATAGTAGCATACAACACTGGTTCTGCTGATTTTCTTTTCTGAGTCATATATATGCATATATTTCTATAATGTAAGTTTCAAGTTTCAAATGCTCACATAAAATATCTTTTTTTTAAACATTCCATTTAAAATCTTTGAAGCCATTGTATGGGTAATCTCTCTAAGAGTAAAATTATCCTAAATTGAATGAAGGATAGGAGACAGTGGAAACATAATTTTCTTTTGATTAAAAAAGTATGTAAATGACACTTTTAACATGAAGGAAACATCTTTTCAAATTATTTCATTTATGGCTTTAGATATTATATGGTATCATTTCTCGTTTTTTTTTTCCCTGACACTCTTAAGGTTAAGATTTTTTGTTGTTATTATTGCTGCTGTTTAAAGAAATACATTTTTTTGGACTTAGAGATAATTTATTCAAAGTAAATGATTTAGGCTCCGTGGTCCACCAAGTTAAAAGTAGTCACTCAATCACCTAGAACTTATTGAGCACCTAACATTTGCTAAGTGTTAGGGATACAAAGAAAAGCAAAAGATGGTCCATGCTGGCTCAGAGGTTACACTCTTGGAGATTGGGGAAAGATACCATACAAATTATTTTTAAATTATACATAAATATATGTGTATATATAAATATATAGGATATTCATATATGCACATGCACATGAAAATACATATATAACACCTAAATAAATACACATGTATGTATATATATACACATATATATATATTTATACATACATATATATAACATATACAAATGTGTGTGTATGTATATGTAGTTAGGAACAATATTATGCTATTTAAATCTAATTTGATGTGATTAAAAGTTGCCTGTACCCAGAATATCTCCTGACCCACATAGATCCTTAGGGAATTCTGGGGATGGATATAAGGTATTTTGGGTTCCTATAATTCCTAGATATGCCCAAAGCATTCTTATTTTGGGTTACTACACTCAGGACTCACTTAAGATCTACTCAAGTTTGTTTTCAGCTTGCTTCATGTGTTTCATGTGTAACTTGTGTGCTGGAAACCTTTTTCAATATCCTATATAAAGTATATCTTTCAGAAACAGGAGTGGGGAGGGAGAGAGAGAGACAGAGGACAGAGACAGAGAGTGTAACTATTCTCCTACTTTCTTTCTGGTTTGCTCTCCTTTACCAAATCACTAAATAAATTACTTTTATTATTTTTCTTTTTAGTTTTGGTGTCTATCAATATGTTGAATTATGCTTGAGTTTAGATGGGAAATTCCAGCTTTACAGGAGCCTAGGAAAGATTGATTTGGGGGTTATTCAGGTAGAGTCGCTAAAGTAGCTATAATTCCTGTGAATCTGGTACATAACTCCTTTTTTACTGGGGCAGGGGGAAGAAGTTTCAAGAAGTTTGCAGAAGGTAACCGATCCACTATGTTCCTGGTCACAGGATTATACATGTGCTTTCTTAATATATAGTATTAAAAGAATAAAAAAAAAATTCCTGCACTTTTCTGCTTCCCATTTTATTCTTTGTAAATGGCAAGCAGTATCAGCCACTAGATAAGAATAATAAAGCTAAGAGATATATTCCTGGTGGTATGAAATTAATAGAAACATCATTTAATTAGTCAACTGTTAGTTGTTCTAGTTATTAGAGCTGTGCTTTATTCATGAAATTATTTATTTCTACCTAGAGGGTTTTTGATGATTCAATATAAGGGACATAGTTAATCAGACCCATTGGTGTTACATAGAAGGAAGAGTTTGAAGCTGGTTCTTTCATCAAATTACTGAGAAAGCATTGTTTCTATTAGTAACATTACCGGTTCTTTAACAATGCAGATCAAGAGAAGATGGTAAGTAAAAGGCTATTTATATATTGATTTGTCTTATATATGTTCTTAAATTTGGCCTGCCAACTTTAAATAAGGCTGTGTTCCTGTCCATGAGATTATAATACTTAACATTTAGCAGTGCAGCTGGAAGAAACATATGCCCTTAGCTCCTCCACAGTCCTCTCACATGACTCTAGGATACTAAGAATGGCAATAAGAGTTAACAGGGGATAAAGTATTTAGTACTGCAGGCTCTAGATGCACATGCTTGGGATGTACAATGAAATAGAATGACCTTACTGCAGGAAGTATTGATCTTTCCCCTCCAGCCCTCCATTCTTTTACTAGGCAGTAACGCCTAACAATGCTTGGCTTCTCTTACTTTATGCATTTTCAGAAGCATCTTTGAGTAATTTAAATAATCGCACCTCCATTGTTCACAAAGACTACACTAGAGGGGCAATTGAATGATGGGGGATTGGAGAATTTTTCAAGTTTCTAGACCTGAGCTAGACCCACTCATTGTGGGAAACAGACTGCTCAAAGATGAGAAGACAAGAAGCATTAGAAAGTAAATACAACAAATCCCAACTTGGACCTGATTGGGTCCTATTGATGGATTAGATGGGAATATTACTAGTGCTGCTTCCTAGGAAAATTCTACTGAAGTTAGCAGCAGACTGTAACAGCAAGCACCCTAGAATACCCATGATGGCCTGTTAACACAGCTTCTTTGGTCTGCTTTTCTAGGAATGATTGCTCAAAAAGGGGTTAGCAATACTACTTTTAATTATATTCACTAGTTCAGGGGAAAGGTCAGCAGTCTGAAGGTCAGAGAAAATATAAGAAGAGAAAGACCAACAGAGAGCTGTCTGAACATAGCAATATTGCTATACACTTCAGGCAGGAGCTGGCTTCCAAATTCCATGGTTCCTCTTCCATGGCTCCAGCTCCTGCTCAAATCTACCCAACCATCACCTGGATTCACAGGTAGGCAGCTCTCAGCTCCTCATCCAGCTCCTTGTCTGTTTCCATTTTGAAGCTCACAGTATTCAGTCCTTCAAGTCCTTCACAGTTTCTGTTTCTTGGAAGAGAAAGCTTTACAGAGGCAAAACAACATTCATTCACATTGCTGGCACCATCATCAATTCACTTTCTGGCTGTGAAATCAACACAGACCCACAAACAAAGGCTGAGAACTCAACACAAATCATCAGTATAGTCCCAGGACCTCCAGGACTTCTGTAAACAGACAACAAGAAAATCCTTTTTTCAGGGCTTTCAGTAAGGTCCCAGGACTTTTGTACAAAGTATTACAAATGCAAATCAACACAGACCAAACAGACAGATAGAGTGCCAGTATACTGAAGAGGGAAGGGTGATAAGGAGGGGGTTAGGGTAAGTGGTTCTGCCAGGGATACCTCCCTGGCATCCAGTCTGGAATGAATTCACCAGGCTCAAGCAAACTTTGAAGCCGAAATTGTAAAGTTTATTGTTAAGCTGTAGAGAACAGTGGGCTAGATTCTTATGGAACCTGCAAACTCCCAGAGGCCACAGACATAGTTTTAAGGTGTCAATTATGCTAACTAGGTGAGTAAGGGTGGGATCAGGGAGGAGTTAAGGAGTGGTCAGTGCTCAAAGGACCATACACTTTTAATATCAACTGCGCAGGTGTATTGCCCATGATTCACTGGGAAATAGCTCAAGAGGGGCTAACTAGAGGTGTGATTTTAGGCCTGACACCCAGTCTGCCTCCCACCAAGGTCATCAGAGACAGTGTGGGTATATAATTGACTAAGGAGTTACCCTATAGATAAGGTATTGAAGAATTTCTGGTGGGGCTGGCCACTCTAACTAAGGGAGATAGCATTTACATAACTTACTGTTTCAAGCAGAGATAAACAGGTCATGAGTTGTTGCTGGGCAGAGTGCTGGGAGGGGGAAGGGGCAGAGTCAATGCTCTGAGGCTGGGGGGGGGGGTGGAAATGTGATCTTACAGACTGCTTTTACAAATTGATTTTACACACATAGGTCCCAAAGCACCTCATTTACAAACTGATGTTACAGATTGATACTATAGACATATCTATATCACAAGGACCCCATCATTACCACAAGTTTTCTTTCACAACTTTGCCATCACAAGTGGTCCCTTTTCAGTTATGCCCTCTCCCAGCTTGTGCTCAGCTTTTTACCTTGTTATTAGCTCTTTCCTGTTCCACCCACCTCTTACATCCTTCCTGCTCCTATTTTTGGCAAGTCCCTCCCACTGTGGGTTTCACAAGTTCTGCTTCTTTACAAAGACTTGATGTAATTGTGGGCTAGGCTCAAAAGAAACTTGAACCGAAAAAAGGTGCTAAATAATTAACTAGCTGAAACAAGGTGCTAATTACTTGTTTACTTGCCATTACAAATTTATGAATGAAGTATTTCCATCTCTTACCATAATGGGGAAATTCTGAAGTACCCCACTTTGTATTTCAGAGATAGGACCAAGATAAGTGAATGGGTTTTCCCCTGGATCCAATGTTACTTTACTTAGAATTATAAAGAATTTCAGGCACAGTGATAACTGGGATCTATGTATCACAGAAAAGAATCTGACATGAGTATTATATTACATTGTATTAAGCACTGCCAGGGTTGAACTGGTTTGGGATAAGTCAAACTGTTGGGGGGGAAAAAAAATTTATATATATTTATATATATATATATATATATATATATATATATATATATATATATATATATATATATATATATATTGTTTGAATAGAGCATCATTGATGCTCTATTCAAACAATCTCTCCAATGGCAAGATAGAGGAAAGGTATTCTTTTGTATCATAAAATAACACATGTATCTGTCTTTTCCTCTTTGTCTCATAGCTTTCCAATCTCTGGAAATCATTATTTCTGCTTTTTCTACTTTTTAAACTTTTCATTGTCATGGCAGATAATTTCCATATCTGTGAGGACAGATACGATTTTCAAGACTATACTTTTCCCAAGGTATGCTTCAGTCATTATATTCTGGTCATACTATCCCTCTATTCCCTATACCCACACCCATGATTTGCCCACATATGGAAGACACTTAGAAGACAGTCTAGGTTTGAAGGCCAGCCTTGGAGTTAAGAGAAAAAGAAACATATTGGATATGCCTCTGGCATGTAATAGCTGGGTGACTGTAGTAAAATAATCCAAAGCAAGAATTTGTTACACTAATGACATCATTGGTACAGAACAAAGATAAGAGGAAATAAAATAATTTAACTGAACAAGAGAAGGGGATTTGTCTTATCTTAACTTTATGGTCTCACACACAAACACACACACACACACACACACACACACACACACACACACACACACATACACAAACACCCAAAGTACCTGATATAATGATAAGAACATAGTAGGCAGATAATACATGTTTAATGAATCAGATAAGAGGGGTTATTGGGAGGAGAGGGGTACTCTTCATTCTCATTCCCTGGAGGCATTAGTGAACAAGATAGATTCTTAACATTCTGCAAAGCTTTGTTAAATGTGATCTTTTTAAAAAATAGGGTAATGACCTTGACATCTTCTTACTCTTTCCATTTTTCAAATTGGAGTGCTGCAAGGTACTAGGCACTGGACAGAATACACAATTATGTCCAGCTCTTGCCCTAAATTCTGACATTCTGAGCTCATGAGGAACATTAAGGAGATAACTGTGTAATATGCTAGTGAGGGTGAGTGATCAAATGTAACCTTTGTGTTTTTTGACATTCTTTTCTGGAAATAAAATAATGTTTCAGATTCAGTCCCCCATCTCAACACATTGTTTCATAATTGTGTTTCTTTAAAGCCTTTTTGATGTCAAGTCACTCTATCAGCAGTAGGTGATTTGTTCAGTATTTATTTAAGGCTCACACCTTTGATCTAACTTGGCATGTACTGAAAAAAGCTGAAGAAGTTAATAATAAGTACAGAGAAGTGAATATATTTCTGAGTAGAGCCAGGAAAAGAACAGAAGAAATAAAGGCTTTAAGACTTGTAGATCTATGTAGATTCATGAAAGGTTAATTCAGTCAGAGAAACTTGTAGAATTTTTTAAAATTATTTTTCATCTCTAAATTCATTCTTATTTTTTTGAAAGCAATCAATATCTCCTAGCTTTACAAATTTCACTTTCAAAGTTTGGGTTTCTTCTTTCTTCTTCTTCTTCTTCTTCTTCTTCTTCTTCTTCTTCTTCTTCTTCTTCTTCTTCTTCTTCTTCTCTCTCTCTCTCTCTCTCTCTCTCTCTCTTCCCTCCCTCCCTCCTATACTTTTTTCCTTTCTCTTTCAAGCTATGAGGAGATAGATATTTCAGGTCTATAGCTTTTGTATAAAATTTGTGAATTCATTTCTAAGAAAGTGTTTTGAAATTAAGCAGTCAATGAATTATGGAATAGGATTACCTTGCCAATTAATATATTATTATTAGTATCAATTTTTATTTAAACTATTTCTATTGCAAATATTGATTTCAAAAATTCAGTTTGCTTCTGTAGCAGTAAGCACCCCAGCATCCTCAGAGTGGCTGCCAACACAGGTTCCCATATCTACTTTTCAAAAGGAAAGCAACTCAAAATGGGTTAACAAGCTTACTTTAATCAAACAAACATATATTACCTAGTTCAGGGGGAAAAGGTCCGCACCCCGAACTTCAGAGTATACAGAAAGATAAAAGAGACAGGCTTCCAAACTGTCCAACCATTATCAATATCAAAATCACCAGATTTTGTTAACATTTGAAAAGTCACCAGAGAGGGAAGCATCAACATCTGGGTTTTCAAAGCCAGGGGGCTCTCAAAGGCCACCCAGAGTCTCACCTGGTCAAATCACATAACACTTCTCAAAGTGAGCCCCAAAGCAAAGCCTATATATATATATATATATATATATATATATATATATATATATATATATATATATAAAGACTATATAATTATAGTCTTCTCCTGGCTCAGAGAATGTAACCACCCTCTTGACCCACTGCCCAATCACACAGCATCAAGGTGTGTTCATTCCTAAAAACCAAGCCTCCTACCACAGGCTCCATGTGACCACATTCAGCCTATTAGGGGGCAGAGTATATTTTCAAATTAAAGAAGGTTCTCAGAGTCACTAAGTCAATCAAAGTCTCTTAAGCCAATCAAAGGGCCTAGGGGCAGGGAAGATCTTCAAATCTGCATTTCTATTACAGCTTCTTGTTAAAAGAGGAGAACTAGATGTTAAGGCTATAGACCATAACTAGAAGAAGTAGCAACAATGTATAAAATGTGTAACAAGAATTCCCCTTAGTGTAATACTGACCAATGTCTGTAGGGAAGGTTTATTAACTTTGGCTCACATTCATAATAGTTTTACATTTGGAAGTATATCATAAAATGATTTATGCTTATGTTCCTATTTAGGAATATAACTCTATAACAATGGGCAGGGATTTGAACTCCCAGCCCTGAACCAGAGAATATCCCTCTCTTTTGAGTGGTAACCAGAACTCATTTTTGCCATAGTGCTTACAAATCCCAGTCAACTCCTTGCAAGGTGTTGATGAATGATATGTCTTAGTCCTTAATAAATATAGGTAAAAATTGATTACCATAGCTTTGCATAGTATAACATGCCTATTTTGCAAATGTTTGGTTTATGGGTGAGTGTAGCAGCAAGCACCCCAGTATCCCCAGGGTGACTGCCAACACAGGTTCTTAGATCTACTTTTCAAAAGCAAAGCAACTCAAAATGGGTTAACAAGCTTACTTTAATCAAACAAACATATTACCTAGTTCAGGGGAAAAAGGTCAGCACCCCGAACTTCAGAGTTACAGAACTTACAGATCAAACAGGCTTCCAAACTATCCAACCATTATATAAATACCAAATCACAGTTACCAGAGAGGGAAGCATCAACATCTGGGTTTTCAAAGCCGGGGGGGCTCTCAACAGTGGCTTCCCAGAGTCTCATCTGGTCAAATCACACAACACTTCTCAAAGTGAGCCCCAAAGCAAAGCCTCTTCTCAGGGTTTATATAGCCTTCTCCTGGCTCAGAGAATGTAACAACCTTCTGGACCCACTGACCAATCACAAAGTATCAAGGTGTGGGCTTTCCTGAAAAACAAGCCTCCCACCACAGGCTCCAGGTGCACTTAAGCTAGGGGCAGGGAAGATCTTTAAATTTGCATTTCCATTACAGTGATTTTGCCAACTCCATCTTCAGGAAAGAGTTTGAGAATGAGAAATATTTTGATGCTTGTCTGTCACCAAGTCAACCAAAATTTATTGTTCCTCTTGAGTGCCAGGCTCTGTGATAAACATTGTTAAGTACAGAGACAAAAACAAGCCCCCAAGATGTTCTAATATGGGGCACAATGAGGGGAAAAAAGAAATATTAAAGATGACTTCAAGAGAGATTTAGCACCAAAAATAAGAGAGATATGTAGAGGATTCTTCTCAGAGGTTACATCTAAGCTAAGCTGAGAAGGTAGAAAATATGTTTAAAACCTGGATCGGTTGGAGGGAGTGAGTTCTAGATATGCCTCATAAATAATGCATAAGACACAGAAGAGATAGGTAAAATGCTGTGCCTAGGAAACAGCAAGTAGATCTTAGATGACCAAAGTCAGGAAAAATAAACTGGAGGCCAATTGTGAAGTCATCTAAATGATCAACAATGGAGTGGTCATATTGTCTAAGAAGCAGTAGGAAGTAAGTGCTCGCTTGTATTTTGTGATCACACAAGCAACATCTCCTGATCTGTGCTTTAGGCAGTTTATTTAAAGAGGAATGAGGAAAATGGATTGGAGAAGGGAGACACTAGAAGCAAGAACAGTTAGGGAGCTAGTACAAAGAGTGGGCCATGATGGTCTGAAATGAGAAGACAGTTATGAGAAAAAAGAAGAGATAAGAATAATTCTGTGGAGCTAGAGTCTAGAAAATTTATCAACTGATCATATTTGGTGACTAAAGGAGAGAAGAGAGAAGCATTATCTACATGTTGTGAGCCTGAGTGACTTGGAAAGGTAATTGTATTCTCTACAGAAAGCAGGAAGGGCAGATTTAAGGGTTAAGATTATATATTCTATTTCAGACATGTTGAGTTTAAGATGCTGATTGTGTTGGGGGAAGGGTAATAGGTTCTACCAGGGACCCTGATCACTATCAGTGACCAGAAACCCTGCAATTCTGTCTGGAAAGAATTCACCAGGTTCAAGCAAACTTTGCGAGCGTGATTGTAAAAGTTTATTGTTACTCTGCACAGCACAGCAGGCAAGAATTCTTAGGGAACCTACAAACTTAAAGAAAACATAGGCATAGCTTTAAGGAGTCATAGTAGTAAATCAGGTGTCAATTATGCTAACTAGGTGAGTAAGGGTGGGATCAGGGAGGAGTTAAGGAGTGGTCAGTGCTTAAAGTAACATGCACTTTTAGTATCAACTGCACTGGTGTATTGCCCATAACTCACTGGGAAATAGCCCAAGGGGGGCTACCTGGAGGTGTGGTTTTAGGCCTGACATGTCACTAAAGTCAACCATAAGTCACGGCCACTGAGGAGTGCCCAGTTTGCCACCCATCAATGTCATGTTTGACAAGAGGGATGTTGGGAACCAAGGCCAACAGAGACACAGTATGGGTATAATTGGCTAAGGAGTTAACCTATAGATAGGGTATTGAAGGATTCATGGTGCAGCTGGCCACTCTACTAGGGGAGATAACATTTGCCTAAGCTAAAATGTTTATAGGTAATTTAGTGAAGGATTCATAGATAGCTTGTTATTGTTCCAAGCAGAGATAAACAGTTCATGAATTGTTGCTGGCCAGAGTGTTGGCAGGGTGAAAGGTCAGTGTTAATGCTTTCAGACCGGGGAGGGGGAAGTGATTTTACAGACTGTGATTTTACAGACTGCTTTTACAAATTGATTTTACAGACATATATCCCAAAGCACCCCATTTACAAACGAATGTTACAGATTGATATTACAGACTGATGTTACAAACATAGATTGATGTTACAAACATTTATATCCCAAGCACCCCATCAATTGGACATTTAAATGGAGATGCTATCAAGCAGCTGGTTATACAGGACTAGAGATTATGAGAAAGGTTAGGGATAGAAATATAGCCCTAGGACTCATTTGTATTGCAAATTTTAATAGGACCTTTTATTTCTTAGTTTGACAATGTTTCTTTTTTTAAAAAAATCTTAATTTTATTAGTAGCTTTTAAAAAATGTAAATGAGTTTCTGAATATTTTCTCACCCCAATAGGGAGCAAGCTATCCTGTGTAACCAAGATTGAGAAGAAACACACAATTACACACAGACACACACTCACAGACACACAGACACACACACATACACATACACACACACCACACAGTGAGATGGTGGGGGTTCATCAAAGTTAACCACCATTTCAAATGACTGATAAATATAATCCAATGTTCCACAGCCAAATTTTGCCCATTTCTTCAATGAAGGTAAGAAGTGTTTTGTTTTGTTTTTTTATTTCTTTCCCATAACACTTCTGTGGGTTGTTTCGACATTCTAATTATACAGCACCGAATTTCACTTATTGTGTTCTGTTTGCATTATTGTAATCATTATAAATAGTTTTCCTAACTCTACTTGATATGTCTTTCTATACTTATGAGAATTATTTGTCTTTGCTTGAAACATCAATATCTTATTATAATTTACATTTACAATGATTATCCATTCCTCAAATTGCGTTCCTCTTGAGGGGGGGGATGTGAAAAACTTCTTAGACTATGTCCTGGAATCTAGTGGCAGGCTTGAGTTTCAGTTTCACACTTCCCCCTTCTTTGCTACTGCCACTTCAGTATTAAGCCCCCTTCTGGAGTCTTTCTACCTCCACCATTATTTGCCACACCCTTTTCAGAATTAAGCCCTTTAGGGTTTTCAAACTCCACCCTTACTAGCGACCTTTTCCCCTCTCCTTGTTTGCCAAATAAGGACATGAACAGTACCCTGTTTCCCTGCAGGCCTCCTAGCTAATAGGGGGTAGTGGTGGGATTCTTTGGTATTTGCCATGGGGGAAGATTTTTGTGAGACTGTGAGGTCTCCTCCCAGCCAAAGGGAGAAGGGATGGGGGGGTGGAGGAAACTTGATTGCACTAGGGTATCAATTTTACTTCTGTCTTCTGTAACACACCCTTCTCACTGACCCTCCTTTGGAGGAAGAGAATAAAAATTTCCTGTTTTTATACTTAGAAACCTTTGATTTTTTTTTATTATTAAATTTTGAATGTTTTCTTTTTTGTTTTGTTTTGTTTTTTTGTTTTGTTTTGTTTTTATCCCACACACACCTTTTTGCTAATGTTACAAGAATTTTCAGGGTTTTTGCTAGCCACCTTACTGCAGAAAGGCTTTGACAATTACATCCATCATTACCTGATTTCAGAATTCTTTCATACAATGGTTTGGGTTCCATATGTTCTTGATTGTAGGTAACAAATTTGCCTCAACTAAGAGTAAATTTTGCAAAGATTGGGCAAAAGGCTATGTGGTAACTCAGTACTTATATTAATTTCAAGGGATGGCCCCCTCCCCCTGCCCCTTAGGCTATACTTTGTCTCAACCTTCCTATGGTTTATAAATTCATTCTATGTCAAACAACCAATTTAATAATGGTTATGGCATAATTTCATTTTAATTAAGAGAACTAAGAGCATTTTCAAGGCCTTTTGTATCATCATATCTTGTTTTTGTAAGTATACATTATTGTCCTCTAAATAAGTTGGTTTGGCGGTTGACTTGCATAAACTCTTGGCAAAGGAAATGGGAGCCTATGGTAGAAATAATCTCTAAACGAATAAATGTGTTGATATACTAAATATATATGAAGCACAAAGGAAATTAACCATGCAGAGGATTCCAGTGACATGTGCTTAAAGCGCAGTACACCCACTCCATTTTCAAGTTTAGCTGAAATGATTTTCAATAGAACTCACAAGTATTCATTGACTCAACTGAGCACTCATTGTCTTTAAATAGTCATTAATGAATGCTGGTAAGACACAGTTACCTAATGATGAAGTATTAATCTGGGAATTATGCACAACAGTAAATTGAAACCTAATTCTCTGCTGCACAAAAAGACATTTAGGAAGGAGAAGGAAAATTGTTTTACAGTGAGGAGATGCACCAGGAACCAGTACAACAATGTTCCAGTTAAATTTGGGAAGAAGGCATATTGCCCCTACCTTTATGCTCTGCCTTACCATTTTACAGTACTTGCTTTAGCCAGTCTTCTAGGAGTATGCAAATGAACTTATCTTGCTCTTAGAATCTCACAAAAGTGTGCCTATGTATTTACTACATTTGGCTATAAATAAACACGATAGAGAAAAATTGTAAACTAATTCATGAGCTAATTCATAGTCAATATTTGCATTTTAATAAAGCAGAATATTTTGTTAAGGTTGTCATAGTTGTTCTTAACTTAATCAATCAATCACTAAACATGTATTAAGGAATTCCTAGGTACCCGACACTGTGCTGACTACTTTGACCTTGATTACAGGTTTTCAAATACTATTGAAAAATTATAATGTATTAGAATTTACATAGTCATTTCATCATTTGTCAGTTCTATACAAGGAAGACAAGATCAATCAACTTAGTAATACCTCTAATCAAAGATAAACATGATTTAAATTAAGCAAAATTTAACTTTTGGAAAGGAAATATAAGAGAAAGCATAATTAAGTCACTATTTATTTTTCACGGTTTCACTATTTCAATTTGTTCCATAATCGTGACATATAGTACATAAATTAGGATATATAATCTCATTCTGAAATCTGGAATATCTAACATAAATATATAGGTACACAATGTACACACACACACACACACACATATACATACACACATATGTGTATATATGTATACATATATTTACATATACAAGCATTTATAAATAGTAGTATGCAAATGTCACATTTTTCATATTTGATATATATATGCATATACACAGAACCAAGTAAATATATGCCTCTTGTGGAGGCTAGGTGGCACAGTGAGTAGAGCACTAGCCCTGGAGTCAGGAGGACCTGGAGTTCAAATCCAGTCTCAGGAAGATGGCGGAGTAGAAACAGCTCGTCCAAGCCTCTCTGCCCCCAGATTCCCCACAAACTATGTAAAAAAGGACTCTGAACAACTTCTGGAGCCCCAGCACCCACAGAACGACACAGAGAAGCTAACCTCCCGCAGAGGACAGCCCAGCAGCCCTGCAGGAAGGACCAGCACAGCCGTCTGGGAGCCAGCAGTGCGCAGAGCTCAGAGCGCAGGAGCTGAGCCTAGCCCAGGTCCGCGTGAGCCAAGGTTTTAGCCCCAGGGCGGCAGGGCCAGCAGCCAGCTGGAGGAACCCCAGAACACCAGGAGCTGATGCGACCCCAGAATTATCAACATAGTCATGCCTAGGACAAAGTAAGAGGTTAGTGTCCTATGGACTTTGGGACCTGTATTTGGGGAATGAGTCAGCTCCCTCCCCTGGGGGCTAGAAGCCGCTGAGGAGACACGCAATTTTGTAGTTTTCAGAGGCAGCTCGGGCTCCCAGCCTACAAATCGAGGGGAGATACAGCGATCAGTATTGGGGGGTAATCACTCTTGCTTTAACCTCCCTGGATCTGGATTGTGATCTAGGGTGGAAGTCGTGGGTGGGTTTACAGCTTGTCAGAAATGGAAGTTGCCCCCCACACATTCGGGACGAAAATTCCTCTAGCTGGCCTTAAATACATAGTGTGGCAACAAGCCCAAAAGTCAAGCAATTAAGTGGCAACATGCCAAGGCAAAGGAAACAGAAAAATGCAACCCTAGACTCCTATTTTGGGGGCATAGAGCGGGAAAAGGACTGTGAGGTCAGAAGTCCTGCTCCAAAAGCCCCAGGGGAAAACATGAGCGGGTTGCAGGCCATAGAGGACCTTAAGAAGGACTTTAAAAATCAAATAAGAGAAGTGGAGGAAAAATTAGAAAGAGAAATGAGAAGGATGCAGGAAAAGTATGAAATGAGGGTCAACAGCCTGACTGAGGAAAACAACACCTTAAAAAATAGACTGACTCAAATGGTAAAGGAGGCCCAGAAGGGCAATGAGGAGAAGAATGCCTTAAAAAGTCGAATTTGCCAGATGGAAAAAGAATCTCAAAAGTTCACTGAGGAGATTCATTCCTTCAGAGTTAGACTGGAGCAAATGGAAGCTAGTGACTTTATGAGAAATCAAGATGCTGTTAAGCAGATCCAAACAAACGAAAGATTAGAAGGCAATGTGAAATATCTCATGGGAAAAACCACTGACCTGGAAAATAGATCCAGGAGAGACAATTTAAAAATTATTGGACTACCTGAAAGCCATGATCAAGGAAAGAACCTAGAAATCACCCTTCAAGAAATTCTCAAGGAAAACTGCCCTGATGTTTTAGATTCAGAGGGCAAAATAGAGGTTGAAAGAATCCACCGATCACCTCCTGAAAAAGATCCCAAAAAGAAAACTCCCAGAAATATTATAGCCAGGTTCCAGAATCCCCAGATCAAGGAGAAAATACTACAAGCAGCCAGGAAGAAACAATTTCAATACTGTGGAAACACAATCAGAATAGCCCAGGACCTGGAAGTTTCTACACTGAGGGATAGAAGGGCATGGAATTTGATGTTCCAGAGGGCAAAAGATCTGGGAATGAACCCAAGGGTCACCTACCCAGCAAAACTGAGTATTTTGTTTCAGGGGAAAATATGGTCATTCAGTGGAATAGAGGACTTTCAAGCATTCTTGAGGAAAAAAACAGAATTGAATAGAAAATTTGACATCCAGACACAAGAAGGAAGAGATGCCTGAGAAGGTAATCAGGTAAAAGAAATCAAAAGGAACTTATCAAAGTTGAACTATTTACATTCCTATATGGAAAAGTAATATCTGTGACTGATGATATCTTTCTCACTATGAAAATAATGGAAGAAGGGGGTGTGGTCATATGAATACATATGTGAATGTGTGTGTATATGGTTACAGTTATATATGGATAGAGGGCATAGGTTGAATTTGTTGGGAAGGGAAAATACTCAAGGGATGAAATTATGAGGTGAGAGAGGAAAGTGGCAAGAGGAGATGGGGAGAGACATGGTAGGGTAAACTATCTCATGTAGGGGAAGTAGGTGCAAAGGAGGGGGAGAATAAGGAAGGCTAAAAAGGCAAAACCACATTCACATTGAATTTGGTTCAGGGAGAAAATGACATACATACTAAATGGGATATCTCAACCTGCAGCAGGATAGGGGGAAGGGGGAAGAGAGGAGGGATGATGGATGGGAGGGCATCCTTGGGGTGAGGGGAGGTTGGAAGTACCCACTATAGAAGAGGGACAGGATCATGTAGGGAATGGACCAGGTGGGGGGTGGGATGAGTGGGAGGGAATTATAAGCAGCCTTGTACAATATTTACTATCATAATGTTTTGCATAGCTAGACATGTACAACATATACTGAATTACTTATCTCCCAAGAAGGAATGGGTGACAAGGGAGGAAGGAAATGGATCTGAAATTCGAGGTCGCAACATTAAATGTTTCAAACATATATAAATATTATTATTAATACTCTTTTGCTTGTGATAGGGAGATAAGATGTGCAGGCATTGGGACACAAAGATTCTCCTTCCTCTAATGGAAAAGTTGATGGGGGTATGGGAGAAGGCATGGGAGAGAGCAGATTGGAGGAAGCGATGGGAGGTTGGGTAGGGGAATAATGGGGGGAAAATGATTGGAACTCAAAATCTGGCAGAAATGAATGATGTAAATCAGAAGTTAATAAAGCATTTATTAAAAAAAAAGTGGGAAAAAAATCCAGTCTCAGATATTTAATACAAAACTAGCCACATGACCTTGGGCAAGTCACTTAACCCCAATTGCCCTACCTTCCTCCTCTAAAAAAGAAAGCAAAACAATTAAGTTGAAATATATATATATATATATATATATATATATATATATATATATATATATATGCATCTACATATATGTTCATAATTATACATATATATGTCTATATATAGTAAAGTATCTCCAGAAGCACTAGCATATTTCTTAGTATATTTCCAAACAATCTCTTTTGCCTTTTCAGTAACTACCATCTGTTTAACAATATTTGGAAATAATATGATTTACTTGCCAAGTATAGAAATTGCTTTGATCAGTTAATATATGAAACAAGATCTCTGGAGTTGTTTTGGTTAAAAGAAATCAAGGTTAGTACACAATATTTAAAAAGGTATGGAAGGTCACTTAGAATACTACTTTTTTATAAATGCACATTCAAAAATTACAATTAGACTCACCATTCATGCCTCATCTATATTTATTTGGTGATGTCAAATTATGTATTTCACATTTAGTGGATCATAGTCTCTGGTGTATAACTACATGTCATATGTATAAATTTGAGTCAGAGTCCCATCATCTGTGACCAGCATTCCCATCCAAACTAATACTTTCTGTAGTCCATATCTTGGGCATAAATAAGAATCTCTGTATAATTTACCCTTTATTTATAACTCATGCAAAATTAATTTGACAGAAGAATTAGGGAGACATCTACTTGTAAGAGAGTTCTGTCATTCCGTATGTAATATTTGACAGTAATATTAAAAACCGATTATCATTCACAATATTAAAACCTTCTCATTCTTCTCCTTCCCTCTATGTCCTCCTCTTCTCTTTTTCTTTCCCTTTGTTTGTTCTCCCTTTACATCCTCCTAAATAGGGGTAGCTATTTGATTAACTAAAATGCTTATTAGCTCTGTGATCCTGGCCAAATCATTTAACCTCTATTTGCCTTAGTTTCTTCAACTGTGAAGTGTTGATAATATAATACCTCCTAGGGTTTTTTGTGAACACCAAATGGGATAATATTGCAAAGTGCTGAGCACAGGGTCTAGAACATAGAAAACATTTAATACATCCTTAATTCCTTCCTTCATTCCTTCCTTCATTTGTTTTGTTCTTCCTTCATTCCTCCATTCTTCCCTCCCTCCTTCTGTCTCTCCTTCCCTTTCTTCCTCTCTTCTTCCCTCCATTTCTTATCTTATTTTCTTGTTTATATTTTTTTCCTCCTCCTTCTCCTCTTCTTCCTCCTCCTTTTTCTCCTGCTCCTCCTTCTCCTCCTCCTATTTGGCCTCCTCTTTCATCTCCTCTTGTTTCTCTTATCTCCTCATTTCCATTATTTTAAGCCTACTCCTCCTCCTAATCTTCCATGCCTTGTTACTATAATTGGAGGAAACAGACTAATGGCATCCAGGTAGAGGTATCATCACTCCTCCTTCCCTAAACAATTCCAGCATAAAAATCCTATTATGTTCCACAATTTCATTTGAAGAATTGGTACAGGAAATTGGTTCTAGATCTTGCTCAAAGATCTTGCTCAAAAAAAAAAGTATCTTGCTCAAAACTATAAAACTTGAAGTTAAACATTTCTTTCTGACTTTGAAATACCAAACAGGGAAGAATTTAATAACTGTAATTTTATGTTAGCAGAATTTTATATTATATTATCTTCCTGGAGCTTAAGGTAAATTAAAAATTCTAGCTGTCAAAAAATAATCTTGCTGATATCCCTGCTCATTTATGTGTTCATTAATTAAAACTACAATTAAATCATCCTTATCCAATATAGCTTTCTGGGAAGGGATAACAGCTAAATACTTTTACTTCTCAAATGCCTACTTAAGTCACTTTGGATGTCCAATGAACACTATTTGCATATTTCAATTCAATTAAAATCAGCTAGTTCTCATTATCCTATTATTACTGAGCTAGGTTCCTGGGATAAAATAACAAAAGAAAATGGTCTCTCAAGGAGTTTATGTTCTATTTAATTTTTGTGAAATGTATTCACTTCAGTTCTAGTCTCCTTAAAGTCATCACCAAACAAATGCCTTTGATTAATGAGGATGACTTCTGAATGTTCACATTATTTGTTCTTAAGGTTAAAAAAAGAAATAATAGTTCTAAACTATTTCTCAAGAAGCTATATTAATTTTCATAAAAAAGAAAAGGTTAGGAATATAGGAATGGGTGGTTCTTTCCAGCACAAATGGGAATCTTCTCATAAATCCAACATTTCTTCCTTATTTTGGATCTAGGTCCTTCATACCACATGTCTTTCACTAACTATTTTTCTAGCAGTAACTTTTTCACACTTAGATTGACATTTTGTAGATTTGGTACTCTACCTCATGTGATCATTTGTTCAGTTCTCTGAGCAATTTCCCCAGGCACTTTAATATTGAAGGCTTTGCAACTAGAATAGAAAAAAGACCCCAGGTGTAGAGAGAGCAGAGGAGGTGGGCTGCAAAGCAATTTAGGTTTTACATCCCCTACTCACCACAATCTTTGTACTTCAAAGAGTCTTACAACCTGAACAAACTGAAGTAGAAATGCCTCCAGGGCAAATGTAACTTCAGAAATGAAGGTGTCAGTGCACAAGATTATTACTAGAGAAAAGTGAAAGGATTAGCTGTTGGCCAATTGTGACATCACAGAGAATTATTACAAATGAAATAAGACAGCAAGTGACATTCCCAGAATGGAGAAAGAAGGAAGATGGGGATGCAAGAACATTAGCCTCATCTCTAATTCAGTGCTAATGCCATTATGACTTTCTAATGACTTGGGTGGAGGGAGTCTGGAAAGACACAGGTAAGAACTCCACCAACCATTTTTGTAGGATATGAGGGACTATGAAAGTACTGTTAGACCAAAACAAAGCAACTATTCATTGATCCTTAGATTGTTGTTAACAAATGTGATGCCACCGCTAAACCACCTTCCCATGGGATGCTCCCCAGTAGCATATGAGCTTCCAAGGACAGAGACTATTTTTTAAAAAATTGTATTTGAATTGTCAAGACTTTAGTGAAGTACAGTGCCTTAGAGAAGCTAAGTGATGAGTAAATGGCTCTTGAATTGAATTTAAAGTTTTGAAAAAAATTTCCAAATATACAACAGAATAGCATATTTACACACACACACACAACTCTATGGGAAATCTTCTAAGAAGTGACCATTTTCCATTACCATCATTTTGCACATTTACCATTTTTTTCTAGTATAGTCACCTACAGTACTGAGAGGGTCTCAAAGAAATATTTAGCCTCATTGGAGAGGCAAATATGTCAACCCTTGCCCTATATTACAGCCAGAATAATAAAAGTCCTTCTTCCCTTTACACTCTTTAAAATAAACATTTGTAACTCAGGGACAATATATGTATAGTAATTCAATTGAAGAAGTATGCATATGCACGCACACAATATTGAGACTGAAAGGGGCAGAGCTTTGGATGCATATCAAACATCTATTATACTATATATAGTAGGGTTACATACACATTAGATCAATACTTGGGGTACATGTACATAAAAAATACTAGCAAATGTGAGACTTGACTAGTCTACAAACCTTTGCCCTGCTTTTATTTCTTCATTCTACATTGTGTTTTCCAACAAAATTTTCCACCATCCTACCCTGTGTTTACTTTTGACTTAAAGTTATAGAGAGTACAGATACATATTGCTTTAGTTAACACATTTGACTCCTTCATGCATAGTTTGAATTATTGGTTGGTTAAACTTCTGGATCTATGACAAGGATATATAGTTCAGGTCCTCCCTCTAGCAAATGATTGGCTGTGGCACCCTGGGGAAGTCTTTTAACTTCTAACCTTCTAGGCAGTTCTCCAAGACTTTAAGTTAAAGAAGATGTGTGAAGTTCTTCCCAGGAGTTAGCCATAGTAATGAAATCACACATCCAATTAAAAAAAAAAAGGTTCAGTTTTTCAGAATTGCATTTTGCTGATATTTAGCATGAACCACTTGTAATGGAAATGCAGATTTGAAGATCTTCCCTGCCCCTAGGCCCTTCAATTAGCTTAAGTTACTCTGAGAACCTTCTTTAATTTGAAAATATACTCTGCCCCCTAATAGGCTGAATGTGGTCACATGAAGCCTGTGGTAGGAGGCTTGGTTTTCAGGAACGAACACACCTTGATGCTGTGTGATTGGGCAGTGGGTCAAGAGGGTGGTTACATTCTCTGAGCCAGGAGAAGGCTATATAAACCCTGATGGGAGGCTTTGCTTTGGGGCTCACTTTGAGAAGTGTTGTGTGATTTGACCAGATGAGACTCTGGGCAGCCATTGAGAGCCCCCCGGCTTTGAAAACCCAGATGTTGATGCTTCCCTCTCTGGTAACTGTAATTTGGTATTGATACAATGGTTGGTTTGGAAGCCTGTCTGTTTGATCTGTCTGTATACTCTGAAGTTTGAGGTGCTGATCTTTCCCCCTGAACCAGGTAATATATGTTTGTTTGATTAAAGTAAGCTTGTTAACTGATCTTGAGTTGCTTTCCTTTACAAAAGCAGATCTAAGAACCTGTGTTGCCAGCCACCCTGGGGATATTGGAGTGCTTGCTGGCTTGCTGCTACGCCAAGGAAATCAAATATGTCATTCAATGATATTTCTTGCTGCCTTCATGTAAATTAGGATAATATTTCCTCCGATTAATGCTTTTATTTTAGAACCCTCAATTGACCACTCATTTTACTACAACATATTTATGCTTTTTGTTAGATTTGTAATGGTTTAAATTGTCCAAGGGTATGTGAACTCATTCATTATGGGAGGAAGGTTAAGTATTTAATATACTAATAATTGTTAAGATTTACATATTTTTAGTCAATCAACAGACATTGATTGCATCAGTATCCCAGAAAAACAATGAAACTCTCTCTCTCTCTCTCTCTCTCTCTCTATATATATATATATATATATGTGTGTGTGTGTGTGTGTGTGTGTGTGTGTGTGTCTATCCATATATATATATACAATATGTAGATATACACAATGTATATATAGATATAAATACATATGTATAAGATATATAAGTGTACATGTATGCATACATATGTGTATATATATATGCTATGTTTGTATACATGTTACATTTTATATAAACTAGCTCTTCTCTATTTAGAGATTCTTATATGAGGGGATGAAATATATAATTGATGATGAATACCCCATCTTCAAATAGGAAGCAGCATTTATACAAAGAAATTTATCCTACGTCACTAGAAACAAAGAGGTTTTTCTATCTCCAACAAAAACAAGTAGTACAGAAGAGATGAAGGATGGGGAGTATCAGGGGATTATACTTTTTTGTGCTTGGTGGTGGGATTCAACATTGGATAGCTGATGAACAAACTTGAGCTTTGGTCATAGAGAATACATTGGGCATGAGCTGCATTCCAAGTAGTGAAGAAAACTGTAACATGATTATATCTTAAAATAGCTAAGTTTTTTGTTTGTTTGTTTGTTTTTGTTTTTTTTGTCCAGCAATCAAGGGAATGACTATACGTATAGAAATGGGGGACAGTGAAAGCTGGCAATATAATTTTAGAAATTTTATACAATTTATTTTAATATATGGTACCCTACACACACACACACACACACACACACACACACACACACACACACACACACACACCCCTCATACAACTCTTTCATACCAGTATTCTCCTAAGGAAATGATGCAACTGTGCTCCATGGGATTCTCTCTGAAAAATTAAAAGTTCAGAAAAAACTGCAATGAATGAATGAAGAGAAAGAAGGAATCGATATGTAGAATGATAGAATAGAAGTAGGACATAGAGTAGAATAAAACCATAGGAAGAACTTGACTGGGTGAAAGTAGGCTGCAGCATCTTAGCAAGGGAGATTTGTACAAAAGAAGTGGTATAAAAGACATCACTCTGATAAGGTTTGACTAGAAAATAAGCCATGTCTTATAGTTAATATATGATCTATCTTGAATTGAGAGCAAGGCATAGAATGTGAACTGCCTAATTATGGGTTGGTATGTAAGGTGATATTAAAAGGCCTAGGAGTCCTCTGCAATGTTGGATAAGACCTTTAAAATTATTTTTTGGTAGCACATGAATAAAACTGACACAGGGTGTGAAGACATGGTCGGTTGGTTTGTGTTTTGCCTTTTTGGAGGGAATAGTGTGAAGTGAGATCAAAGAGTGATTGAAGTATTCTTCAGGAACTTAAAAAAAAAAAAAACTTTACTTTTTAAATTAATTAATAGAAATGTGAGAAATGGAGTAGCTTAGTGGACAATGAGGGCTGACTATGGAGTCAAAATGATTTCCTTTCAAATCCCGTCTATGACACTTCTGGAGTGTGAGGTACCTAATCTCTCAGCACACCCAGAAAATTCCCTGAGGATACAAGTCATGTCTGTCAGTTGCTGAATTGTATCAGTGAATAAATAGGGAGTCTCTTTTGAAACACTGGTAAAATCACAGGGGTCTAGAAAATACTGTTATGTAGGTGCCCCCGTCAAAGAAGCCTCATTTTGGGGATGCATTTATTGAGGTCAGTCTATATTCAGGCCACTGAATTTCTCAATTCTTTTTCAGTTCTTAGAACTGTATTTTGCAATACTTTCTAGGGGAAAATTATCCTAGAGTGGTTTTGTATCAAATAAGTGCTGTCATATTGAATACTTGATTGTTGCTTGCCTGTTTTATTGGAATCAAGCTCAACGTTTTTCTACTGGGGAAAGTCATTAGCCATGTTAAAGGGAGATCTTACAATGGGAGACAGTATATTCTCAGAGCCTTCCAGGAAGCAATAGAACAAACATTTCGTCCAAACAATTGAACTGAGATGTATTTAAAATGATCTCAAATGTCAAATGTCAAATGGTCATCCAGTTACTGTTTATATACCTCTAGCAATGGAAAACTTGCTACCTACAAGTCGATTTTTTTTTCATTTTTTGATAATTTTAATTTATGGAAAAGTTTTTCTTACATCACACTGAAATCTTCTTGCTTCTACCTTCAATTCATTGATAAATGTTCTACTCTTTAGTTAATCATTTAATTTCTCTTATCCTTAGTTTTCTCATTTGTAGCAACAATACCTGTTTACACTGTGGCACAATAGAACTAGCAGTCCAGAACTGGGCTCTAAGTCACAGGGTCCTAGGATTTAGAGCTAGAAGAGAACTAGGTCTTGATCTTGCCCAAGATATTGATTGGTAGACTGAATTATCCAAGATCGTATGGGTAGCAGAGATGAGATTCTATTATAATTCCTTTGACTACAGAGTCACTACTCTTTTCATTATATGATGGTATAATGCCAATGTGATATTCACAGTGCCCACAGTGGCTACGAATATGCTGGTATTGTTGTGAATCACAAAATGTAACTGACTCTCCACATGGAACCAAACAACCAAAGCATTTATTCAAATACCAGAAAGCCAAATACCCAAACCAGAAAGTCAAACTTATCATAGCAACCAAGGAATTGGTAGACATAACCAATGCAGTGAACAACAACATTCCCAAGCCTTCCTTCTATCAGGTCTTCAAAACAAACAGGCTCCCTTAAGCAAGAATGCCCCTCTTTCACTCATGCAAGCTGCTCAGCCTCTATGCTGCTTGATCCTAGCAATTCTGTCTCTCTCTCTCCTTCTTGCTCTACCCTTCCTGTTTCACCTTTTCAACAAACTCCCCCCCTCCCACCAGCTACTTCCTGTGGACTTCGTGAGATTACATTTGGCCTATTAAGGGGCAGCAAAGATCTTCAAATTACCATTACCATTACAGATGGTGGCCAAGTCCTATCTCTCTGGGAATCAATTCCCTAACTTGGGAAATAAAAGGGCTTTGACTTATAGTGAATACATAGAGTTCTGGAATTAAATTAAGCAAAACTGCGTTTGGGTCATGACCTGAAACTTAGAGTGTTAACATGGTCAGTCAATCAGTAAACAATTTATTAAGTACCTACTATTTGCTAGGCACTGAATTAAGTGTTTGTGATCCCAACAAAGACAAAAGACAGTACCTGTTGTAAAGGAGTTCACAGCTGAATGGGGTAGGGAGAGAACACATACAAAGAAACTGAAAAGATAGGGCAAGAAAGAGGGGTGATGGGGAAGTAGGAAAGAGGGGTTCCCAGGTCAGGTGCATTATGTAACCCTGTAGCCCTATGAGTAACCTTGGAAATAATAAGATGACTGCCCTGGGATTCTTTTTTTTTTTTTTAAACAAATGCTTTATTAACTTCTGTTTTCCTGGGATTCTTTAAATGGAGGATCTAGGAGAGGTTCTCCATCCATACCCTCTCTAATCAGAGGAAATGAGGGACCTCGACAGCCTCATGAGCAGTCATTTGATTTTTCGAGACAGTTTTTCCTCACCTGCAAAATGGAGGTAATATTTGGAGTAGACAAAACTCACAAGATTACTTTTGTATCAGTTATTATTTTCATTTTTTTGTTATAGAAGGTTCTTTCCTTTTTTAACATTCTGTGGTACTTTTTGAGTTTGAGATCAGTCAGCTAGATTTATTGGATTTGTGAGAGGAACAGCGGTGTTTGTTTTGAGCTGCTCAAAGTAGAGAATCCTGAATTGATGTACATTGTACTCCTGGTCATTTGTGAGATCCAAATATATGCCATAAGAAAATAACTCTAATCCCTGTTCCTTCTAAAGACATTTGATGAATTTAGGGGACTTTTGAAAGTTTTCTTTTCGTGTGTACCATCATAATTTGTTCACAGCTTTCAATTTCACCAACAAAATCAAAAGCCATTTTTTAGGAAACTGTGTTATTTGCCTCAACATGGTAAGCTGAGGGATTTCTTATGTGAGATTTGGCTTGGACTATCTGGTCACCCTGATTGTTATGCATTTCCTTCTCATCCTTCTCCTCATCATAATAACTGCTAATGTGGATATAGTACTTAAATATGTGCCAGATACTGTGCTAAGCATGTACCTCTAAATATCCCAAAATTTTTTCAAGCTTTAGTAATGTGTTGTCTTCTACAAAAGTTACTTCTCTATTCATAGCAGATGTTCATACTACTCCCCCCCCCAAATAAATAAATTACCTTGTCTATAAAGCATTTAGCAAAAGAACCAGCACACAGTAGACCCTTAGTAAATGCTTGTTGACTGGGTTTTGTAAACACACACACACATACATATGTATAGTACACACACACACACATATATACATATATGCATGTATAATATACACACACGTGTGCATATTATTTTAAGTGTCTATGTTGCTCCCCTAACAAAATGTATACACCATGAGGTCAAAGATCGTTTTGCTTTATCCTCTGACAGACTCAGAGCCTAGCATGACATTTCCAACATAATTGATTCCTTATCAATTTTTCCTGATTTATTTATTTTCTAGTTCTCAATAAAATCATCTACTTTTTATAGGAAAAAATAGTCCTTTATTTGTGTA
The DNA here is from genome assembly GCA_011680675.1 of Gymnobelideus leadbeateri. NCBI lineage: Eukaryota > Metazoa > Chordata > Mammalia > Diprotodontia > Petauridae > Gymnobelideus > Gymnobelideus leadbeateri. Next base: position 121,330 of record WOXC01011650.1, on the reverse strand, counting down.
ATACAGAGTCCTAACCAATATGTCTACCTCATTTTTGTCATAATATTTAGAGGAGCAATTTATAATATTCAAGACATAATATTTTGACAGAAAGTTATTGTCAACTAGATCATCAGAAGAGGGGAGCATTTGTTAACATCTACTGCATATGAGGCATGGTACTAAGCACTTTACAAATATTATCTCAAGTAAAAAATTTTCATTTCATAATATTTGTATCTCAGTTCAAACATTTGAAGCTCTTATCTTGTTTGAAAGATAGGTACATTATGGATCATGTTTCTTTTGTCTAGGATAAATTAATACCAATAGCCAGGATGGTTCTCAAGTAGATGTCACTGAGAAGTCCAATTTCACAGTTGACTTCCATTCCTTGGATTTTTTATATGCAATAGGTTTTTCTAATATTTTTATAAAGTATGTACATCTTTTGATGAGGGTGGATAGATTGTGTAGGCCTGGCCTAAAGTCAGGAATAACTGAGTTTGAATCTAACCTCAAACACTTACTAGCTATGTGAGCAACTCATTTAACCTTACTTGCCTCAATTCCTCATCTAAAAAATTATCTGGAGAAGGAAATTACAAGCCACTCTCATATCTTTTCAATAAAACCCTGATTGGAATCAGGAAGAGTTGGTCATAACTTAAAAAAAAAAACAACTCAAAGACAACAACATTTTTTGATGAACTCATGTGTGGATAGTGTGGTATAGTAGTAAAGTGTTGGAGCTGAATTCAGGAAGACCTGGCTTTGAAGCTTCACGTTGATACTCACCATTCTTTGATAATGAACATGTAACTTCTTTGAGTCTCAGTTTCCACATCTGTAAAATGTGTGAATGAATCTAGCTAAACTCTATCATTCCTTCCAGGTCTAGATTTATGATGTCATATAAATGTCATATAAATGTCTCTAATGCCATGCATAAGCAGCTTTCCAGAGGAATGCTGCTGTGAATAGCTTTCAAAGTTCTGATTACATATTATAGCAAATTCAATATAAAATCAGTGCAAAACATTTGCAGAAAATCAAAATACAGCCTTCACAATGTTACAACTTATCACAGAAAATCAAAGTGCAGCATTCATCATATCACAACTCAACAACTTATCACTAAACTGGCCAAATAGTATTCACCAAAGTGGTCATGTAGTTTTAAACAAAGTATATTCATTTAGTTAATCACAAATTGCTTAATTCAATCATAAAGTACAAAAGTCAAAATTCTCCACCCCTAGGTCACAGTAAATCATAATCTTATCAATCAGTACACAGTATCCAAGTAAAGTCTTCTTTCAGTTTGACTCAAGGCTGTCTCTCAGCTTCCATGGTTTCTCTAACATGGTCCCAGCTCTAACTTTCACCTGGTTTCAAAGGCAGGCAGCTCCCAATTCCTTGTCCAGCTCCTTGTCCAGTTCATCATTTAGTTCCCATTCAATATTGAAGTTCAGAGTGTCCAGTCCACTTAAGTCCCTCACAGTTCCTGTTTCTGGAAAGACAAAGCTTGACAGTCACAATAATATTCATAAACATTGCCAGCACCATCATCAATTCACTCTCTGCCTGTGAAATCAACTCAGACACACCAACAATGTCTGAGAACTCAACACAAATCATCAACATGGAAATCAACACAGACCCAGAAACAAGGACCAAGAGGTCAGCACAAATCATCAGTAAAGTCCCAGGACCTCCAAATCCTTCCTCCAGGACTTCTGTAAACATACAACCAGAAAATTCTCTTTCAGGGCTTCCAGTAAGGTCCCAGTGCTTTTATAAAAAGTATCACAAACAAACATCAACATAGACAGAGCAAACAAACAGTGCCAGGATATCATATGTTTTCTCCTTCTTGACTCTGCACAAGAGTCCTCTTCTCAGTTCTTCTGTCTCTAGCCAAGACTTCTTCTTATATATGGTCATTAGCTCCTCCCCTTCCTGTTGCAGGAGTTCATGAGTTCTAGGCTTCACAAATTGTGGGGTTCACATGTTCTATTTTTTTAATAGACTTGATACAAGGCTCAAAAGAGAGGTGAACTTAAACAAGGTGTGAATTTAATAGCTGAAACAAGGTGTGAACTAATTCTGTGCTTGCCATTACAATGTCATTCTTAGACAATTAGAAAATTATAATCTATATGCAGCAACATAAATTTTGAGAGAGAATAAAGTCACAGTGAAGATGCTTTAGTTACAATACCCTCAAGAAGTGGCAATAGAATGAAATTGGCCAAAGTTAGAATTTAAAAAGTTCTTTCCTTCAGGATGAATAATAGCAAAGGATTTACTTATCACATTCAGTAAAACTGAATACTTTTCCAGTTTAATTCCCTTCCCCAAATATTTATTAGGATAACACATTGACCTTGGAGCATAGGAAGACTTGAGTTCAAGTTCTTTCTTTGACATATATTGGCATTTTCATATTGATTTGATGTAACTTTTTAATATTTATTCCCACTTCCATTTTTAGACATTTGCTTATGGTCTGAAGGGCCAGCTTATGCTTTGAAGGTCCTATGATTTCTTCCCTGGACTCCTCTGACTCTAGATAGGTGAAATGTGTAAATGCCATCATCTGCCATCATCTCCTTTAACAGTTCTCGTATTCATAAGGCATTAAACATAGAAGAGACATTTTATAGAGTTAAAGGGAACAAAAGAACTCATATTGTAGGACTGTGATGTCACTTTATGTTTTAGTGGGTTTTTGATTCTTGCTAATCAACTCATATGATCTGAATTTTTAGTATTACCCAGGGTTGGGTTCAGATACTGGAAAGGAATCCATCATTTCATAGAGAATCAAAAGCCTTACCCACAAGTTCCTTTCCATGCTGTTATAGGTATCATGGTTCATTGGAAATATTGTTAGACTTGGGCTCTGTGTTTTTGATTTGGAATCCCAGTTCTGGTATTATGTGTGTGAGCTTGGACAGTTTATTTTACCTCTCCATGATGCAAATTCCACCACTGTAAGTGGAAATAATTGGTCTACCCAATCTCTAGGGTACCTTCTGTACAAAAATAAATGAACATATGACCCAGCCATGTAGTGATAGAAAGAGCAATGGACTTGACCTTGGGAAGATTTGGGTTTAAATATTATCTCAAAAATTCTGTGATCTTGGGAAAATTACTCAACATCATTTTGACTCAGTTTCATTACCTGAAAAGAAAGGAGTTGAATGTAATGACATCTAAGGTCCCTTTTGAGCTCTAAATTCATGATCTTATTATCACATGTTTGGGATTTTTCCTCCTTGATATCTCTCACAAAGTTTAGGGATTCAAAGGAATTTCTGCCCTCTTTATTCCCACTTATGATTTTAATCCTAATGTTTCTCCTTGGCTACTGGCCCAGGATATACAAAGGGGTATTTAACTATCTTGATAAAACAATGAAATGATGTTAGAAGAGAAGCAGACTTAGAGATTTCTCCAATACAGGAGCCCATAGACTGTCTTCCCCCAGGGGAGATGCAGACATTCTAAAATGATGATGAGTCATTTTTTTAAATTTTTGCTAAACAAAGACCTCCCAAATCTCTAAAGAATTAAAATGGTAGATATTTTGTATGTATTTGTTTGCATGTTGTCTCTCCAATTAGGTTACAACCTCTTTGAAGGCAGACGTAATGTTTTGACTCTTTTTGTATGTATGTCATGGGCTTAGCACAGCTATTGTAATTTTATAGGCATTTAATAATTTTGTGTTGAATAAATGAACAAATGAAATGGGAAAGCACCTGCTAGGTATAAGTATCTCCAGTGCCTACTATAATGTCTTGCATGAATATATACTTAATAGATATTTATTGGTTTGTTCTTGGTTGATTAAATTATTTTAGTCATCATCAAGACATGTTATCTGACTTTATCTGTTATTTTTATATCTGTTCCTACACAGAAGACCCAATCTCACTATTATTCCCTTATTTTGATTCTTCCCTACATATGTCTACAATCTTCCTCCTCTAGCACACATGCATGGTTACAAAGCAACTATATTTACTTAAATAAGCTGGCCGCCCTTTTTTTTACCAGAAAGAGAGTTATGAGTAGAATGTATTTCACAGAAGACCCTGTGTATTGCAGCTAAAGTGTAGTAAGCCAAAGTATCTCTAAGGATGCTTGAGACAAAAGCTCTCAGAGAAAAACTCTTCTCACTTCAACATATGAGATAACAGAAGGATCCCATTGTTCTCTCTAATAAATCAAAGTCACAAGAATGTGGGAATGAGGTCACTAAGCTTAGAAATAGTCATATTTCCTTGTTTAGGACCTGGGAGACCATTTTTAATAAATATGTAGGAATTGAAATCAGGATCATGTGGTTTGATCCCCAGGAAAACTCTTCTGTTATGTGTATACTTCTATCTCTTGGCCAAAATCCCAGGAAATTTTTTGGCAGCCCTAATTAGGTGAATCCTCTGGAAATCAACAGTTATGGTTAAAATTACAAATTTTTAAATAAGTATTTTACAGTGAAATTTGTGTGGGTTTTTTGCTTTACCAACTGAGAATTTCTAGAAATTACTGCTACCTGCCAATAGACATCTTCAATTTAATAATGCATACTGATGCTAAGATTTTGCCTTGCCAAAGACAACTTACCGAAATAGAAATTGAAATGGAGCCTTATTCCTTTCCCTCTACCCCCAGAGAGCAGGAAAAGGGGCTTTCATAAAAATTAAAAAATTCCTTTAGATACTATTTGTGAATAATGTGATATTTTGTTCTGTGCATAAAGATATGGCATAAAAATACCCTCTAAGAAGGAATTTGAAAGTGTTTGACCTAATTGTCCTTGCAGGAAAGACCTGTCTGATAAAGGATATCTGTTTTAAAGATTATAATATGATTCTAAAGGAATAATAGATTAATTACAAAATATTTTCTGTATTATAGACATACATGTAAAATAGCTGAATAACAACTATATTTTTCACACACACTTTTTTTGGAGGTAGGGCAATGGGGGGTTAAGTGATTTGCCCAAGGTCACATGGCTAGGTATTTTTGTGTGTGTGTGTGTCACATGTCTGAGTCTGGATTTGAAATCAAGTCCTCCTGAGTCCAGGACTGGTGCTGTGACACCTAGCCACCCCCCCACACACTTTTAATATATATTTAACATGCATATATACATATATATGCTAACCTTGTTTATATAGTATTCTGCGTTTTACAAAATTTCTTACCAATATTATCTTTTTAGTCTCACAAGTAGATATATTATTATCCCTCTTTTACAGGTAGGGAAATTGAACCCCAGAAAGATAAAGTAACTTGCCCAGAATGAAACAGATAGTAAACGTCTGAGGTTGGATAGTTTTAGTGTTCTCTCCACAGTACTGCCTAGCTACTTTGCAAATAGTTATGGGTATAGGTAGGTGGGAAAGAGGTGTGTGTGTGTGTGTGTGTGTGTGTGTGTGTGTGTTTGTGTGTGTGTGTATTGTATGAATATCTATCTATAAATATACATATGCATATATCCACACATAGCTACATATATGTATGTTGATAATTTTACAATGCTTTGAGTTTTCTAAGTAGCTACGAACAAATGCTCAATATATGTGTGTGTATATATCTATATATATATTTCTATGTGTGCATATGGATGCATGTACATACACATATTACTCTATATCTATCTACCTATCTATCTATATATGGGGAAGAAGCATTATTAAGTACTTAGTATGTGCTAGGCACCGTGGCATTAAGCACTTTATAAATATTACCTTGTTTCATCCTACAAAAACCTTCAATGATAGGAACTATTATTGTCCCCATTTTAGAGTAAAGAAACTGAGGCATTTTTGTTGTGTGTTTTCTTTTTTTTAGTTGTTCAATCTTATCTGACTTTTCATGCCTTCATGGATACCAGAGGCATGGGTATCTGCCACTGTCTCTCAAAATTCAAGTTTGTTGTTTCCATAATACTATCCATTCATCTTATCCTCTTCCACCTGTTTTTTCCTTTTGCCTTCAATCTTTCCAATCATCAAGGTCTTTGCAACTGAGTCCCATCATCTCATCATGTGATCAAAGTTTTCAAGCTTCAGGTTCAATATTTGACCTTCCAGTGAATAGCCTGAATTAATTTCTTTTAAGTATGGACTAATATGATCTCCTTGCTGTCAAAGGGACACTCAGAAGTCTAATCCAGCACCACAATCTGAAAGTACCATTCAGCAGCACTCAGCTTTACTTACAGTCCAACTCTCACAGCTATATATTGCTGCTAGAAAAAAACATAGCTTTGACTGTATGAACCTTTGTCAGCAAGGTGATGGCTCTGCCTTTTAGTATGCTGTTCATATTTGCCATAACATTCCTTCCAAGAAACAAATGGCTTTTAATTTCATGGCTGCACTCACTATCTGCAGTGATCTTTTAGCCCAAGAATAGAAACTCTGATGGTGCTTCCATTTCTTCTCCTTCTATTTGCCAGAAAGCAATGGGAGTAGTTGCCAGTATATTTTTTTTTTTCATGTTAAGCTTCAAGCCAGCTTATATACTCTAATCCTTCACTCTTAAAAGGTTTCATAATGCCTCTTTACTTTGTCCTATCAGAGTGGTATCATCTGCATATCTGAGATTTTTGCTATTTCTCTTGCAACCTCAATTCTTTCTTTTGATTCATCCAGCCCCTTATTTTGAATGATACATCCTCTATATAAGATAAATAAACAGCCTTATAATGTGACTTTTCCAATCTTAAACAAATAAGTTGTTGCATATTTGGTTCACACTGTTGTTTCTTTTCCCATGTACAGGTTCCTCAGGAAACAAGTAAGATGAACAGAGGCATACAAAGATTAAATTATTTGCCCAGAATTATACAAACAGTCAATGCCTAAGGCACATTTTAATTCAGATCTAACACTCTATGCATCATGCCATTTAGCTGCCTTACCTACACACACACACACACACACATCCACTGGTATGGTGATTGTCTTCACATGCTTTCAAGGGAAAGATAAAAATACCTCTAACATGTTGAGTATACCAATTATAGGTAACTTACATGGGGAATTGCTCATGAGATAAGTAGGCATATATACATACATACATACATACATATATATATATATATATATAATTATATCATTTGAGTATCAACAGCAGTGAGATTATATTCAGTGAGATTATAAAGTGATTAAATACTCAAATTCATTTGATTGCTGAGGCAAAGGGACTAGTTTGTCACTTTTTTTTCCAGTTGAGATAAATTTATTTGACTACTCATAACTTAAGAACAAATGGAGCATACTTAGACTGAATGACACCACTGGTAATCTCTATTACGTGAACTGCCATGTTATGTCCAGTTTTCACATAAATCTGTCGTCAATATCCAAATACTCAACAACCTAACAATTAGCATAATCAACAATCGTCATAGTGTGAATAGACTTCTTCACACAGCTGCCACCAGAATTACTACCACTGAGTATACAAGGTTTTTCCACATGCTAATATGAGCACTCACATAATATCAAAAAGGATGTGTTATTAATTAACCAGGTTTATTTGTCGATCTAGGTGAAGGGCAGAAAAGTTCCAGTAAGATATAGGTCAAGTTACAACTGTATTACAAAAGTAATTAATGTTTTATTATACAGACCATCTAATTGGTTAAAAAACGTGTAAACCATAACAGGTGAATGACAGTCATTCAAAAATACATGACAGAAATTCTAACCTACATCATCATGAGTCTAAATGCCCTGATTAAAAAAGTAAAATATATACACTTAAAATTTCATACACTTGATATTTTTGCATAATTTTGGTTACATAGCATCAGCTAAAGAAAATAGTTCACTCTTATTATAAACAATTTTCAAGCCACTAAGGATAATTCAATGGGGTTGTAGTTTAGAATGCAGCATACATAATAGACATGAATATATTTAAGGCAAAGACCTTAATTTTTAATATATTCAGAGTCTCTATATAGAGTTCACCTGAATTGTGAGCTAGAATAGTAGCAACTCTATTTCAGAGAGAGCTTTATAATAAGGTTACATGACCAGTCGAGAAGCCAAAGGAGACTGGAATGTAAGTCATAGCACTGATGACATTTGAAGTAGACATTAAGGTTTAATTCTTCAAAATACATTTTGTCTAGTGCCCAAATTTAAAAGACTAAAACCTTTAATGTCAGAATGTAAAGGTAAAGTTAACAAAAAGGTTACTTTTGAAAAAAAATAAAGGATAGTCTCTGTCTCAGAACACTGGAAATCATTGATGCTTTCTTTATTCACTGCTATTCCATTCACTTAGTCTTAGGGAAGACAAAGCAAGGGAAAGCAGTTGCAGGTACATGTGCCAAGAGGAATTTATTCTCAAGTAATTAGAATTTTTTGACCAAGAGTTTCTCTCATTCTACCCAACTTCAGAGATTTACACATATATACATGCCCATGTATAAAAATATGTGGACATATGCATGATGCATACACACATATATATTTGTATATGCACATATGTGATATTATATATGTGAATGCACACATATAACAGCATATATGTGTATATATTCTCTCTATGCATTTATCTATATTGTGTATATATATGCATGTATGTACAATACCGGAAGGAGATAGGATGAATAACTGGAAAATAGCTTTCAGAAATACATCTTCAGAAAACAAACATCTTCAACAAACTTGTACTAAGCACCTTTTTTTGTACACTTTTAAATCATTGGTGTTGAGGATAATATTATAGCAAATGAACACAATATGATAAAGATCAAATCTTGGAAGATCCTTGTTCTACCTACAAAGTTTAGATAATAATCTCATGAACTAAGAGTTTAAGGGGAAATTAGAGCAAGTGTTCTTAGGCTAGTGTCAATGAAATCATATCCCTATCTCTGTCTCTCTGGGTAGCTATGAGGCACAATGAATAGAGTACTGGTCTTGGAATCAGGAAGTCTCATCTTCCTGGGTTCAAACCTAGCGTAAGACACTTATGAGCTGTGTGATCCTACACAAGTCACTACTTCCTATTTGCCTTAGTTGACTCATCTGTATAATGGGGTAGAGAATGAAGTGGAAACTAGTGGAGTATCTTTGCCAAGAAAACTCCAAAATGGGGTTATAAAGACTTGGACTTGACTGAAACAACTCAACAACATATCTATCACAATGTATTTAATTTAAATGTTTTCTTTTGAACGGGGCCCATAGGTTTCACCAGACTGTTACAAGCATTCGTGATGCAAAAAGATTAAGAATTCTTGCCTTAAAAGCTATTTAGTATACCCATCTAATTTTACGGTTGAATAAACTGAGGCATAGAGGATAGAATGTCTAGTCCATTGTTGTCTGAGCCCAAAAAAACAGTGGTAAACTCCCTCTACTCTTGGAGTTTATAGTGTATTTGATGGATGTGACACAAACATAACAATAAGTGAAAAAAATCAATAAACATACCAAATTATCTCTACAAATATATAGTCATTCTCTGCAATTGTTTTTCAAGAACTGGATTTTTCCAGAATTCTGATAATGATGAGGATGCTGGTGGTGGTGGTAGTTCTGTATACAAATGAGGATTCTTCTCCCCCAAAACAAATTCCTACCTGTTTGTTTTCTGCCTACATACTTAATGCCAGGCATTACAAATTGAGATGGATTGCCAGGGCAGAAGTCAATCATTCAAAGGGTTTTAACAGGCATGAAATGAGATGCAATTATTCAAAAGGAAATATTAGACTAGCAGGAAAAGAAAGACTTAATGGTGATGCCCATTAGACATCGATATGCTTTGCCAAAAAATGTCTTATTGCATGCTTGGGACACTGACAATTGGCCTGAACAAAATATTAGAGATAATTAGAGCCAATTCTCTGGTGTTGGCTCTTGGGAAATGACCTAATATGTCTTTCCTTTTTCTAATTTCTACAGTCAATGAAATTTCACTTCCAAGAAGAAAAATAAAAGAGTCTTTAGATGCTATATCTTGTTCATTATGGATAGTTTTCTTTCAGAATTCACAGTAGCTAAGAGGAATTTTCAGAGAACATGTATCAATAACCTTAACTCAAAAAAGTCTAGGAAGGCATGATGTTTCATTATTATGGAAATCATTTTCATTCATATTCATTCATTTTAATTGCTTGGAATGTTCCTTCTCCTCCTGGTTATCTAGTGGATGGTGTTGTGTAAACCCATTTATTATTATCCTTAAATTTTCCTTAATTAAGAATCAAAAGACTTGCACATTACTTCTGCCCCTGAATAACTATATGGTCCTAATTTTTATAGTATTTGATTTTTAATTTCTCCAATTGCATGTAAAAACAATTTTTAACATTACCTTTTAAAATTTTAAGTTCTAAATTCCTTCTATTCTTCCTTCCCTACCTCACTTCATTTAGAAGGCAAGCAGTGTGATATAGGATATACAAGTGTAGTCCTAATAAATATTTCCATAACAGTCATGTTGTGAAAAAAAAGCATAGATAAAAGGCGGGAATAAACCTGAAAAATTAAGGAAAGTTAAAAAAATTTATGCTCCAATCTGTGGTCAGACATAATATGTTCTTTCTCTGGGTATAGATAGCATTTTTCATCATATATCTTTCAAACTGCTCTTGGATTGCATTCCTGAGAAGATCTAAGTCATTCACAATTGATCAACTTATAATATTGCTGTTAATTTGTTCATAGTATATTTTACTTTGCATCAGTTCATGTGAGTATTCCCAGGTTTTTCTAAGAGCAGCCTGCTCATCATTTCTTATAACACAATAGTATTCCATCATAATCATATACCACAGTTTGATCAGCAATTACTCAAATGATAGGCATCCCTTCAATTTTCAAATCCCTGCCAAAAGAATAAAGTTGTTTCTAAGTATTTCTTGTACATATAGGTTATTTTTCTTTCTTGTTTTTATAGACCTAGTAGTGCTTTTTCTAGTTCATAGAGTATGGATGCACTACAGGATGGCTTAACCAGCTCACAACATCAATAATCCATTAATATCTAATTTTTTTCCCATATCCCCAGCACCATTTTTCATTTTTTGTTTCTGTCCTGTGAGTCAATCTAATTGGTATGAGGTATAACCTCACAATTTATTTAATTTGCATGTCTCCAATCAATACTGTGTCAGAGAATTTTTATTTCTGTGACTATAGATAGTTCTGTTTACTTCATCTTAAAAGTGTTCATATGTTTTGACTGTTTATCAAATGGGAAATTACTTCTATTCTCATAAATTTGATCCAGTTCTCTATATATTTTAGGAATGGTGACTGTCCAGCCACTGTCCTTGGCAGTTTCAGAACTCCTGGCATGCAGATTATAGGGGGCCAAGCAAACATTCTGAGGGGTAATCGAGCTTGCTTTAACCTGCTTGGATCTGAAATGCAGTCTAGGATGGAGGTCCTAGGATGAATGACCAGTGTGCCAGAGTGTGTGGAGGCTTCACAGAGGGCAGCCACCTAATATCTCCAACAATTGAAAAATCCCATCAATTGGCACAAAGCTTCCCTCTCTAATAACAGAGTTCTACTATGGCAAAAAGCTCAAAAGTCAAGTAACTGAGTGGCAACCTGAACAAGAAAAGGAAGCAAAGCAAGCACAGAAATCCAAATTTGGATTCCTTTTGGGAGACAAAAAGTATCAAAGCATAGAACAAAAGAAAAACAACAAAGTAAGAACTCCTCCACAAAAATCTTCCAAGAAAAGAATAATCTGCTTACAGGCCATAGAGTAGCTTAAGAAGAATTTTGTAAACCCAATAATAGAAGTGAAGGAAAAATGGGAGGGAAAAGAGAATGATGCAAGAAAATTATGAAATGAGAGTCAATAACCTGAAGAAAATAACACCTTAAAAACAGACAAATGGCAAAAGTGGCTCCAAAAGACTATGAGGAGAAGAATGCCTAAAAAAGTCTAATTTGTCAGATGGAAAAATAATCTCAAAAGCTCACCGAATAAAATCATTCCTTCAGAATGAGATTGGAGCAAATAGAAGCTAGTGACTTTAGGAGAAATCAAGATGCAAACAAATAAAAAATAGAAAGCAATATACAATATTTCATAGGATAAAACACTGACCTGGAAAATAGATCCAGGAGAGATGATTTTAAAATTATTGGACTACCTGAAAGCCATGATAAAAAAAGAGAAATTATTAATTATCCTTCAAGAAATTCTCAAGGAAAATTGCCCTCATATTTTAGAACCAGAGGGCAAAATAGAGGTTGAAAAAATCTACCAATCAACTCCTGAAAAAGATCCCAAAAAGAAAACTTGTAGTAATATTATATCTAGATCCCAGATTTCCCAGATCAAGGAGAAAATATTACAAGCAGCCAGGAAAAAACAATTTGAATATTGTGGAAATCAGTATACACAGGATCTGGCCACTTCTACACTGAAGGATCAAAGTCTTGGAATATGATATTCTGGAGGTCAAAGGAGCTGAGATTAAAAACAAGAATCATCTACCCAGCAAAACTTAATAAACTGTTTCAGGGGAAAATATGGTCATTCAATGGAATAGAGGACTTTTAAGAATTCTTGAGGAAAAAACCAGAGTTGAATGGAAAATATGACAGTCAGATAGAAGAAGGAAGAGAAGCATGAGGAGGTAATCAGGGAAAATAAGTCATAAGGAACTTATCAAAGTTGAACTATTTACATTCCTACATGGAAAAACCATAACTGTAACTTATGAAACTTTTTTTCAGAATGAGAATAATTGAAGGGAACATGTGTGTGTGTGTGTATGTATGTATACATACTATATATGTCTAAATAGGAACATATGTGGGCATATGAATACATATGTGAGTGTGTGTATAAATGTGTACAGATAAACATAGAGAGAGGGCACAGGACCAATTTAAAAGGAAGGGATGATACATAAAAGGTGTAATTAAGAGATGAGAGAGGAATATAATGCGAGCAGATGGGGAGAGATAGAATGTTGTAAATTATCTAATATTGAAGAGGCATGGGGAAACTGTTACAATGGAGGGGAAGAACAGGAAAATAAAAGGGAATGGGTCAGCCCTATACTCATTGAATTGGGCTTAGGGAGGGAATGACATACACACTAAATATGGCATTTCACCATACAGGAGAGTAGGGGGATGTGGATAAGATGGGGGTGGTGATGGAATTGAGGACAGGCCAGGGGAGAAGGAAGTTGGAAGCTCCCACTTTTGAAAAGGGACAAGATCAAAGTAGAGAACAGAACAAGTGGGGGGTGGGATATGATCAAGGGAAATATAGTCAGTCTTTCCAAATATATCCACTATGGAAATGTTTTGCATATCTACACATGTACAACCTATATTGAATTGCTTATCTTCCCTGTAAGGGTGGGTGATGAGGGAGGTAGGGAAAGAATCTGGAATTCAAAGATTTAAAATAAAATGTGTAAAATATATGTTTATTATTATTATTATTATTTTACATGTAACTTGGGAATTAAATATACAGGCACTGTAGAATAGAGATCCACTCTGGCCTATTGGAAATTCAGAGTGGGGATGGGGGAAGATATGGGAGAGAGCAGTTTGAGGGTGGTGATATTCAGTGGATTCGCTATTTTGGGGTGATAGGTAGTAGAAAAATGGGGAGAAAATCAGTAACTCAGCATCTTGTGGAAATGAATGATGTAAACTAAAATAATATAATACAATTATTTTGCCCAGCTTTCTGCTTCCCTTCTAATCTTTGTTGCATTGGTTTTGTTTGTATAAAAACTATTCAATTTCATATGACCAAAATTATTCACTTTGAAATTCGTAATGTTCACGATCTTTTGGTCACAAATTCTTCTCTTCTCCTAGCTAAAGTATGCCTTGCTCTCCTGGATTGCTTATAATATCAGTATTTCTATCTAAATCATTTACTCATTTTGACTTTATCTTAATTTAGGGTGAAAGATGTTGTTGATCTATGCGTAATTTATATCATAATATTTTGAAATTTCCCAGCAGGTTTTTTGCTCTCTTTTTTATTTTTTAGTTTATAACTTTCATTTCCACAAGATTTTGACTTACAAGTTTTCTCCCCATTTTTCCCTACCCACCACCCCAAAACAGCGATTCCACTGAATATCCCCTCCCACAATCTGCTCTTTCCCATATCTTCCTCCATCCCCCCTTTGACTTTCCAGTAAGGCATGGATCTCTATGACCCAGTGCCTGTATATCTCATTTTCCAGTTATATGTAAATAATAATAATAATAATAATAATAAATACACACACATATGAAACATTTGATTTAAAAACTTTGAATTCCCGATTCTTTCCCTTCCTCCCTCATCACCCACCCTCACTGAGAAGATAAGCAATTCAATATAGGTTGTGCATGTGTAGCTGTGCAAAACATTTCCATAGTGGACATATTCTGAAAGACTGACTATATTTCCCTCGATCTATCCCACCCCCCCTCTTGTTCTATTCTCTACTTTGATCTTGTCCCTTTTCAAAAGTGGGTACTTCCAACTTCGCTCTCCCCTGGCCTGTCCTCACTTCCACCACCATACCCATCTCATCCCCATACCCCTACTCTCCTGTATGTTGAAATGCTGTATTTAGTGTGTATGTCATTCCCTCCCTAAGGGACATTCAATGAGAATAAGGTTGACCTATTACCTTTTGCCTTCCTGTTCTTCCCCTCCATTGTAAGAGTTTTCCTTTGCCTCTTCTATATTAGATAATTTACCCCCATTCTGTCTCTGCCCATTTCCTCTCATTATATTCCTCTCTCACCTCTAAATTTCACCTTTTACATATCATCCCTTCCTATTCAATTGGTCCTGTGCCCTCTGTCTATGTATACCTGTACACATATATACACACACTCACATATGTATTCATATGCCCATATACCCGCTTATATAGACATATATATGTATGAATATATATATATATATATATATATATATATATATATATGCATGTGTGTGTGTGGGTATGTGTGTGTGTGTGTATTCCGTTCAACTATTCTCATACTGAGGAAATTTTCATAAATTACAATGATCATTTTTCCATGTAGGTATATAAGTAGTTCTACTTTGACAAGTTCCTTATGATTTCTTTTCCCTGTTTACCTTCTCATGCTTCTCTTGCTTCTTGTATCTGAATGTCAATTTTTTTATTCAACTCTGGTTTATTCATCAAGGATGCCTGAAACTCCTCTATTCCACTAAATGAACATATTTTCCCCTTAAACATGACAGTCGGTTTTGCTGGGTAGGTGATTCTTGGTTTTAATCCCAGATCTTTTGACCTCCAAAATATCATATTTCAAGTACCATCGCTCAAATACCATACTAAGAACTCAGGTCCTGAGTTATCCTGACTGTGTTTCCACAATATCGAAATTGTTTCTTCCTGGCTTCTAGTAATATTTTCTCCTTGATCTGGGAAATCTAGGACCTGGCTATAATATTCCTAGGAGTTTTCTTTTCGTGTTTTTTTTTTTTTCCAGTAGGTGATTAGTGGATTCTTTCAACCTCTATATTGTCCTCTGGTTCTAAAATGTCAACTTCCAGGGTTTGGAATACAAACATAGTATTCTCCATTTATTCTGAGACAAATTAAGGCAAACTATTCACAGAACAGTGAAAATCAAAATATAGTGTAACTCAATAATTTAGCAAGTTCTCAACTCAATCATAAAGTATTTCAATTCAATCACAAAGTATAGAGTCAAAGTATCCCACCCCTGGCACTGTATAATGTCTATATTCATTTTAAATGGAATTTCTCCTTCTATTTCTTTTGAGCTTTGTTGGTAATATCTTAAACACCAGTGATTTATGTGGGTTTATTATATTATCCTGCAACTTTGCTAAAGTTGTTTATAGTTTCAAGTCCTTTTTTACTTGATTCCCTATGATTCTTTAAGTATATCATATCATCTACAAAGAGTGATAGCTTTTTTTTTTCTTCTTTGCCTTTTCTACTTCCTTAAATTTCTTTTTCTTCCCTTATTAATAATGCTAATGTTTCTAGTATCATACCATTGAATAACAGTTATGATAATGGGCATCCTTGTTTAACCCCAATCTTATTGGAAATGCTTGTATTTTATCCCTATTACCTATAAAGCTTACTGATGGTTTTAGATTGATGCTCCCTGGCATTTTAAGGAAGACTGCATTTATTTCTATGTTCTCGAGTGTTTTTAATAGGAATGGGTGCTGTATGTTGCCAAACGCTTTTTCTGCCATCTATTGAGATAATCATATAATTTCTGTTAATTTTGTTGTTGATATGGAAATTATATTAAATTATTTTGATACTTTTCCTGAGACTGAACCAGCCCTGAATTCTTAGTATAAATCTTACATTGTCAGAGTGTATTATCCTGGTGATAAATTTCTTTTTTCTTTTTTTAATGTTTGATTAACTTCTGGTTTACATCATTTGTTTCCACCAGATTTTGAGTTACAAATTTTTTCCCCGCTTTTCCCCCACCCATGTCCCCCAAACAGCACTGGTTATCCCCTCCTCCAAAGTGCCCTCCCCTATATCTTCCTCCATATCCCTTTCCACTTTTCCAGTAGGGCATGGTGGATCTCCATACCCCAGCACCTGCACATCTTACTTCCAAATTACATGTAAATTAGTATCGATAAAACATTTGGTTTTAAAACTTTGAATTCCAGATTCATTCCCCTCCTCCCCCATCACACACATCCACTGGGAAGACAAGCAATTAAATATAAACTGTACTTGTGTAGCTGATACAAAACATTACCATAGTAGATATATTATAAAACTCTCATTATATTTTCCTCCCTCCTATCTCACCTCCCACTTGTTCAAATCTCTACTTTGGTCCTGTCTCTTTTTAAAAGTGTGTGCTTTCAACTTCCATCCCCCCACCAGCTTGCTCTCCATTACACCATCCCCACGCCCTCACCCCCCCACTCTCCTTTAAGGTAAGATATGCTATTTAGTATGTATGTCATTCCCTCCCTGAGCCAAATTCAATACCAATAAGGTTGAGCCATTCCTTTTTGCCTTCCTGTTCTTCCCATCCATTGCAACAATTTTCCCTTGCCTCTTCTATATGAGATAGTTTTTACACATTCACATATGTATTCATACGCCTTCTGTTCCCTTCAACTATATTCATACTGGTAAAAGTTTCATCACTTACAATGATAGTTTTTCCATGGAGGAAACCTAATAGCTTAACTTTGAAAAGTTCATTATGATTTATTTTCCCTGTTTACCTTCTCAAGCATCTCTTGCTTCTTGTGTCTGATTGTCAAATTTTCTATTCAACTCTGCTTTTTCATCAAAAATGCTTGAAAGTCCTCTATTCCACTAAATGACCACATTTTTCCCTGAAACACGATACTCAGTTTTGCTGGGTAGGTGATTCTTGGTTTTAATCCCAGCTTCTTTGACCTCCAGAATATCATATTCCAGGACCTTCGATCCCTCAGTGTTGAAGCGGCCAGGCCCTGTGTTATCCTGATTGTGTTTCTACAATATTCAAATTTTTCCTTCCTGGCTGCTTGTAATATTCTCTCCTTAATCTGGTAATTCTGGAACCTGTCTACAATATTCCTAGGAGTTTTCTTTTTGGGATCTTTTTCAGGAGATGATTGGTGGATTCTTTCAACCTCTATTTTGCCCTCTGGTCCTAAAACATCAGGGCAATTTTCCTTGAGAATTTGTTTTTTTTTTTTTTTTAACAAATGCTTTATTAACTTCTGTTTTACATCGTTCATTTCCACCAGATTTTGAGTTACAATCATTTCCCCCCCACTTATTCCCCTACACAACCTCCCATAATAGTAATCCCACAAGATATCGCTTCCTCCAATCTGCTCTCTCCCATACATTCTCCCATACCCCCATCAACTTTTCCATTAGAGGAAGGCTAGTCTTTGCATCCCAATGCCGGCACATCTTATCTCCCTATTACAAGCAAAAGAGTGTTAATAATAGTATTTATATATATTTGAAACATTTAATGCTACGACCTCAAATTTCAGATCCATTTCCTTCCTCCCTTGTCACCCATTCCCTCTTGGGAGATAAGTAATTCAGTATATGTTGTACATGTCTAGCTATGCAAAACATTATCATAGTAGATATATTGTACAAGGCTGCTTATAATTCCCTCCCACTCATCCCACCCCCCACCTGGTCCATTCCCTACATGATCCTGTCCCTCTTCTATAGTGGGTACTTCCAGCCTCCCCTCACCCCAAGGATGCCCTCCCATCCATCATCCCTCCTCCCATCCCCCTTCCCCCTATCCTGCTGCAGGTTGAGATATCCCATTTAGTATGTATGTCATTCTCTCCCTGAACCAGATTCAATGTGAATGTGGTTTTGCCTTTTTAGCCTTCCTATTCTCTCCCTCCCTTGCAACCACTTCCCCTTGCTTCTTCTACATGAGATAGTTTACCCTACCCTGTCTCTCCCCATCTGCTCTTGCCACTTTCCACATTCACATATGTATTCATATGACCACACGCCCTTCTTCCATTATTTTCATAGTGTGAAAGATATCATCACTCACAGTTATTGTTTTTCCATATAGGAATGTAAATAGTTCAACTTTGATAAGTTCCTTTTGATTTCTTTTCCCTGATGACCTTCTCAGGCATCTCTTCCTTCTTGTGTCTGGGTGTCAAATTTTCTATTCAATTCTGGTTTTTTCCTCAAGAATGCTTGAAAGTCCTCTATTCCACTGAATGACCATATTTTCCCCTGAAACAAAAGACTCAGTTTTGCTGGGTAGGTGACCCTTGGGTTCATTCTCAGTTCTTTTGCCCTCTGGAATATCATATTCCATGCCCTTCAGTCCCTCAGTGTAGAAGCTGCCAGGTCCTGGCTATTCTGATTGTGTTTCCACAATATTGAAATTGTTTCTTCCTGGCTGCTTGGAGTATTTTCTCCTTGATCTGGGAATTCTGGAACCTGGCTATAATATTCCTGGGAGTTTTCTTTTTGGGTCTTTTTTCAGGAGGTGATGGGTGGATTCTTTCAACTCTATTTTGCCCTCTGGATCTAAAACATCAGGCAGCTTCCTGAGAATTTTTTGGAAGGGTGATTTCTAGGTTCTTTCTTTGATCATGGCTTTCAGGTAGTCCAATAATTTTAAATTGTCTCTCCTGGATCTATTCTCCAGGTCAGTGGTTTTTCCCATGAGATATTTCACATTGCCTTCTAATCTTTCATTTGTTTGGATCTGCTTAACAGCATCTTGATTTCTCATAAAGTCACTAGCTTCCATTTGCTCCAGTCTAACCCTGAAGGAATGAATCTCCTCAGTGAACTTTTGAGATTCTTTTTCCATCTGGCAAATTCGACTTTTTAAGGCATTCTTCTCCTCATTGCCCTTTTGGGCCTCCTTTGCCATTTGAGTTAGTCTATTTTTTAAGGTGTTGTTTTCCTCAGTCAGGCTGTTGACCCTCATTTCATACTTTTCCTGCATCCTTCTCATTTCTCTTTCCAATTTTTCCTCCACTTCTCTTATTTGATTTTTAAAGTCCTTCTTAAGGTCCTCTATGGCCTGCAACCCGCTCATGTTTTCCCCTGGGGCTTTTGGAGCAGGACTTCTGACCTCACAGTCCTTTTCCTGCTCTATGCCCCCAAAATAGGAGTCTAGGGTTGCATTTTTCTGTTTCCTTTGCCTTGGCATGTTGCCACTTAATTACTTGACTTTGGGCTTGTTGCCACACTATGGCTTTAAGGCCAGCTAGAGGAATTTTCGTCCCGAACGTGTGGGGGGCAACTTCCGTTTCTGGCAAGCTGTAAACCCACCCACGACTTCCACCCTAGATCACAATCCAGATCCAGGGAGGTTAAAGCAAGAGCGATTACCCCCCAAGACTGATCGCTGGATCTCCCTACAAATTTGCAGGCTGGGAGCGGGAGCTGCCTCTGAAAACTACAAAATGGCGTTTGTCCTCAGCAGCTTCTAGCCCCCAGGGGAGGGAGCCGACGCATTCCCTAATACCAGTCCCAAAGTTCATAGGACACTAACCTCTTACTTTGTCCTAGGCAAGTCTATGTTGATAATTCTGGAGTCGCCACAGCTCCTGGTGTTCTGGGGTTCCTCCAGCTGGCTGCTGGCCCTGTCGCCCTGGGGCTAAAACCTCGGCTCATGCGGACCTGGACTCGGCTCGGCTAGGCTTCTGCGCTCTGTGCGCTGCACGCTACCATGTCCCAGACCACTGCGCTGGTCCTTCCTGCAGGGCTGCTGGGCTGTCCTCAGCGGGAGTTTAGCTTCTCTGTGTCGTTCTGTGGGTGCTGGGGCTCCAGAAGTTGTACAGAGTCACCTTGTACATCGTTTGGGGGGAATCTGGGGGCAGAGTGGCTTGGATGACCTGTTTCTACTCCGCCATCTTGGCTCGCCTCCCCCCCCCCCTTGAGAATTTCTTGAAGGAAAGTTTCTAGGTTCTTTGTTTGATCATGACTTTCAGGTAGCCCAATAATTTTTAAATTATCTCTTATGGATCTATTTTCCAGGATAATGGTTTTCCCAGTGAGATGTTTCACATTGCCTTCTATTCTTTCATTTGTTTGGATCTATTTAATAGGATCTTGATTTCTCATAAAGTCACTAGCTTCCATTTGCTCTAATCTAATTCTGAAGGAATGAATCTCCTCAATGAGCTTTTGAGATTCTTTTTCCATCTGGCAAATTTGGCTTTTTAAGGCATTCTTCTCCTCATTGCCTTTTTGGGCCTCTTTTGCCATTTGAGTTAGTCTATTTCTTAAGGTGTTGTTTTCCTCAGTCAGGTTGTTGACCCTCATTTCATACTTGTCCTGCATCCTTCTCATTTCTCTTTCTAATTTTTCCTCCACTTCTCTTATGTGATTTTTAAAGTCCTTCTTAAGGTCCTCTATGGCCTGCAACCCACTCATATTTTCCCCTGGGGATTTTGTAGCAGGACTTCTGACCTCACAGTCCTCTTCCTGCTCCATGCTTTGACATTCCTTGCCCCCAGAGTAGGAGTATAGTGTTGCATTTTTCTGTTTAATTTGTTTAGTTTGCCTTGGCATGTTGTCACTTAATTACATGACTTTTGGGCTTGTTACCACACTATAGCTTTTTACCGCAAGGTAGGGGAATTTTCGTCCCGAATGTGTGGGGGGCAACTTCTGTTTCTCGCAAGCTGGAAACTCACCCACGACCTCCACCCCTGATCATAATCCAGATCCAGTGAGGTTAAAGCAAGATTACCCCCCCCAAGACTAATCTCTGGATCTTCCTCCAGCTGGCTGCTGGCCCTGCCACCATGGGGCTAAAACCGCGATTCTGGTGGATGGGACATTTGCTTGGTGCACTGACACTGCAGGCTCCCAGACGTCTGTTCTGGTCCTTCCTGCAGGACTGCTGGGCTGTCCTCAGTGGGAGGTTAGCTTCTCTGTGTCGTTCTGTGGGTGCTGGGGTTCCAGAATTTGTTCAGAGTCCCCTTTTACATCGTTTGGAGGTAATCTGGGGGCAGAGTGCCTTGGGTGCGCTGTTTCTACTCCGCCATCTTGGCTCCGCCCCCTTCAGTTTACTCTTTATAACTTTGTATATATTGCATTTTATTGGTACAAGTATGTATCATATCCAGGTGGTAAACAAAATCTCCCTGAGGGTACGGACTCTGCTTTCCTTTTTTTGCATCCTTAGAGA
Source organism: Gymnobelideus leadbeateri (assembly GCA_011680675.1). Lineage (NCBI taxonomy): Eukaryota > Metazoa > Chordata > Mammalia > Diprotodontia > Petauridae > Gymnobelideus > Gymnobelideus leadbeateri. Next base: position 99,659 of record WOXC01011650.1, on the reverse strand, counting down.
TTAGCATTGCATTTATAATGTCATGATACATGATATATAATGTCAAGATACGCCTAATACATGTTTGAGGGATTCCATTGCATATAATACAATTCTGAGGAACCAGGGGATAATGATAAAAATGACCTTGAAATCTGGAAGACCTGCCTTCAAGTCTCACTTGTGATACACTGGTTGTATAACCCTGAGAAAGTTACCTATTAGCTAAGAGCTCTAAGCAACTCTTTAGTAATAAGTTGCATAAAAAATGATGATATACTTTGGTTGAAGAAAATTTCCTCATCTAGGAAGTCTTTTTCATGATAAATACATATTTCTAGACATATATGTGAGTATATATATATATATATATATATATATATATATGTGTGTATATATGCATACATATATATCTATATCTGTATCTATAGCCATATCTATATCTATATATGTACATACCTATATATATATATACATGCGCATATATGTTTATATATATATATATATATAGAGAGAGAGAGAGAGAGAGACAGACAGACAGACAGACAGACAGAAAAAGAAAGAGAAAGTAATAAAGGAAGGAAGAAATGAAGGAAGGAAGGAAGGAAGGAAGGAAGGAAGGAAGGAAGGAAGGATAAGACCCAAAGGCAGCTCCTATTGAAAAAATAGTCTAACCTAGGTCTAGAACCTAGGTCTAGACATGGAGTCTAAATTCAGTAGTTTCCAACTCTGCCATGGTACATATTTAACAACATATTTCAAATATGGTGATGAACACATAAATTCTTCACCTAATTCCAGAACCATGGTAGTTTTGTTTTAATAGACTAAATTAGTACCACACACTAAATTTATTCTCATTTGTCTTAAAATGTTTAATGGATAGTTTTCTTTCAAGTATTGTTATTTTAGAGAGCAGCAAGGAGATTTATAATTTTCCTTTCTATTATCATCCAGGCTACAGGAATTATATTATCACGACAGTGATGTCTGAGAGATATTTGCATCCAGTCTACCTCCTATTTGTATAGAGAGACAGAAATTTCATCTTGTATTATCACTAGAATGAAAGCCACCAGAGCTGAATTTTCACTCTGAATTCACAGCTACATAAATGTGGTAAATAAACTTCTTTCCCCCTCTCACCCAGCTCATTAATGCCCAGAGGCTTTCCTTTGCAAAAGTTCAAAGCTATTGCTCATTATAAGAAATCTTACCGGAAGAAAGATACTAAAAATAGGTTTTAAAGCAGTACATTATGTGATGTCTATGAAGAGAAATGTGTACTCTTGGTCCGTAAAGGCAAAATTAAATGTTAAAATTTGTTAATAAAAGGTAATATTAATAAAACATTAAAGCCAATTAGAAGTCAGAAATGGGGATTTTATGATAAAATGTGTCATAATGCATATAATTTGCATTTTCGACCATAATAATTATTATTTCTTTAATCCCCACTTCATAGTACTGTTCATAATGACTACAAGTTTCCTGAAGGTAAATAGATATGAGTACAATTAGCAAGAAATAACAGGGTTTGGATCATATCATGCTAGATCTTTTTCTTTTAATAATCACTGCAGATGATGATAGATTAACATATTTCACTGTGATGTACATGTGGGCATTGATTTGTTCCACTAAAATGGAATCCTTCCCCTGTTTAATAATAATCAGCTTTTTTTCTTCACATAAATTCCCTCATTTAATTATCATTCCTATCTTTTTAATTGAATATCATCTTTATTATTATACCCTTCATGGGCGATGTTACTGAGGCTTAAAAATGTAATTAAAAAGGTGTCGAGGTGGTGCAGTGAATAGACCACTGGCTCTGGAGTCAGGGGGACCTGAGTTCAAATCCGACCTCACACACTTCACCCAAAAACTAACCATGTGAGCTTGGGCAAGTCACTTAACCCCAATTGCCCTACCTTACCCCCCTCCAAAAAGCAAGCAATAAATGAAGGAAGGAAGGAAGGATGGAAGGATGGAAGGAAGGAAGGAAGCAAGCAAGGAAGGAAGGAAAGAAGGATTTTTAAAAATATATATAATTAACTTGCAGTTGGTCACACAGGAAATTTCAGAGGAAAGATTTGAATCCAGGTCTTTCTGACTATAAATATAAGTACTCCTTTATACCCAGTTGCTTCTTTGGGTGTTTTCCTGACCACATTTTCTTCTGATAAATGAAGGCATAGCTATTTAAAGTAAAATCAAAATTAAACAAGGGGTGAATTAGTCTTTAATCAATTTGAAAGAATTAGGAGTTGGGGTTGAGTCATTGGATAAAAGCAGTTAAATTAACGAATGGAAAGGCATTATTTAAACCCTTATTATGTGAAAAGTAATGTCCTGACCACTTGGGATAAAAATAGAAAACTGAAGATGTCCCTGCTATCTATCTATCAGTTCCCCACCCGTGGCCTAAAGCACACCCATGTCTACCTTATCCTGGAAAAATAAAGAACCAAAAAAATAGGGCAAAATCTCACTTGATCCTTCCATGCCTGTTAAAATCCTATTTCTCTTCTACCCCTTGTAGCTGAACTCAAAAAAGACCATTCACAATACCTTCCTCTACTTTCTTTCCTCATTCTCTTAAACCCTAACAATCTGTGTTCCAATACTATTATTCCAGTGAAACTGGTCTCTGAAGGTACTGATGATCTCTTAGTTTTCAAATTCAGCAGTCTTTTCTAAATCCTCATTCTCCTCAACTTCTTTGTAGCTTTTGGAATTGTTGATCATTCCTCCGTGATACTTTGTTTTCTCAAGGTTTTTAGGACACTACACTCCTGGTGCTCCTCCTATCTCTCTGACAAATTTTTCTGTCTTTTTTTCTGACTCTCCCTCTAGATCATACCCATTAATAATAGATGTCACTCAGGGTTCAGTTATGGTTCCTCTTCTCCCTCTATATTACTTCATTTGGTGATCTCTTCAATTCCAATGGGATTCATTTATTGTCTTCATGCTAATGATTCTCACATATACCTTTCCTGCCCCAATCTCTCTGCTGACCTCCAGTCCCAATATTGTTAATTTCACTTCACAACATCTCTCATATACACGCCATTCTCTCCTTTGGCAATGGTAGCACTCTAGTACAAGTCCTCATTAGCTCATGCCTTGCTTAATACAACAGCCTGCTGGTTCATTTTCCTGTCTCATCTCTCCCCACTTGAACCCATTCTCCATTCATCCACTAAAGTGCTTTTCCTAAAACACAAGTCTGATCTTTTCACTCCTCTATTCACTAAACTCCAGTGGATCCCTGTTCCTTCTAGGAAAAAGTAGAAAATGTTGTTTATCACATTCAAAAACCTTCACAACATAGCTCTTCGCACCTATCCAGTCTTCTTATACCTTACGCCCCAAAATATGGGCTTTGATTCAATAAGAATGGGCCTCTTTGCTATTTCCTGAACAAGACAATCCATCTTTCAGCTCCAGGCATTTTTTTCTGGATGTCTTCCATGCCTGCAATGCTTTCCTTCTTCTGCTTTAACTACTGACATTTCTGGTTATATTGAAATCCCAAATAAAATCCTCTCTTTATAACAAGGCTTCGGTATCTCCACTTAATTACAGTATTTTCCTCTTTTAATTATATCATATTCATCCTGTTTATAACTTGTTTTGTATATATTTGTTTGAATACTGTCTCCCTCATTGGATAGTAAGCTTCTTGAGGGCAGAGACTGTCTCCTGCATCTTTTTGTATCTTAAGTGCTTAGCATGGTACCTGGCACATGGTAGGCACTTAAATATTTATTGACTGAATTGAATGAATGAAAGAATTTAAACAAATTTGGTTTTGTTTTATAGAAGATAACTAACAGATAGAAATGGGGACATTGTCTTGAGTAACAAAACTTAGAGACTGCTGGCAATGCTACTAATTTCACCTTGTTGCTGATGTTCAGTAGTGTCCAAGTTTTCATGGTCCCATTTGGGGTTTTCTTTAAAAAAAAATATTGGAGTTGTTTAGCATATCCTTCTCTAGCTCATTTTATAGAAGAGGAAATTAAGGCAAACAGGGTTAAGTGTCCTGCCAAGGGTCACATAGATAATAAGGTTCTAAAGAAAGTTTTGAAATCTGGTCCTTCTAACTACAAGCCTGATACTCAATCCACTGTGCCACCTAGCTGCCCCTATTTCACCCCATTAATTCTCATCATATCTTGCAACCCCCTCCCCCTTTCATAGTGTACTGTCTTGGGGTCTTTTTCCAACTCCAGTTCACATAACTACATTTACATCAAAATGTTTATTTTTGAAGTCATTCTGGTTGTAATTTCCTGCATGCAAAAATTACTATTTCCATCTTTGCTTTATATTAATTGTTAAACCTAACAGATTTATGGTGCTTTCCTCTTAGGTCAGAAAAGGCAAACTGATAAAAAATAAAACTACAAGTGCTCTTTGAAATTTTACTGTGAAAATAACTGTGTACTTGAGTCTGTAGTAGAGGAGACACTTGCATCTTTGTTGATTGTTTGATCAAGTGATTGAAAAATATGTCCCCTTGGTACTTCAATGTAGTTTGGAAAAATTAGCCAATGAAGGTATTAAAGACAAATTATATAAAATATATGTGTGTATGTATATGCATATTTATATGAGTGTGTATATATGTGTAGCTGTGTACATTATGTTATGCTATACTATGCTGTCATATCATATAACAGCACATCACATCATATCACATCATATCGTATCATATCATATAGTATCGTATTGTATCATATCGTATCATATGTCCTCCTTGCTGTTCTTTGGACAAGATACTCCAAGCACTCACTTTCTCAGGTTGTCCCTTATTGCTGGAATGTACTTTTTCTTCTGTCCCAATTATTACTATCTTTGCTTTAAGTCCCAAATCTTCTTTTAATTATTTTCATATATACACATATATGTACATATATATTTATTTCCATCCGTATATTTATATATTTCATATATATTAATATATTTCCACATATAGCTTTCATACATCACCTTCTTTCTAACTTGCATTGCCAGAACCATAGTCAAGGCTTCAAGAAACTCTCATCTATATTTTTTCTGTGGTTACATAATTGATCACCTTGCTCTTAACTCTTCTCTACTTAGTCCATCCTACATATAACTACATATCCAAAGATATGTCTGAACACATCATTCCTGTTTTATTAAAACAAAATCTTCATGGGGCAGAGGCAAGATAGCAGAGTAGAAACAGGACTTCTGCATGGCTCTTGCTCTCACCTCCTCCAATTCATGTAAAAAATGAATCTAAACAAATTTTGGAGCTACAAAACCCAAAAAATGACAGAGAGAAGGAAACCTCCTGCTGAGGATATCCCTACAGGAAGGGGCCAGTGCAGAGCTCTGGCAGCTGAGTCCAGCCCTACATGAGCAGGAGGTTTTATCTTCTGGTTGGCTTGACCAGCCACTGGCAGGAGGGTTTTAAAGATCACCAGAAGCTGTGGTGGTCTCCAGAATTATCAACCCATAGATGGCAAAGAAAAAGTGAGAGGTCAGTGAAAACTAAGTGGGAACAGGGAGTTCAGGAGTGCAGTCTTTGCCCCCAGGGTGAGAAGAAGCTGAAGCTGCATAGCCATGCAAATGATGCCTCCACATGCCTGCTTCGGAGCTCCTGGTCTACTGATTGTAGGGGGACAAAGCAAACGTTCCAAGGGGTAATTTCTCTTGCTTTAACCTGCTTGGATCTGGATCTCTGTCTAGGGAGGAGGTCCTGAGGTGCATGACCAGTTTGCCAGAGGGTGTTGAGGCTTCAGAGAGGCCAGCCAGCTAATAGCTCCAGCAGCTGAGAGAACCCCAGCGATCTGGGACAAAGCTCCCCTTTCTGGTAGAATAGTTCTATGGTAGAAAAAAAAAAACTCAAAAGTCTGGGGCGGCTAGGTGGCGCAGTGAGTAAGAGCGCCGGCCTCGGAGTTTGGATGACCCGAGATCAGATCCGGCCTCAGAAAATGAGCACCCACGCATAAATCAAATGACTAGCCGTGTAACCTTGAGCAAGTTACTTAACCCCAATTGCTTTAAAAAAAAACAAAAAAACAAAAAAAAAAACTCAAAAGTCAAGGAATTGAGTAGAAACATAAGCAAGGAAAGGAAGCAAAACAAGCTCAACAGTACAACTTTACAATCCTATTTTAAGGACAAAAAGGAACAAAGAATGGGACAGGAGGAAGACAACAAAATCTTAACTCTTCAACCAGAAGCTTCCAAGAAAATAATAATTTGCTTACAGGCCATAGAGTAGCTTAAGAAGAATTTTGAAAACCAAATAATAGAAGTGGAGGAATAATTGGGAAGAGAAATGAGAATGATTCAAGAAAATTATGAAAAGAGAGTCAACAACCTGACTGAAAAAAATAACACCTTATAAAATAGACTAATTCAAATGGCAAAAGAGAATCAAAAAGGAGGGGCAGAGCTAGGATGGTGCAGTAGAAACAGTGCGTCCAAGGCACTTTCGCCCCAGATTACCTCTGAACTATGTAAAAGGGGACTCTGATCAAATTCTGGAACCCCAGCACCCACAGAAAACAAAGAGAAGCTAATCTCCTGCTGAGGACAGCCCAGCAGCCCTGCAGGAAGGAGCAGCTCAGCGCTCTGGGAGCCGGCAGTGCGCAGTGCAAAGTGGGCGGGGAGCCTGAGTTCCGGTTTTAGACCCAGGGCAGCTGGGACAGCAGCTGGCTGGAGGGACCCCAGAACACCAGCAGCTGTGGCGATTCCGGAATTATCAACATAGGAATGCCTAGGACAAAGTGAGAGGTTAGTGCCCTATGGACTTTGGGACCAGTATTTGGGGAATGTGTCGGCTTCCTCCCCTGGGGGCCAGAAGCAGCTGAGGAGACACGGCATTTTGTACTTTTCAGAGGCAGCCCCAGCTCCTGGCCTGCGAACTGTAGGGAGATCCAGCGATCAGTCTTGGGGGGTAATTGCTCTTGTTTTTAACCTCCCTGGATCTGGATTGTGATCTGGGGTGGAGGTCGTGGGTGGGTTTCCCTCTTCCAAAAACAGAAGTTGTCCCCCAACATGTATGGGATGAAAGTTCACCTGTCTGGTGGCCCAGCCATACTGTGGCAACAAGCCCAAAAGTCAAGTATTTAAGTGGCAACATGCCAAGGCAAAGGAAAAAATTAAAAAGAAAAATGCACCTTAGACTCCTATTTTGGGGGCAAAGAAGATCGAAGCATAGAACAGGGGGAGGAATGTGAGGTCAGAAGTCCTGCTCCAAAAGCCCCAAAGGAAAATATGAGCGGGTTACAGGCCATAGAGGACCTTAAGAAGGACTTTAAAAATCAAATAAGTGAAGTGGAGGAAAAATTGGGAAGAGAAATGAGAAGGATGCAGGAAAAGTATGAAATGAGGGTCAACATCCTGACTGAGGAAAACAACACCTTAAAAAATAGATTAACTCAAATGGCAAAGGAGGCCCAAAAGGGCAATGAGGAGAAGAATGCCTTAAAAAGTCGAATTTGTGGAGGAGCCAAGATGGCGGAAAGGAAGCAGTAACCTTGCTGAGCTCCTGGGCCACTAAGTCTCAAAGGGTGAATCTGAGTGGATTCCGGAGTGACAGAGTGCACTGGAAGACAGAGCATGGCAGAGTCCCGCCCAGGAGGTTGCCTAATGTGTCTGGACAGGACGAGTGCAGTGGGGCCTGTACAGCTCAGACCTAAGAGCAGACAAGCAGACTACAACAGAGAAAGAACAAGCCCCAGCCTGCAGACTTACCAAAGAGGATTCGCAGTCATCTCTCAGAGGGGAAGGGTCATTGGAGCCAGGTAGGAGATTAGGGCCCCCAGGGGAGAGAGCGGTGTCTCTGGCTGCATTCGGCCCCCAACCTGGAAGTCTAGAGACTGCCTGCCTGTATAATGCAGGGGCTGGAATGGCAAAGTAAATTCTAGCTGCTCTGATCCTCCCATCCCTCCTTCATGAAGCAGAAAACCCAAAGATAAGTCTCCCACCCAGATTGAAATCCCAAGTTAATGGAAATACCCTCAGGCTTGAAAGTCTCCAAGAAGGGGTGTAGCTGAGACAGCCAGGAGTCTGAAGAGAAGAGAGGGAGGGGTCCCAACACGTCCCACCTCACCTCACCAACAAAAGCCTACTTATAACCCAGGGGTATGGAGGCAGAAATCTGAAGTGATCAGACTCACCCCCACTACACATCTACATTCCTCACTGACTTCCCTGACTTAGCCATAAACTAGTTATCCAGAGGTATTCAGAGTCAAGGACCAGGCCCTAAACTCATAGCCTGAGAAACTAAGAAACAGGAATTCACAATGGGAAAGAAAGAAGCTAAGAAGGAGAAAGGGAAGGCAAGAAAGTCTATTCGAGCCTACTATGCAGGGCAAGAACAACAAATTACACAGGACAATATAGACTCTCTACCCACACCTGAGACCACAGAAGGAAACATGATCTGGTCTCAAACCCAAATAGCTTTCCTGGAGGAGCTTAAGAAAAATTTTAAAGAACAAATCAGGGAGGCAGTGACCCCCTTGGAAAAATATCTCAGTGAAGTAATTGGAGAAAATACCTCCCTAGAAAAGGAACTTCAAAAACTAACTGAAGACCATAATTCGCTAAAAATTAGAAACAATCAAACTGAATCTCAGAACTCTATGATGCAGCAAGAGTCAATCAAACAAGACAAGACGATCGAAAAATTGAAAGAACATGTAAAATATCTCACTCGAAAAATAACTGACCTAGAGAACAGATCCAGGAGAGACAACCTAAGAATTATTGTTCTACCAGAAAGCCATGATGAAAAACGCAGCCTAGAAATCATACTTCAAGAGATTGTCAAAGAAAACTGTCCTGACGTCCTGAAATCAGAAGATAAAATAGTTATCGATAGAATTCACTGGACTCCTCCTGAGAGAGATCCCAAACTGAAAACTCCAAGAAATATAGTAGTAAAATTCCAGAATTACAAGATTAAAGAAAAAATTCTAAAAGCAGCCTGAAAGAAATAATTCAAATACCGAGGAACTTCAGTTAGCATCACACAGGACCTAGCAGCTTCTGGATTAAAAGAGTGGAGGGACTGGAATTTGATATTTGCTAGGGCAAAAGAGGTAGGACTACAACCAAGTTTTAACTACCCCCCCCCCCCAAAACTGAGCATAATCTTTCAGGCAAGGAGATGGTCATTTAATGAAATGAGACTTCCAGACTTTCCTGATGAAAAAGCCAGAGCTCAATGGAAATTTTGATCTCCAATTACAAGACTCAAGAAAGACATAAAAAGGTAAACAAGAGAAACACAGACTCATACATGCATAAGTGCACTCACCCACACCCTCAAACACACGCTCATTCCTTGGGATGCAAAAAGAGCAAAGTGTTCACATCCCTGTATGTGGGGCTGATAACTGTCAATATTTGTAATCTTTATGATCATCATGACCTTCAAAGGGGTTATACTTAGATAGAAGGGGTGGGTATGAATGCATTAACCTGAAGTCTAAAAAAAAAAAAAAAAACTATTAAGGGGATCAAAGGGACTGTAATGGGAAAATAGAAAGGATGAGATAGGAAAAGGTAAAATATGCCACCTGAAGAAGCATTAAAACACACTATAGAAGAGGGGAAAGAAAGAGGGAGAGGAACATCATTTAAACAGTATTCTCACTGGTTCTGGTCCAAAGAGGGATCAACTTAGTCAGTGAAGTTTAAGATTCTAATGTGAATAGACACATAAATTCATTAAATAGAGGAAAAGGAGGGAGGGAGAGGAGCACTGTTTGAAATTTACTCTCATTAGTTTGGAATAAAATGGGGAGAAATTGCTCTGATAAGTATAAAAACTTATCATGTCCTCTAGATAGTGGAAGGGTAAGGGGAGTGAAAAGGAGGAGACTAAAGTGGGGGATTAGAAGGGAGAGAAACAGTAGTAAGGGGAGAGGGTAGGTCAAGAAGGGGGATCACCGGGTGGGAACACTAAGGGAGGGGGCAGTCAAAAGGGAAAACCAGGGGAGGGAATAGGATGGAAGGGAAGAGACAGATAATCATCATTACTGTGAATGTGAATGGGATGAACTCTCTCATAAAACAGAGGCAGATAGCACAATGGATTAAAAACTATAATCCTACAATATGCTGTCTACAAGAAATACATTTGAAATAAAGGGATACCCACAGGGTAGAGGTAAAAGGTTGGAATAAAATTTATTATGCCTCAGCTAAAGTAAAAAAGCAGGGGTAGCAATACTTATCTCAGATAAAGCAAAAATAGATCTAATTAAAAGAGATAAGGAAGGAAACTATATCCTACTAAAAGGCACCATTGTGAATGAAGCAATATCAGTACTTGATATATATGCACCAAGTGGTATAGCATCCAAATTCCTACAGGAGAAGTTAAAGGAATGAGAGGAAGAAATAGATAGCAAAACTAAACTATACCTGGAGAGATTCATACAAACTGAAGCTGAGCGAGAAGAGTAGAATCAGAAAAAATTTGTATACAATCACAGACATACAATATCTGTGATGACCAATCATGACAGAGAGGACTCTTTTCAGCAATGCAGTGATATAATTCAATCCCGAAAGATGCTAGAAAGAGAGAAATGTGCCATCCAGAGATATAACTAGAAAGAACTGAGCCTGAATCCTAATGGAAGCAAACTAAGTGATCGTTTCCTTTTTATTGTTTGGTTTTATTTCTTCTTTACCATCTTTCACCCCACCTAGGAAAATACGCCTTTGTAATTGGAATAATGTCTAATATAAATGTATTTGCAGATGCTATACTGGACTATATGTTGTTGTGGGGGAGGGGCGAGGGAAGTAAAGGAAATTTGAAAATCAAGGAATTATGGAATTGAATCTTGTTAACTGAAACTAAACTAATAAATTAATTTTAAAAATAAAGTCGAATTTGCCAGATGGAAAAAGAATATCAAAACTTCACTGAGATATTTTCTGTCCCTCATTTCTATCATTCTAGGTAATGGGATATACTAGGGAAAGGAAGAGAAGGAAACAAGAGAAAAGCATAGAGGAGAAAAATTTCAGCTTCAACCAAGAAATAAAAGGAAGTGGGGTGGCTAGGTGGCGCAGTGAATAGAGCGCCGGCCCTGGAGTCAGAAGGACCTGAGTTCGGAGCCGGCCTCCGACACTTAATCCATACAAACAAAAACCTAGCCGTGTGACCTTGGGCAAGTTACTTAACCCCAATTGCCCTAAAGGGGCGGCTAGGTGGCGCAGTGAGTAAGAGTGCCGGCCTCGGAGTTTGGATGACCCGAGATCAGATCCGGCCTCAGAAAATGAACACCCACGCATAAATAATGACTAGCCGTGTAACCTTGAGCAAGTTACTTAACCCCAATTGCTTTAAAAAAAAAACAAACTTCACTGTGGAGATTCATTCCTTCAGTGTTAGACTGGAATAAATGGAAGCTAACGACTTTATGAGAAATCAAGATGCTGTTAAGTAGATCCAAACAAATGAAGAATAGAAGGCAATGTGAAATATCTCTTGGTAAAAAAAAAAACAATGACCTGAAAGATAGATCCAGGAGAGACAATTTAAAAATTATTGGACTACCTGAGAGCCATGATCCAAGAAAGAACCTATAAGTCACCCTTCAAGAAATTCTCAAGGGAAATTGCCCTGATGTTTTAGATCCAGAGGGCAAAGGTTGAAAGAATCCAAAGATCACCTCCTGAAAAAAGCAGCCAGGAAGAAACAATTTCAACATTGTGGAAACACAATCAGAATAGCACAGTACCTGGCAGCTTTTACACTGAGGGATCAAAGGGCATGGAATATGTTATTCCAGACGGCAAAAGATATTGGAATGAACCCAAGGATCACCTACCCAGCAAAACTGAGTATTTGTTCCAGGGGAAAATATGGTCATTCAGTGGAATAGAGGACTTTCAAGCATCCTTGAGGAAAAAACCAGAATTGAATAGAAAATTTGGCATCCAGACACTAGAAGCAAGAGATGCCTGAGAAGGTAATCAGGGAAAAGAAACCAAAAGGAACTTATCAAAGTTGAGCTATTTACATTCTTCTATGGAAAAAAACAATAACGGTGACTGAGGAAACCTTTCTCAGTATGAAAATAGTGGAAGAAGGGTGTATGGCCATATGAATAAATATGTGAATGTGTGTATATATGTTTACAATTATATATGGATAGAGGGCAGAGGTTGAATTTGTTGGGAAGGGAGGGTACTCAAGGGGTGAAAGTATGAGATGAGAGAGGAAAGTGGCAAAAGGTTATGGGGAGAAGCAAGGGGAAGTGGCTGCATGGGAGGGGTAGAATAGGCAGACAAAAAGGCAAAACCACATTCTCATTGAATTTGGTTCAGGGAGAGAATGACATTCATACTAAATGGGGTATCTCACCCTACAGCAGAATAGGGGGAAGGGGGATGTTTCAAATATATATAAATACTATTTTATTACTCTTTTGCTTGTAATGGGGAGATAAGATGTGCAGGCATTTCGACACAACGATTCACCTTCATCTAATGGAAAAGTCGAAGTGGCTATGGGAGAAGATATGGGAGAGAGCAGATTGGAGGAATCGATATCTTGTGGACTACTGTCCTGGGAGGGTGGGTAGGGGAAAAACAGGGGAAAATGTAACTCAAAATCTTGCGGAAATGAATGATGTAAAATAAAAGTCAATAAAGCATTTGTTTAAAAAAATAAAAAAATACAAAAATAAAATAAAATGAAAGAGAGAGAGAGAGAGAGAGAGAGAGAGAGAGAGAGAGAGAGAGAGAGAGAGAGAGAGAGAGAGAGACTCAAAAAGCCAATGAGAAAAGAATGCCTTAAAAAGCCTAATTTGCCAGATGGAAACAGATTCTCAAAAGCTCACTAAAGACAGTCATTCCTTCAGAATTATACTGAAGTAAATGGAAGCTAGTGACTTTATGACAAAGCAAGATACTATTAAACAGATCCAAATAAATGAAAAAATAGAAGGAAATGTGAAATATCTCATTGGAAAATCGCAGACCCGGAAAATAGATCAAGGAGCGATAAATTTAAAGTTACTGGATTACTTGAAAGCCATGATCAAAAAAAAAAAAGAATCTAGAAATCATCCTTCAAGAAATTCTCAAGGAAAATTGCCTTAATGTTTTAGAATAAGATGACAAAATAGAGGTTGAAAGAAGCCACTGATTACCCCTTGTAAAAGATCCCAAAGGGGTCTTTTCAGATCCATTTCCTTCCTCCCTTGTCCTCCCTACCTAGCCGTGTAACCTTGGGCAAGTTCCTTAACCCCAATTGCCCTAAAGGAGAGGCTAGGTGGCGCAGTGAGTAAGAGCTCCGGCCTCGGAGTTGGGATGACCCGAGATCAGATCTAGCCTGAGAAAATGAGCACCCACGCATAAATAATGACTAGCCGGGTAACCTTGAGCAAGTTACTTAACCCCAATTGCTTTAAAAAAAAAAAAAGATCCCATAAAGAAAACTGCTAGGAATATTATAGCAAAATTCTGGAGTTCCCAGATCAAGGAGAAAATATTACAAGGAGCCAGGAAGAAACAATTTGAATATTATTGAAACAAAAGCAGGATAACACAGCATATGACAGCTTCTACACTGAGTGATTGAAACATTTGGAATATGATATTTCAGAGGTCAATGAAGCTGGGATTAAAACCAAGAATCACCTAACCAGCAAAATTAAGTATCATGTTTCAGGTGAAAATATGGTCGTTGAATGGCATAGAGGACTTTCAAGCATTCTTGAAGAAAAAAGCAGAGTTGACTAGAAAATTTGACGTTCAGATACAAGAAGAAATAGAAGCATGAGAAGGTTAACAGGGAAAAGAAATCGTAAGGAAAATATCACAGTTGAACTACATACAATCCTACATGGAAAAACCATAATTGAAACTAATGAAACTTTTCTCAGTATGAGAATAGTTGAAGGGAATAGAAATGTATGTATGTATGTATGTATGTGTGTGTGTGTGTGTGTGTGTGTGTGTGTGTGTGTGTGGGTGTGGGTGTGGGTGTGTGTGTGGGTGAGAGAGAGAGAGAGAGAGAGAGAGAGAGAGAGAGAGAGAGTGTTTACATGCATATATATGTCAATACATCAATACATGAGGGTATATTGGCATATGAATACATTTGTAAATGTGTATATATATCAATATCTATACATAAACAGAGGGCACAGGATCAATTTAATAGGAAGGAATGATACTTAAAAGGTGAAATTAAGAGGTGAGAGAGGAATATAATGAGAGGACAGGGGTAGAGACAGAATAGGGTAAATTATCTCATATAGAAGAACCAAGGGAAAACTATTTCAATGGAGGGGGAAAATAGGAAGGCAAAAGGGGATGAGTCAACCTTGTTCCCATTGAATTTGGCTTAGGGAGGGAATGACACACACTAAATAGAGTATTTCACCCTACAGGAGTGTAGGGTGGATACATTTGATGTGAGGATGATGGAAGGGAGGGCAGGCTAGGGGGAGGGAATTTGGATGCACCCACTTTTGAAAAGGGACAGGATCGAAGTATAGAATAGAACAAGTGGGGGGTGTAATAAGATGGAGGGAAATATAGTCAGTCTTTCACAATATATCCATTACGGAAATGTTTTGCATAGCTACAAATATACAACCTATATTGAATAGCTTATCTTCCCAGTAAGGGTGGGTGACAAGGGATGAAGGAAAAGAATCTGGAACTCAAAGGTTTAAAATCAAATGTATATATATATATATATATATTATATATATATATATATATATATATATATATATATATATATATATATATATATATATATATAATTTTTTATTATTTTTCATGTTATTGGGAAATAAGGTATACAGTCAATGGGGAATAGAGATCCACCGCACACTACTGGAAAGTGAGAGGGTGGATGGGGGAAGATATGGGAGAGAACAAATTGGAGGAGGAGATATTCAGTAAGATCGCTGTTTTGGGGTGGTGGGTAGGGCAAAAATGGGGAAAATTTTGTAACTCAAAACCTTGTGGAAATAAATGATGTAAACTAAAAAATAAAAAAGAGGAAAATTTTTAAATAAATCTTCAGCAGCTCTCTATTGTCCCTATGATAAAACACAAATTTCTTTCTTTTTTTTGTCTGTAGCATTTTCTTTTTTTTTAAACTAATGCTTTATTAACTTCTGTTTTACATCATTCATTTCTGCCAGATTTTGAGTTACAATCATTTTCCCCCCATTATTGCCCTACACAACCTCCCAGAATAGTAGTCCCACAGCATATCGCTTCCTCCAATATGCTCTCTCCCATACCTTCTCCCATACCCCCTTCAACTTTTCCATTAGAGGAAGGTGAGTCTTTTTGTCCCAGTGCCTGCACATCTTATCTCCCTATTACAAGCAAAAGAGTATTAATAATAGTATTTATATATATTTGAAACATTTAATGTTACTACCTCGAATTTCAGATCCATTTCCTTCCTCCCTTGTCACCCATTCCTTCTTGGGAGATAAGTAATTCAGTATATGTTGTACATGTCTAGCTATGCAAAAGATTATCATAGTAGATATATTGTACAAGGCTCCTTATAATTCCCTCCCACTCATCCCACCCCCCACCTGGTCCATTCCCTACATGATCCTGTCCCTCTTCTATAGTGGGTACTTCCAACCTCCCCTCCCCCAAGGATGCCCTCTCATCCATCAACCCTCCTCTCATCCCTCTTCCCCCTATCCTGCTGCAGGTTGAGATATCCCATTTAGTATGTATGTCATTTTCTCCCTGAACCAAATTCAATGTGAATGTGGTTTTGCCTTTTTAGCCTTCCTTATTCTCCCCCTCCTTTGCAACCCTACCCTGTCTCCCCCCATCTCCTCTTGCCACTTTCCTCTCTCACCTCATAATTTCATCCCTTGAGTATTCTCCCTTCCCAACAAATTCAACCTATGCCCTCTAACCATATATAACTGTAACCATATACACACATACATTCACATATGTATTCATATTACCAAACCCCCTTCTTGCATTATTTTCATAGTGAGAAAGATATCATCAGTCACAGTTATTGCTTTTCCATATAGGAATGTAAATAGTTCAACTTTGATAAGTTCCTTTTGATATCTTTTCCCTGATTACCTTCTCAGGCATCTCTTCCTTCTTGTGTCTGGATGTCAAATTTTCTATTCAGTTCTGGTTTTTTCCTCAAGAATGATTTAAAGTCCTCTATTCCACTGAATGACCATATTTTCCCCTGAAACAAAATATTCAGTTTTGCTGGGTAGGTGACCCTTGGGTTCATTCCCAGTTCTTTTGCCCTCTGGAATATTATATTTCATGCCCTTAGATCCCTCAGTGTAGAAGCTGCCAGGTCCTGGGGTATTCTGATTGTGTTTCCACAATATTGAAAGTTTTTCTTCCTGGCTACTTGTAGTATTTTCTCCTTGATCTGGGGATTCTGGAACCTGGCTATAATATTCCTGGGAGTTTTCTTTTTGGGATCTTTTTCAGGAGATCCTGAATTGTTTCAACCTCTATTTTGTCCTCTGGATCTAAAACATCAGGGCAATTTTCCTTGAGAATTTCTTGAAGGGTGATTTCTAGGTTCTTTCCTTGATCATGGCTTTCAGGTAGTCCAATAATTTTTAAATTGTCTCTCCTGGATCTATTTTCCAGGTCAGTGGTTTTTCCCATGAGATATTTCACATTGCCTTCTAATCTTTCATTTGTTTGCATCTGCTTAACAGCATCTTGATTTCTCATAAAATCATTAGCTTCCATTTGCTCCAGTCTACCTCTGAAGGAATGAATCTCCTCAGTGAACTTTTGAGATTCTTTTTCCATCTGGAAAATTCGACTTTTTAAGGCATTCTTCTCCTCATTGCCCTTTTGGGCCTCCTTGCCATTTGAGTTAGTCTATTTTTTAAGGTGTTATTTTCCTCAGTCAGGCTGTTGACCCTCATTTCATACTTTTTCTGCATCCTTCTAATTTCTATTTCCAATTTTTCCTCCACTTCTCTTATTTGATTTTTAAAGTCTTTCTTAAGGTCCTCTATGGCCTCCAACCCGCTCATGTTTTCCCCTGGGGCTTTTGGAGCTGGACTTCTGACCTCACAGTCCTTTTCCTGCTCTATGCCCCCATAATAGGAGTCTAGGGTTGCATTTTTCTGTTTCCTTTGCCTTGGCATGTTGCCACTTAATTACTTGACTTTTGGGCTTGTTGCCACACTATGTATTTAAGGCCAGCTAGAGGAATTTTCGTCCCGAACGTGTGGGGGGCAACCTCCGTTTCTGGCTAGCTGTAAACCCACCCATGACTTCTACCCTAGATCACAATCCAGATCCAGGGAGGTTAAAGCAAGAGTGATTACCCCCCCAAGACTGATTGCTGGATCTCCCTACAATTTGCAGGCCGGAAGCTGGAGCTGCCTCTGAAAACTACAGAATGGCGTGTCTCCTCAGTGGCTTCTAGCCCCCAGGGAGGGAGCCAACACATTCCCTAAATACCAGTCCCACAGTCCATAGGACACTAACCTCTTACTTTGTCCTAGGCATGTCTATGTTGATAATTCTGGAGGCGCCACAGCTGCTGGTGTTCTGGGGTCCCATCAGCCGGCTGCTGACCCTGCCGCCCTGGGGGCAAAACCTCCGCTCACAGGGACCTCAGCTCCGGCTTGGCTCAGCTTCCCGTGCTCTGTGTGCTGTGTGCTGCTGGCTCCCGACCACTGCGCTGTTCCTTCCTGCAGGGCTGCTGGCCTGTCCTCAGGGGGAAGTTAGCTTCTCTGTGTCGTTCTGTTGTTGCTGGGGTTCCAGAAGTTGTTCAGAGTCCCCTTTTACATAGTTTGGGGGGAATCTGGGGGCAGAGTGGCTTGGATGAGCTGTTTCTACTCCGCCATCTTGGCTCCTCCCCAAAACACAAATTTCTTAATGTGGAATTTAACATCTTCCACCATCTGTCTCCCACTTTCCTTTCCAAATTTATTTCTTCCCTTTATACTCACTCTATGTTCAAGCAAACTGACCTCATAGATACCTTCTAGTCCCTCTTCTCCTCTACTTTTTAATAATCCTAGCTTCTTTCAAGGCTCTGCCTAGGTGACTTCCTCTAATAAGTAGCATTTTGAAGAATGTTTAGTTTTAGGTACTTCAGTACTCTTCAAAATACTTTGTATTTACTTTTTGTTACATATGCTATATATCTACCCACTAATATGTAAGTTCTGGAAGTGCAGGGCCTGTTTGGTTTTGCATTTTTATTCCTTTTGCTTGGTATAGCGTCTTATACATATTAGATTATTACTAAATGTTGATTGATTTCCATGGAATTTAATTGAAATAAGAGTGGTTGTAAGAAATGGCATTTCTACACTGGAGAAGGAGCTTGAAATAAGTGTAGACAATCTGAATTAGCTTTAACTATTTAAGATGTAAGAGAGAGAATGGTCTGATTGAAGTAGAACCTTTAAGCTCAGGAACATGTAGTGGTTGATGTATGGAACTATATTATGTAAAATACATTTCATATATATTATAATGACAAATTTTATATTTTTGATCCGACTTCCTGAGAACACACTGTCAGACTGAGACAAATGTAAAAGTTTACAGAATGTGGCAGCTATCACCAGAATCAATAATGTCCATTCAGAAAGATAACTTAAAAAAAAAAAAAACTTTAATATATTACTTCTTTCAGAGCTGTAAACTATTTGACAATATTTTGGCTTTTAATTAGCTGTATAGCCAGTTCTTGAATTGTTTAAACAATTTCCCATTTCTCACTTCTGTCAGAGTAAAAAAAAAATCAACTTAAAAACCAAATGGCGTTAAAAATGAAATTGAAATTCTATTAGCATGGCTCCAGTCCCTCAACTTATCTAGCTGGCTTTACTTTGTCAATACCTAGACTCCTTCTAAATCTGTTTAATATCTATACCTCTAATTTCCTGCAGTTATTAGCAAATTACTTGACAGTGTGAAAATGTGATAACATGTGTTTCTATTCCCTTCCTTCTCATTCTTCCAAAAAAGGAATTATTGCCCAGGTCAAATTCAAGCTTATCTATCTATCTATCTATCTATCTATCTATCTATCTATCTACCTATCTATCCATCTATCTATCTATCTATCTATCTATCTATCTATCTATCTATCTATCTATCAAAATTACCACTTTCTCACTTCAAGTATTTTTTTAACATGCATACTCACTGGTATGAGTTGTCCTCTACCAATGCTAGTCACAATCTTTCCACTAAGTATTCTATTGTGTTCCAAGTCTTCCTACTTATTCTCCATAGATGATCTATTCATTATGTTTTCTTCTGTTTTTGTTTTTGTTTTTTTTTAAGCAATCGGGGTTAAGTAACTTGCTCAAGGTTACACGGCTAGTCATTATTTATGTGTGGGTGCTCATTTTCTGAGGCCGGATTTGATCTCGGGTCATCCCAACTCCGAGGCTGGTGCTCTTACTCACTGCGCCACCTAGCCACCCCTTTAGGGCAATTGGGGTTAAGTAACTTGCCCAAGGTCACACGGCTAGGTTTTTTTTTTTTGTTTGTTTGTTTGTGTGGGTTAAGTGTCTGAGGCCGGATCCGAACTCAGGTCCTTCTGACTCCAGGGCTGGCACTCTACTCACTGCGCCACCTATCCACCCCGTCTTCTGTTTTTGTTTTTTTTTTTTTTACTAGTTTATGTATAAGGGGGAACTGATGAAACTGATCCCTGAGAAACTGATTTTCCCCTTAATAATATATCAATAGATGGCAATGTGTTAATTCATTAGGGATGTTTTAATATTCTGTTTAAGTCTTTCCAAAGTATCAATACTTTTTTCTGATTCAGTTGAATGATACAGCTACACATGAGAAATGGCCTCCAGCATGTAGTATTTTTTAAAGCTAAG
Organism: Gymnobelideus leadbeateri; assembly: GCA_011680675.1. Classification (NCBI taxonomy): domain Eukaryota; kingdom Metazoa; phylum Chordata; class Mammalia; order Diprotodontia; family Petauridae; genus Gymnobelideus; species Gymnobelideus leadbeateri. Next base: position 79,791 of record WOXC01011650.1, on the reverse strand, counting down.
TGTATCCTTGCTGGAGTTATTGGATACCATTCAGCAACATTTGAAGAGTGAGGTAGTTCACAGAGGAGCAAGTAGTTAAGGAAGAACACAGGCCCTGAAAGGAAATCCATCTTAGGAAGAAGAAGGGAATTTCTCCCTACTTCCCATAATTTGCATTTCTATTTAATCAGTAGAAGGCACTAACTTCAGAATAGAGAAGAGGCATATGAGGAAACGTCTATGGTCTCATTAGCACTGGCACTAAATGGTTCACCTATGAAGAGAAATACATCATTGGCATTTCAGTTAAGTAATCTTTACAGGAGAAATTCTGAACTCCAGGACAGATTATGAGAAATTTATGAATGAAAGATCTTTCAGTAATGTATTTGCTAATTTATTTGACTACTGTTACCTGTATCTGTGCCTCATTACCATTGTATTCTAAGTTTATTCCTATTCTTTCCACAGTATGTTTGTGAAGGGGGTTTAGAGTTCTTCCTCAGGAGGGAACAGTTCTTTGCTAACTTGGAGGGAAAGCTGAAGCAACCCATGGCTGGAAATAGTGGACAGAAAAGGAAGGGGCAGATTTGATATATAGCTCTGAAGTTATTAATCTGGGCCAGATCACTTGAGAACATCAAGTTTAGTTTGATGAAAATGATGGGGAAATTCAGAAGCTTTACCAGAGAGGATGAAGAAGGCATCAAGGCCAGTTAATGCACTGAAGAAAAATCATTTAACTTGAAAATGCTACAAGGTAAGACATTTTTTTCCAGATGATTTTGCACTCAGTGCAGCTTCTGAGGCTGAACTGTAACAAAGTATGGTTTGATTCTCTACTGCTCATTCCAAGTTTGGTCTAATAAGCAAAACCAAGAAAACATATTCTCCAACAACCAGCATATTCCATCCATTCAAGGAATGATCGATCATGGCAAATGGAGACATTTTGAATGCTATGGGTAAGTTCACTTATCTTGGCAGTATACTTCCCACGTATTCATGCATTTCCAAATCTAGGTTAGTGTTTGGGAGGTTCTGAAGGAAAGTGTGGGAGAGAAGTGTCAGACTGCTTAACGACGTTAAGTTCTACAGAGTTGTTGTGTTGACCTTATTGTCATTTGCCTGTGAAATTATGAGTGTACCTGTGCCATGCCAAGACTGAATCATTTCCATTTGAATTGTTTAGGAAGATTCTAAAGATCACCTGGCACGGTTAGGTACTGGGCACTGAGGTCCTTTCTCAAGCTAAATTGTCAAACCTTCAAACTCTACTGCAGAGTTCACAAATTCAGTGAACTGGCCACATTATTTGAATTCCAAATATACTCTTGCTAGACTATTTTAAGGAAAAATTCACACAAGCAAGCAGTTAGAGGTCATAAATAATGATAGAAAAACAGTCTCAAAGTCTCTCTGAAGAACTTTGGAATATATTGTATGACATGGGAGATAGCAGCAAAGGACAGCCCAGCATAGTTTTCCTGTATCAAAGAAGGCACTGTGTTCTATGACCCAAGTAGAATTACAGAAGCTCAAAAGAAATGTGAGACGTGTAAATTTAGAGACATCTCTACTCCAAATGTCCATATGGCCTATTTGTGTCCTACTTGTGGTAAAGCCTTCTGAGCTCTTTTTGTTTGATCAGCCACTGCTGGATGTACATTATCTTGACTCCAACATAGTGACATTATTTTAGTACTCTTGGAGGATGAAGTACAGCAACTTACACACACAGAAACCAAGAGCTGTATACTGGGCCAGAAATTTGTGGAGCATACAACAGGAGGGCAGTGCACATATGTTGCCCTGTATCAAAACACTTTGGAAGAATCAAAAAATTTATAAGTTTACATAATGGGCCAGGAATACAGAAGGACATAACAGACTGAAGTTTAGACCAGATATTCCCCCTACCCTGCAAAATGAACAAAGTCAACTTCCTCTGAGGTAACAACAAAAACCTTAAGTTCTTTATTTCTCAGATGTTTTATGATGGTTGAATCTTGAGTAAAGGTGGAAAATAAATGAACACGTAAAAAGAAAAAAGAAAGGAAAGATGATAAATTTAGAGGATATGTAAAATATTTGTTTATGGATGAAGGGGCTATTTGTAGTGAAATAAGCCTCATTCATTAATAAGAAAAGAGAATTATTTATAGGGAGAAAAATAACTGATAGGAAATGGAGAGAATGAGAAGAAAAAGAGTAATGTGATATAAGACACGGCAGATAATCATTTCTGTCAAAGCTTTGACTGAAAGTGAAAAAAATTGAAGCAGTTGAGGAATCAAAGGGAACCCAAGAATAAATAGCTAGACCAACCAAAGTTGGAAGAGCCCAGTTGGTTAAGGAATCTGTTAAATGTCAGAGAAAAGTATCAAAAATATTTCTAAATTGTCAGAAAAGCAGTAGAATGACAGGTAGCTGATAAGTAGGGTCGTATTTGATTTGAGTTGTGTTTGGTTTTAAGTGTTTTCCAAGGTTCAGAATGAATGAAGAAAGACTTGTCAAATAATTTGGGGATTTTTTTATAAGAAAGAATTCTTTTTTTCTTCCTTACTTTCTTTTAGTCATGACTTCTTTGATTAAAAGAAAAAAAAAACCTACCAATTCATGCACTTGAGATTCCCTGATTAATTTTGTTTGAATAGTTCAAATGCATGAGTGAAATAGAAGAAAACATGAAATTATCCCACAGAAATAAAAACTGCACTTTGATCCTTTATTTAAAGCAAAATGATATAGGTTTTGTCTCTTCTAAGCTATTAGATGGATTCTTGCTTGCATTTTCTTTACTTCAGGCAGAATTTCTTACCTTGTGCCTTTGGTGACAGATTTTTGTGCCCATAGGTATAAATAAAATTAGCCAGTACAGTGGATTTTGGTTTATATTATTAGAAATTGACTCTTTTGAAGAGTAAGCTTATTTTTATATTCTTGGGCATGATGATAAGGATTCATAGATACCATCAGAAAAAAGTACATCAAATATTATGAAGTAATCCATAGGCATTTATTAAGTCCCTACAATATGCCAGACTGTGTATGAGGTGCTAAAGGTAAACCTGTCTCTGGCCTTACATCCTCAGGTAGCTTACTACAAATATTAGCCAGGGGGAAATAACCATTTATTAGCACCATTGCTTGCTGACATTTGCTTAGAAAAGGAAACAGAAATATAGTAGACAGCATCCATGAATTTGAGCTACAACAAATGTTATCTCCATGCTTGACTGCCATGTCCTTTTGCTATAAGCTGTTATTTGGTGCGATGAGAGATGAAGAAGTTTCCTTTTCCTGCTTTTGCCCTATGGTAGTCTGGAAGTCTATATGAGGAAAGTATATAAAATGTGCCCCAGGCATGAAAAAGACAGAGCCACACCCAAAATATACTTGTCTGACTTCTGTTCACCCACCCTACATAACAGTTGATGAATCATTAATTAAATAAGTCCAGTCAATGGGAAACAAACAGAAAATTTCACTGTGGTCTCTAAGCAAAGTGCTGATGTGTGTGTCTAGCTCCTTGAAAAGTTCTCCATTATGAAAAATACCCATGCCCAATATTCTCAACTAGATTCAGAGATACCATAGGAAAATCATTTTATTACTGTTTGAGTAAAACGTGGACCTTTTGTTCCAGCTTGACAACACAGGATGTCTCCATCAATATGAAAAATCCACTAGCTCTGGTGCAATAAGATATTGTGTGTTTTTCTCTCTATCACTTAAACATGCTGAGTTGATGAGTATGGAAATCAACCACCACAACCTTGGGTACAAAATAGCAAACTGCTATAGTCTATATGTGGCTCATCCTAAGATTTACCATCTCACTTGTTCATGAGTCCAAATGAATTTGAAGACTGGGACAGTATCAGGAATATACTTAATCCAAGGAAAGCCAAAGCAAAAACAAAGAAAACAAAACAAAAATCACCGCAATTATTTTCTTACTATAACCTAGGTACTTCTGCTGATTATTGGGAATACCAAGAAAGGCAGTTAAAAGCATAAATCACTATCTAGAGTGGGAAGCAGTATGGAGGAAGGAACAGAAAGACCTCTTATAGAAAGTAGAAATTAAACACAGTTCTGAGCATGAAACTTCCTCACTCAGCCAACCAGTGACTTCCAATTACAAATAAGATCACATATGAACTTATCTATTCACTTTGAAAGACTTATACAATCTTGTCCCAATATAGCTTTTCAGTTTCACTGGCCAATATTCCCCATCAAATATTCTGTGATTCGGCTAAATGAATCTTCTTTTTGTTCTTACCTTATGACATTCAACTTCCTAACTCATTGCCTTTAAACTAGCAGTTTTAATCTCATGGAATGTTGTGAGAATCAACTGAAGCAATATTTGGAAAGCACATAGCATGGTGTCTAACATATATCATGCAATTAATAAATGTTTATTCCTTCCATATTCTCTTTTAGAGAATGTTTCTTCCTTTAAGATGCAATTCAGACACTGTTAAGTTTTTCCACCTATACTCAGTAGGGCCCCACCTCCCAAATTCCCCTGAATCTACTTTATTTATATGCATATTTTCACTTTGCAGCTATACTATGTATAGAAATTTTACTATAAGTAGTTGTTATCTCTCCCTTTAGAATGAAAACTCATTGTAAGAAATATATATTATTTTAAAATTATATCACTCACTGTTAGCACAATACCTGTACATCGCATTCACGTAATAGATTCAGCTATACATCAGTGTATGTTGGTATGTATACATGTTTCTGCCTATGTTTTAAAGTTCATTATATATATACACATATATACATATGCATGCACACATATGTATCTTTCTTTTTATCAATTTAAATCATCATCTCTCATTTATTAAGCAATTAAGCAATAAGTTAGCACTATGTTGAGTGCTGTGAATGCAAAGACAAAAATGAACATATCCCTCTAGCCTCAAAAAAGAAAGAAAGAAAGAAAGAAAACCTTACATTCTTGATATGCAATGAGCTCAGAACATTTTTCCTCCTTTGTACCCTTGTCAATAATAGAAGCTGAACTAGTTCAAATGTCCATAAGAATCTGATAATCTCATTTCTTCTCTAGCCCTGTATTTCACATGATAACTAACAAAAATGTTTTTTTAATTGATAATTTTTGTTTTGACAACACCTTTACTTCCAAATATATACACCCAGAGAAACATGTCAGGTGTTACTTTACTCATTGCAGTACACTGCAAATAGGTGGGCGTTTTTTCTTTCTATCTACATAAAAACTATTCTATACTTTGTCCATATAGGTGCACATCATAATCTGAGCAATAGAAATTCTTTATCAACATTTTTACCATTGATGGGCAGATCAAAATGCTTTGAGGGATTCCAGATCTCTTCTAGTAGCCTTTGCCATGCTCTAAGAATTGAAGAAACGAATATCATGCCATAAAATAATCTTCTGTAGGGTCTTATCTCCTTCAGAGTATCTTTAGGTCTGTGCCAGAATTGGTGGAGAACACTACACAGCTTTATGTCTTTTTTTTTAAAGGTTTTATGCTTATGTTATTTAATAGTTGTCAGAGGTCCAGTTTTTACTTTGGAGGGGGATCCAATAACAGAAGCAGCAGCAACTTTAAGGGTTCTAAACCCAGAGACAATAATGGGGATAGTCATCAGACAACTGGTCAGAAAGAGATTAAAGGTGACCCTTTGTTTGACGTGAGTGCAACTGGTGTCGACTGGCAACTCTGTTGCCCATAAGCATTTCTGGGTTGCAGTTCCAGTGTCGAGAGGAGCACTTGTGATTGGTCACAGAAGGGGTGCTCATCCAAGATCTAGAGCCAAAAGAAGCTCTAGCACTTTCGACTGCAGAGAAACAGGGCCCCACCTGGGTAAAAGCCAGACAATAGGCCAGGAGAGCAGTAACCAAATCTCTCTCAGTATAATACCACATTGGAAATACCAAGACCTTGCCAACCTTCAGAACTAGCTCTGAAAACAGCACCATGAAAAAGCCTAAAACTTGGCACACCGGCTTCCCAACATGACAAAGTGAACAGCACTCAATTTTTAAATAAAATTCAAAGTGAAGAATAGGCTAGAAAAATTGACAAACAGCAACAAAAACAAGATAAAAATATGTGATCATAAGCTACTTTGGAGGCAGAGTAGAAGAAGACATAAACTTAGAAAACAACAATATGAAAACAGTTCCAAGGAAAGCCTAAGAGAAAAATTGCTAATTGGACCAAAGGTCAACAAGAATTTCCGGAAATGTTAAAGAAAAAAGTTAAGGGTTATAGAGGATAAATTGAGAGAATAAATGGGAGTTATGCAAGAAATTTAATAAAAGATAAATAGCAGCTTGATGAAAGAGGCACAAAAGAAACTGAAGAAAATGATGCCTTAATAGTTCTTAAAATGCCCATTGATTGGGGAATGGCTAAACAAGTTTTGGTCTATGATTATGATTGAATGGTATTCTGCTGTAAGAAATGACAAATTGGTTGATTTTAGGGGAAAAAATGGAAAGACTTGCATGAAAAATTAAAGGGGAAATAAATAAAACCAAGAAAATATTGCACATCGAACAGAAACAATGTTCAAAATATGATTGTGAACATTGACATTATTCTTAGTATTATAAATACTAGAATCAACTATGAAGGATGCATGAAGTAAGATGCTGTCCACCTTCAGAGAAAGAACTGATATGTAAAGGTATGTATAGTATTGTTTTACATAATTTGTAAATATATGTCAAATGGTGACCTTCTCTGGTGTGGAAAATTGAGGTAATGAGGTAAACAGTTCAAAAATTAAATTGTAAAACTTAAAGTAAATTCAATTAATTCTTTTTTTTGCTTATTTTTGGAGGGCAATTGGGGTTAAGTAACTTGTCCAAGGTCACACAGCTAGGTTTTTGTTTGTGTGTGCATTAAGTGTCTGAGGCCAGATCCGAACTCAGGTCCTTCTGACTCCAGGGCCGACGCTCTACTCACTTCATCACCTAGCCGCCCCCCCTTTTATTTTATTTTATTTTATTTTTTGCTAATTAATTATTTTAAAAGAAAAATAACACCTTAAAAAACCAGAGCTGACCTGATATCAGGTCAAAGATGCAAAAACAAAACCACTGAAAGAAAGAACTGCTTTAAAAGTAGATTAGGTGAAATGGAAAGGGAGGTACAAAAAGTTCATTGAAGAAAAGAACTCCTTAAATAGCACATTTGATCAAGTGCAAGCTAATTACTCCAAAATACATAAAAACAAACAGTAAAACACAGTCTAAAGAATGTAAAATATAGAAGGAAAGGTTTAATATCTTAATGGAAGACCTAATGACCTAGAAAATCAATTGAGGAAAGAACATTTAAGAATAACTGGAGTACCAGAAAGCTATAATAATAAAAAAGAGCCCGCACATCATACTTCAAGAAATTATCAAGGAAAACTGCCCCCAATATCTTAGATCCAAAGAGTAAAATAGAAATCAAAATAATCCATTAGTCACCTCCTACACAAGATCCCAAAATGAAAACTCCCAGGTATATACAAGCCAAATTCTAGAGGTTCCATGTCAAAGAGAAAATATTTAATATTAGAAAATATTTTAAAATTTAAAATATTCTAAATCTATGGCCAAAATCCCATGAAATTTAGCAGTTCTCATATGAAAAGAGCAAATGGCTTAGAATATGGTGTTACATATGGCAAAGGAGCTAGCATTATAATCATACAAGAATCATCTACCCAACAAAACTGAGAGTACTCTTTCAAGAGAATAAAATAGAAATTTAATGAACTCAAGAATTTCCAAGCAATCCTGATGAAAACACCAGAGCAGAATAGAAAATGTGACATTAAACCAGAAGACTTAAGAGTATCATATAAATGCAAACATGAAAGAATAATAAGTGATTCAATAAAGCTAACCTGTTTATGTTCATATATGCATAGGAAGATATGAAAGCAGCTTAGAGTAATTAGATTTATGATAGCAACTGATAGTGACAAGTTGACTCTTTTTCGATTGTTTTCCTATAAAAGGCTAATTTAGTTTGAAATGGGGAGAATTGGATGAAAATTGTTGAGAAAGTTGAGGCCTAGCTAACATTATATTCCAGAATTGAACATTTTAAAAATGAAAATAAAAGAAAGTGCTTAGCTTTTCTCAATGCATACAAAACACTAACACTAGAGGAACGTTTGGACAATTGATATTGTTGGGGAGTTTTCTTAATGTCATACTAATATCTACTTTTCTATAATAGTCAAAACATATTCCTAGTTCGTTTGTGGGTAAATTAAAAATAAACATCTACTATCCCTCTTCTATGAAACAACCTTGGAAATTTTAGAAAACTTCTGTCTTAGACTCACCCAATTTTTCTCCTCAAGGTAGCACAAGAATCCAAGTCACCAGACTCTGGTATACTATGAATACAAAAACAAAAATCGACAGTAACAACAAAACTGAAAGATCACATTCCATTTAGAACCAATTCCTTTTATCCCAGTGATAATTCTGGTAAAAGCAAAAACAAAACAAAAAGCAATCTATAGTTGATGTAAGTAAGTTAATTTCATACTATCACAATTACACATTAAAGAAATAACCTGAACCTCTCTTATTCAACCAGTTAATAAACATTTATTAAGTTCATACTCCATACCCGGCAGTGTACTAAGTAGATATTGGGGATACAAAGAAAAAATGAAACTTTTTCTTTCTCAATTAGACTTAATTTTATTTTGATTTCTGTGTTTTTACAGTGTACACACTGTTACAGATACACAAACATATGTGCATTTTAATGCTTGTTATAGAGTTTGGAAACTTATTTTGAACTTGGGTCATCTTGATTCCTGTCCCAGCATTGCACCATTTAGCTGCCTACAATAAATGCCAGGTCTCGAGTCCAGAAGACCTGAGTTCAAATTTCACCTCAATTTTACTAGCTGTGCGACACTAGGCAAATCATTTAATCTCTTTTGCTTCACTTTCTTATTCCAGAAAGTGAGTATAATAACACTTCCTTCTTCTGAGAGTTGCAATGATGGTCACATAAGATAATAATTGAATTTACTGAGTGTAGTAACTGACACAGAGTTAATGTTAATTAAACGTTAGTTCATATTGCAGAAAGATTTTTTTTACATATCTTATAAATGTGTGCTTTTAATTATTTTTGTTATTAATGTCATCTTTAATATTTATCATTATTTTGTTATTTTTATTATGTGTAATTATTTTAAAATTGAAATCAATAAATTAAATGCTTAATATTGAATTAATTAAATAAATTTTATCATCGATTATTTTATTATTATATTTAATTTATTATAAAAGTAATTTGCTATTTTTCCACTTTCTTGGAAATACATACATATATACATAAACGTTTACGTTATACACACATGCATCCATACGCACATATACAGGCTACATATGAGTGTATATATGTATATGTATATCTTTGTCATTGTATACAATTTTAAATAGTCTCTTTCCTAATTTAATGTTTTTTTGTGATGGTATCCTTTAAGAAATTTTGATCAACAATTTTCTTTCTGTGCTTTATTATCCCTATGTTCTTATGTAAGAATTGCATTTGCCTCAGAGGAATTACAGCAGTATGACTTCGTTCCATGGTTTCATAAGCAGCTGTGATATTGGAATTAATGCCTCTTTGGATTTTTAATAAAATTCACTTGCAAATCCATCTGACCTTATGTTTTTTTTTTCCACTCCTTACTTTTGTTGTAACTTGTTTTGTTTCTTTTCTTTCTATATTTGGGTTTTTTAAATTTTCTATTTCTTGTTCTTATAATGTAAGGTTTTGTTTTTTATTGGTTTTATTTTTTTGGTAAATGTTTTTGCATTATCAGTTTTGTTTGCAGTTATCAGTTATTTTCTCTAAATTGCCATTTTTTTCCTTTTTTTACTATTGAAAATTTGGATTAATTTGTTTATCAAATTAGCTAACAAAAACATAGGTTACTAAAGAATGTTCTTGTTTAATCTTTAATGTTTTCTGGCTTTCATTTAGGTTATCTCTGTTTATTTTTTTAAGTCGTGTTAAGTTTGGATTTCTTTTTATTTGTTTCTCAACTACTTTATTTGTTTATTATTTATTTTTCATGTTAACTTTTATTTTTATTTATTTTTTAAACAAATGCTTAATTAACTTCTGGTTTACATCATTCATTTCCGCCAGATTTTGAGTTACATTTTTCCCCATTTTTCCCCTACTCAAAACCCCAGAATAGTGGTCCCACCAGATATCCCCTCATCTAATCTGCTCTCTTCCATATCTTCGATTTTACCATTAGGGCAAGGTGAACCTCTGTTCCCCAATGCCTGTACACCTTATCTCCCAATTACATGCAAAATAGTATTAATAACAGTATATATATATATATATATATATATATATATATATATATATTTGAAACATTAAATTTTAAAACTTCGAATTTCAAATGCATTCCCTTTGTCCCTTGTCACCCAATCCCTCTGGGAAGATAAGCAATTCAGCATGAGTTGTACATATATAGCAATGCAATCATTATCATAGTAGATATATTGTAAAAGACTGCTTATATTTCCCTCCCACCCATCCCACCCCGCACCTGGTCCATTCCCCACTTTGATCCTGTCCCTCCTCGAAAGTGGGTACTTCCAACATCCCCTCCCCCAAGAAAGCCCTCCCCATCATTCCCCCTCTCATCCCCTTTCCCCTACTCTCCTGCAGGGTGAGATATCCCATTTATTGTGTATGTCATTCTCTCCCTGAGCAAAATTCAATGAGATTATGGTTGTGCCCTTTTGCCTTCCTATTCTTCTCCTCCCATGCAACCACATCCCCTTGCCTCTTCTACATAAGATAGTTTACCCCCACCCTGTCTCTCCCCATCTCTTCTTGACCCTTTACTCTCTCACCTCTTAACTTCATCCCTTAAGTATCATCCCTTCCCACCAAATTCAACCTGTGCATTCTATCCATCTATACCTGTAAACATATATACACACATTCACATATGTAATCATATGCCCATAGTCCCTTCTCCCATTATTTTCATACTGAGAAGGGTTTCATGTGTCACAGTTATTGCTTTTCCATGTAGGAATGTAAACAGTTAAAATGTGTTAACTTCCTTTTGATTTCTTTTCCCTGATTACCTTCTCAAGCATCTCTTGCTTCTTGTGTCTGAATGTCAAATTTTCTCTTCAACTCTGAATTTTTCCTCAAGAATTCTTGAAATTCCTCTATTCCACTGAATGACCATATTTTCCCCTGAAACAAAATACTCAGTTTTCCTGGGTATGAGATTCTCGGATTTAATCCTAGGTCTTTTGCCCTCTAGAATATCATATGCCATGCCCTTTAATCCCTCAGTTTAGAAGCTGCCAGGTCCTGTGCTATGCTGATTGTATTTCCACAATGTTGAAATTGTTTCTCCCTGGCTGCTTGTAGTATTTTCTCCTTGATCTGGGAATTCAGGAATATTGCTATAATATTCCTGGGAGTTTTCTTTTTGGGATCTTTTTCAGGAGGTGATCTTTGGATTCTTTCAACCTCCATTTCCCCCCTGGGTATAAAACATCGGGGGAATTTTCCTTGAGATTGTCTTGAAGGATGATTTCTAGGTTCTTGCTTTGATCATGTTTTTGAGGTAGTCCAATAATTTTAAAATTATTTGTCCTGGATCTATTTTCCTGGTCAGTCCATTTTCCCATGAGGTACTTCACATTGCCTTCTATTCTTTCATTTGTTTGGATCTGTTTAACAGCATCTTGATTTCTCATAAAGTCATTGGCTTCCATTTGCTCCAGTCTAACTCTGAAGGAATGGATCTCCTCAGTGGGATTTTGAGATTCTTTTCTCCATCTGGCAAATTCAGCTTTTTAAGGCATTCTTCTGCTCACTGCCTTTTTGTGCCTCTTTTGCCACTTGAGTTAGCTTAATTTTTAAGGAGTTATTTTCCTCAGTCAGGATGTTGACTCTCATTTCATACTTTTTATGCATCCTTCTCATTTCTCTTCCCAATTTTTCCTCCAGTTCTCTTATTTGGTTTTTAAAATCCTTCTTAAGGTCCTCTATGGCCTGCAACCTGCTCATATTTTCCTTTGAGGCTTTTGGTGCAGTATTTCTGACCTCACAGTCCTCCTCCTGTCCCATTCTTTGATCCTCTTTGCCCCCAAAATAGGAGTCTAATGTTGGATATTTCTGTTTATTTTGTTTTCTTTGGTAGGCATGTTACCACTTAATTACTTGACTTTTTGTTTTCTTTGGTAGGCATGTTACCACTTAATTACTTGGCTTGTTGCCCCAGTAGGAGTCTTCCACCAGACAGGGGAGCTTCCATCCCAAAAGTTGGGGTCTTCACAATTTCCAGAGTTATTACTTGGGTGGCCTCTGTGAAGCCTCCACATGCTCTTGCAAGCTGGAAACACACCCCAGATCAAGGGAGCTTAAAGCAAGATTGATTACCACCCCCCCCCCCCCAGAGTGTTCACAGGATCTCCCTACAGTTCATAGGCCAGGAGCTGAAGCTGCACCTGAAGGTGCAAAATGGCATCTGTGCAGGGTCTAATCAGCCACTTCTCACCCCCAGTGGAAGAAACCTTTGCGTTTCCCAAATACTGGTCCCAAAGTCCATAGGACACTAACCTCTCAATTTGTCCTAGACATATCTGTGTTGATAATTCTGGAATCACCACTGCTTCTGGTGTTCTGAGGTCCCTCCAGCCAGCTGCTGGCCTGGCTGCCCTGGGGCTAAAACCACGGCTCATACAGGCCTGTGCTAGATTCCCAGAGTGTTTTGCTGGCTGCTTCTAGAGTGCTGCGCTGGCTACTCCCTGCAGGGCTGCTGGGCTGTCCTCAGTGGGAGCTTAGCTTCTCTGTGACTTTTTGTGAGTTTTGGAGCTCCAGAAGTGGTTCAGAGTCCCCTTTTACATGATTTTGTAGTATTTTGGGAGAGAGCACCTTGGAAGTGCTGATTCTACTCTGCCACTTTGGCTCTGCCCCCAGCACACCTATTTGTTTTATTCTTTACCAAAATATAAGATATAGGTCCTTCTCCTATATTGTCCTATGTCCTTGACTTCATTAATTCATAAAATAATTCAACTAAACTTTTAAGGAGCAACTGCTAACAATATTATGTGAATTTTTCTCAAAAATTGAGAAAACACTCTAAGGCATCTTTTTATGAGGCAACTATAGTCCTTAGACATAGAACCTTAAAAAAACAAAACAAAGTATTTACAGAACAATATGCTTATTAAATATTGATTCAAAAATATTGCCTCATGTCACACATTATTTTTGTGATAACAAAGTATTGGAAACAAAGTAGAAATACATTGAGTGAGAATATTTATTTACTTGATGTCTTCCCTATTAGGTTGTAAGATTCTTGAGACCAGAGACAATCTTTTTCCTCCTTTTGTATCTCCAGCACTGAACACAATTCTTGGAATATAATATACTTAAGAAATATTTATTGATTGAATCACTGACTAAATAAAATATGGTAGTATAATGGAACATAATATTAGTACTCTGGAAGATATTCAAAATTTGATAAATGCAGAAAAATCATCTTGAGGTCTTCATGAACTGAAGCACAATATTAAAAGCTGAGCCCCCAAAATATGTGCAAGTATTATGATAATGTAATGGAAATAACAAATAAATACATGCAAGCATTAAAATAAAAAAAATACACAATTGTAATGAATCATCCTAACTTCAAAGAGGAGGCATGATTGGCCATTCCCATTCGATTCCTTAAAAAAGGTAGAAGGTTCATAAGTGTTACAAATATTTTCATTTTTGCATTCCTGTTCTTCCCTTCTATTGTAACCATTTTCCCTTACTTCTTTGACATAAGATAGTTTACCCCATTTTGTCTCTCCCCATCTCCTCTTGTTATATTATTCTCTCACCTCATAATTTTACCTTTCATTTATTTTATTTTTTAAACAAATGCTTTATTAACTCCTGTTTTACACAATTCATTTCCACCAGATTTTGAGTTACAATTTTTTCCCCATTTTTCCCCTACCCACCCTCCCAGAATAGCAGTCCCACAAGATATTGCTTCCTCCATCCTGTTCTCTCCCATAACTTCCCCCTTACCTTCTTCGACTTTTGCATTAGAGCAAGGTGCATCTCTGTGCCCCAATGCCTGTACATCTTATCTCCAAATTACATGCAAAAGAGTATTAATAAAAGTATTTATATATAATTGATCCATTAAATTTTAAGACTTCGAATTTCAGATCCATTCCCTTCCTCCCTTGTCACCCATTCCCTCTGGGAAGATAAGTAATTCAGTATGTGTTGTAGATGCATAGGTATTCAAAACTTTACCATAGTAGATATATTGTACAAGGCTGCTTATTATTCCCTCCTACCCATCCCACCCCCTACCTGGTCCATTCCCTACTTGATCCTTTCCCTCTTCTATAGTGGGTAATTCCAACCTCCCTCCCCCCAAGAATGCCCTCCCATCCATCATCACTTCTCTCCTCCCCCTTCCCCCTATTCTGCTGCACGTTGTGATATCCTGTTTAGTATGTATGTCATTCTCTCCCTGAACCAAATCCAATGAGAATGTGGTTTTGCTTTTTGCCTCGGCAGCCACTTCCCCTTGCTTCTGCTACATGAGATAGTTTACTCTACCCTATTTCTCCCCATCTCCTCTTGCCACTTTCCTCTCTCACCTCATAATTTCACCCCTTAGGTATCATGCCTTCCCAACAAATTCCACCTATGCCCTCTATCCATGTATAACTGTAAACATAAATACACACATTCACATATGTATTCATGTGACCATATACCCTTCTTCCATTATTTTCTTACTGAGAAAAATTTCATCAGTCACAGTTATTGTTTTTCCATGTAGCAATGTAAATAGGTTAACTTTGATAAGTTCCTTTTGATTTCTTTTCCCTGATTACCTTCTCAGGTATCTCTTGCTTTTTGTGTCTGGATGTCAAATTTTTTATTCAACTCTAGTTTTTTCCTCAAAAATGCTTGAAAGTCCGCTATTCCACTGAATGACCATATTTCCCCTGAAACAAAATACTCAGTTTTGCTGGGTAGGTGAATCTTGTTTTTAATGCTGTCTCCTCTGCCCTGCAGAATATCTTATTCAAAGCTCTTACGAGCCTCAGTGTAGAAGCTGCCAGATTCTATGCTATCCTCATTGTGTTTCCACAATATTAAAATTGTTTCTTCCTGGCTGCTTGTAATATTCTCTCCTTGATCTGGGAATCCCAGAATCTGGGTATAATATTCCTAGGAGTCTTCTTTTTGGGATCTTTTGCAGGAGGTGATCCGAACTCATGTCCTTCTGAGTCCAGGGCAGATGCTCTACTCACTGCGCCACCTAGCCGCCCTCGAGTTAGTCTATTTTAAGGTGTTTTTTTTTTTTTTTCCTCAGTCAGGCTGTTGACTCTCCTTTAACATTTTTTTTTTGCATTATTCTCATTTCTCTCCCCAATTTTTCCTCCACTTCTCTCATCTGCTTCTTAAGGTCCTCTATGGCCTGTAACCAGCTTGTATTTTCACTTGAAGCTTTTGGTGCAGGAATTCTGACTTCACAGTCCTCCTCCTTTTCCATGCTTCAATCCTGTTTGCCCCCAAAATAGGAGTCTAACTTTGGATTTTTCAGTTTATTTTATTTCCTTTGCCTAGGCATGTTGACACTCAATTACTTGACTTTTGGGCTTATTGCCACAGTAGGACTCTGCCACCAGCCAGGGGAGTTTCCATCCCACATGCTGGTGTTTTCTAAGCTGCCAATGGTATTAGTTGGCTGCCCTCTCTGAAGCTTCCAAATGCTCTGGTAAGCTGGTCACACACCCCAAGACCTTCACCTCAGATAGCAATCCAGATCCAAGGAGGTTAAAGCAAGGTCGATTACCCCCCGCCCCAGACTGATAGCCTGGTCGCCTGCAGTCTACAGGCCAGGACCTGAGGCTGCAATGTGGTGCCTCCTGCACTATGGCATACCCAGTGTCTTATCTCCCTGGGGCCAAAAGTCATGTACTCCCAACTACTGGTCCCAACGTCTATAATGTACTGACCTCTCATTTTGTCCTTGGCATCTATGTGTTGATAATTTTGGAAACACCACAAGTGGTAGTGTTCCAGAGTCCTTTCAGCTGGCATCTGGTTAGACCCACCCTGGGGCTAAAACCTCTGGCTCACATGCGGATGGTGTTGGCTCCCAGAGCACTGTGCTGCTTGCTCCCTGCCAGGCTGCCAGGCTGCCAGGCTGTCCTCAGTGGGAGGTTAGCTTCTCTTTGTCATTTTGTGGGTTCTGTAACTCCAAATTTTGTTCTGTTTCCCCTTTTACATAAGTTGCAAGTCGTGGGAGCTGGACCTGTGCAGAAGAGTAGTTTCTACTCCCATTTTCAGGCATTTTCAATTTTAATAGTTAAGTTATCTTTTCATCTCTCTTGTTTATACTTGACTTAAAATATTATATTTTATGGGATGGCTCTCTGTAAATGTAAGAGAAGAATACTGGGGAAATTATGGTGGTAAATTATAGCAAGAACAATATTTCAAAACCTCAAAAATGCCAAGTACAGGAAGGTAAAAGCATTTATTAATCATCTGCTAACTGTTAGATATTATGTATAGTTTAATAAATATCATTTTTGGTCCTCACAACAACCCTGAGCATTAAGTCTTATTACTGACCTACCTCTTTTAATTGTTGAGAAAACTGAGACAGATAGAGGTAAGTGACTTGCCCAGCATTACACAGATAATAGATTAGGTTCAAACTTTTGTCATCCTGTTTCCTGGGCCAGCTGTCTATCCACTGTATCACCTGTTTCCAGTCATTCATTCAAAAAAAAAAAAACATTCATTTTGATCATTAGACTTATAGTAAGAATAGGAAGCAAAGACCATAATTCATCATATCACCAAGAGAAACATGCCCAAACCACATTACTTTTGTCACACATACGCAAAAATCTCCTGCCAAATGCAATATAAAGTTAAGTAAAATACTTTATACTACAAAAACAAGTATAGGCATGGGAAGCCTTTTTAAAATATAATATCCATCTACACAACAAAAATGGGAAAATATCACATGCCTGCAATATAAACATGCACCATATTCCAAAAGCCTATTCACCCGTAGTCAAAGAATATGAAGAATGATTTTACAAAAGAATTGCTAAGCATTAACAACCTTATGAAATAATTCTCCCTATGACTAATAATAAGAAAACTGCAATTTGGGTGAACCCTGAGAATTCACTTCACACTTTGGAAATTAGATGAAATGAAAATCAGTAGAAATGTTGCATGAATTGTAGGGAGATCGATACAGTGGTGTATTACTGTTATTGCTATGAATCAGTACAAAAATTTTGGAAAGCAATTGAAGATTATGCAACCAAAAAGATTTTTTTCCTTTTTTTTTACTCAGAGATTCTAAGTTTTGTACTCAAATTATCATCACTTTTCCACCCAGAAAATATTTCTTACTCAATTGGCAAATGATCAAATTACATGAAGAGTCAGTTTTCAGAGGGAAAAAATAAATGCCATCAAAAGTTATATTAAAATGCTTTAAGTCACTTATTATTAGAGAAATGCAAATCAAAACAATTGAGAGGTACCACCTCACACACCTCAGATTTGCTACCATGATAGAAAAGGAAAATACCAAATGCTGGAAGGGATGTGGAAAAAAAAGGATGTTTATGAACTTGTAAACTGGTTGCAAGATTCTGGAGAGTAATTTGAGCTATATCTAAAGGGTTATAAAAGTGTGCTAATGTATTGATTTAGAAATATTACTACTGAATTTTTTTCTTGAAGAGATGAAAGAAAAATTGAAAGGACTTGTAATACAAAAATATTAAGAGTGATATATTTTTGTGGTGGCAAAAATTGGAAATCGAGTGAATGTCCATGAATTGAGGAATGACTGAACAAATTATGGTATTTGATTGTGATGGAACATAATAGTTTTTTTTTTTTTTTTAAGAAATGTTAAAGAGGATAGTTTCAGAAAAGCCTGTGAAGGCTTATTTGAATTGATGCAAAGTGAGGTGAGTAGAACCAGAAGAACATTCTATGCAGTAACAGAAATATTGTACCAATAATCAACTGTGAAAGACTAACTACTCTGATTAATGCAATTATCCACAATAATTCCAAATGACTAATGATAAAAAAAAAAATTCTGTTAACTTCCAGAGAGAACTGCTGAATTCTAGCAAAGGCCAGATAATTTTTTAAACTTCCTTTAACATTTTTGGGTTTTATGATATGTTTGATATTATGTATATATGATGATGTATAACAGGCATCGTATTTCTTCCCTTCTAAATGGGTAGGGAAGATACTGAAAGGAGGGAAATAATTTAGAAAAAAATAATTTTTAAAAAAGTGAAAGTATAAAATCATAAATATATTTTTAAATGAAGAAACTTTGATATGGACCTATTTATAACAGTGCTTTTGTTTGCAGCAAAGAATTGGAAACAAATTATGTAATGAGTCCATGTATATATTTCTCAATGTATTGATATCTTTTAATGGTTTTCCCCTTCATTTTTCTTTTGGGTATTTTTCCATCCTTTAAAAATTGATTCAGGTTTGTAATAATATGTTGGTAGTGGAAAGAGAGAGGAGTGAAGGTATGTGAAAGATTTCATGGAGGTAGAACAAAATTGGAATCCATTTATATATAAGAGTTCAGGGAGTATTCAAAGTAAAAGTCAACCACAAGGTTTCAATAAAAATAGAATGGACAATTATGGGGTCCCAGCTGAATACAGGAAAATCAAAAGAAGAGATGAGTTTAAGGGACAGATGAAATTCATACATACATACATACATATATATGTACATATATATACACATATACATATATATACGTATACACATACATATACACATATATACATATATTAGTCTAACGCATATTCCATTTGAAGAGTCATTCCCAGGTGAAGATGTCATAAGGTGGGATACAAGGATGCACGTGATTTTAAGAAAGTTGGTAAAGTGGAGTTGTAACTCACAAGAGAATTAAAAAGAAAAACAGATATAAATCAGAGAAACTAAATGACTTGTCCAATTTCACAAAATTTACTTTTCCATAAAATATAAATATTCCTTGCAAAATGACCATTGTAAGACTGTTTATAATGTAATCAAGGGCACTGGTTTGGTAGCCAGTAAATTTGACTTAGGATTGAAATAATGGATTTGTCAATGTTAATCCCAAATCTAAGAAAATTCTTTGATCCTTGAAAGCTGAGTTTTTTGGACTTAAATCCATATTCTCTGACTACAAGTTGATAATTTATTGGTATATTTGCCTTCCATGGTCATAAAATATTATGATACTTCAGAAACTCATACATAGTAGGCTGTTATTTGATACCTATTTATCTTAATGAATTTTTTAATTTGTATGTCCTTCAAAAAGTAGATAATCACTGAGATTCATTTATGAAATGATTGGGATCCCACTTGTCCAGGATAAATCTTGGAAGCTGTTCTAGCATTTTGTTTTTGTTTTGTTTTGCTTTTTGGAGAGCAATTAGGGTTAAGTGACTTGCCCAAGGTCATGTGTCTAGTTTTTTTGTTTGTTTGTTTGTTAAGTGTCTGAGGCAGGATTTGTATTCGGGTCATCCTGACTCCAGGGCCTGTGCTCTATCCACTGGGCAACCTAGCCACCCCCTAGAGTTATTGATTAAGGTGTTTATCAACCCTAAGAATTCCCTTTATAGCTTCTCATGGATATGACAAATGGAGTAACCTTTTTATTACTGATTACATTTCTGTAACTGTCTCCTAGAAACCCTTCATTAGTGATAGGGCATATTTTAGAGAATACTGAGGTATTCTGGGCACAGCCATTTAACTGACAATTTCTCAATTTCAACTCTATCTCAGAATTCATTAGATATTCATTTTGAGCTTCAAAAATATTAAATCCCATTTACATACACTTCCCCAGCCAATATTTTCCCTCTCCCAATCCATCCTCAGTTTTCAAAATCCTATTATGAAGATCAGACTTCTGTATTTCCAGACATATATGACTCTGTGACTATTACATGGCAAGTATATCATCTTGCACTCAGAATGGGTGACTGGTCCTTTCAACTTTGCTTGGTGGTTCTCACCCAAATTACCCTTGGGAAAATATTCTTTGAAGATATGACTGGATAGCTCTCCTCACATACTTAAAGAACATTTGTCACTTTTAGTTCTGTCCTGCGATTGCAAAGCTACAGTTTCCTGTCTCCTTCATGGTATAAGATGCCAAGTGGATTTGTGTCTTGAAACATGCAAGAGAAATAAATTCTTGATCTTCACTTCTTCAACAAATGTTAATACAATCACTGGACAGACTGAATAGATATGCTAAAATAGTTGTCAAGATGGCAAAAATGTTCTCTTTCTTCAGGGTTATTTGCTGAAA
Source organism: Gymnobelideus leadbeateri (assembly GCA_011680675.1). NCBI lineage: Eukaryota > Metazoa > Chordata > Mammalia > Diprotodontia > Petauridae > Gymnobelideus > Gymnobelideus leadbeateri. Next base: position 59,331 of record WOXC01011650.1, on the reverse strand, counting down.
TTGAAGTGGGGTCAAGAAGTCTCTTGAATTCTTCATGTCATGCCAGTTATTCTGATTCCTTTTCTAATGTTAGGAAGATGGTTATAATTAGGAATGCAAGCAAAGATATCATTTGAGGTTTCATTTTTACATACTTACACTGATAATAATTACTTTTATACTAAGAACAGAATGAAATCCTTTCACTAACCTCTACCACTTCAGACATAGCACTTCTTTCTCCTTTTGCTGCCTTTGTTCTTTTGTACACATGCTTCTTTCAGAGAGGAGAATCACTCTTTCCATTTTTAAAGATTAAGCTATTCCAATGTCTTCTAGCATTTAACCTTGACTTTCTTACAAACCTTGGGTGTTATTCCTTGTTTTGTTCCCTCCCCTTTACATCTCTGTCATTTAAATCACTTCTCACTGAGAGTGGTTAATTGGGAAATTAAATGTTTTCATTATCACCTGTATTGTTTCAGCATAATTTTCTTTCCCCAAGAGCAAAGAGGGTGTGGCAATAATTCTGGTTGTGCACATTTTCCTTTCACTTATTTTGTTAAAAAGAATATTTCTGTGGAGTGGAGCCAAGATGGCTGAAAGGAAGCAGTAACTTTTCTAAACTCCTCCATGAATTCCTTCACTAAACATTAAAAAGTGAATCTCAATGGATTTTAGACTGACAGAATCCATTGGGAGACAGAGTGTGGCAGAATCCAGCCCACAAAAGTGCCCATGTAGGTCTGGGAAGGGGGAGCATAGCTCTACCAGCATGGACTAGAAAGCAGACTACAGCAGAGTGAGAAGGAGCCCCAGCCAGTAGACTCACCCATCCCAAGAGCAATTCACAGCCCTTTCACCACAGTATAGCAGGATCAGTAAGAGCTGGCTAAGAGAAAGCACAAGACCCACAGCAGGGACAGCAGCTCCTTCTGGGGCTATCAACCCACAGACTGGAAGTTTAAAAATTATCTACCTGAATTTCCAGAAGCCAAGATTTCAAAGTAAACCTTAGCTGCTCCGATTTCCCCTTCCTGACCCAGAAATGCCAGAGATAAATGTCCCACCAAGAGTAAAATCCTGAAATTGTGGAAATAGCCTCAGGCTTAGGAGTCAGTGAGAAAGGGTGCAACTGCAGCAGAAAGGATTCTGAAGTGAAGGATGGGAGGTGTCCCAACAAGTGATACCCCAGCAGGAAATCCTGAAGCCCAGGATTGTGGAGCCATCAAGCACTAACAACACAAGCCCAGGTGGGCCTTAGCACTATCAGGGGAATCTATGTATACCAACTCTGCTAGCTGCCAGGTGCTGAGCCTGCCTGAGCTGTAGCTCATGGGCATAGAGGCAGAAATCTGAAGTGGCCAGACCACCCCTCCCCGACAGCTTACTCTATGAGCCTCAGGGTAACTCCGGGGAAACACTGAGAGTCCTGGCCTTGGCCTCAGTTTAGACACTCAGAGGCTATAGCACACAAAGTCAACAACCAGGCATCTATCTCCCAGCCTGAGAAGGATGGGTCAGAGCCCTTTGCACACCAGGAGCAGAAATACACTTTACAGGTCAGGAAATAGGCAATTACAATGGGCCTGAAGAAACTTGCAAAGGCAAGGCCAAAGACAACTTAATTCTATTATTATGAATGAGAACAATCACTTTCAGGAGACACCATGGACTCCATATCCACTCCTGGGACCACAGAAGGATGTATGAACTGGTCTCAAGCCCAAAATAACATTCTTGTAGGAGCTCAAGGAAGTTTTTAAAAGCCAAATTAGAGAGGTAGAAGATAAATTTAAATCTACAATGACCAAATTGGAAAAAAAATTTAAAAAAAAATTGTGAACTGGGACAGGAGGTTCAAAATGTAACTGGAGAAAATACCTCCCTTAAAAATGAGCTTCCAAAACTGAGGAAAATATTTCACTAAAAATTAGAACCAGTCAAATTAAAGCTATGATGCATCACGAGTCAATTAAGCAAAACATGAAGGTTGAAAAATTAAAAGAAAGTGTAAAATACTTCACTGGAAAAATAACTGACCTGGAGAATAGATCCAGGAGAGATAACCTTAGAATTATTGGTCTACTGGAAAGTCATGATAATAAAGCATCCTGGACAACATCTTCCAAGACATTGTCAAAGAACAGTGTCCTGAAGTCCTAGAATCATAAGGTAAAATAGTTATCAAAGGAATTCACCAGAACCTGAAAGAGATCCCAAATTGAAAACTCCAAGAAATATAGTAGCCAAATTCCAGAGTTACAAGGTCAAGGAGAAAATATTGCAAGCAGCCAGAAAGAAACAATTCAAATATTGTGGAACCACAGGCAGGATTACACAGGACTTAGGAGCTTCTACATTAAAAGATCAGAGGGACTGGAATTTGATATTTTGTAAGGCAAAAGAGCTAGGACTACAACCAAGGATCAAATATCCAGCAAAACTGAACATAATCTTTCAGGAAAGGAGATGGTTATTTAATGAAATAAGGGACTAACAGAATTTCCTGATGAAAAAGCCAGAGCTCAGTGGAAAATTTTATCTCCAATTACAAGACTTAAGAAAGACATAAAAAGATAAATAATGAAAACTCATATTCATGCACACACAAATACACACATGCACATAATTTGGGATTCAATAAGAGCAAACTGTTTATATTCCTATATTAGAAGCTGATACTTGTCAATACTGAAATTTATATGATTATTGCCACCTTTAATAGGAATATACATAGAGAGAGGGTGTGGGTACAAATGAACTAATCTGATGATAAAAACAAAATCCTTATTAAGGGATTCAAAGGGACTGCAGCAGGAAAAAGGAAAGGATGAGGTAGAAAAAGGTTAATTATGCCACATAAAGAGGCATAAAAATATACTATAGTAGAGGGGAAACAGGGAGGGAGATGAACATCATATGAACTTTATTCTCATTGTTTCTGGTTCAAAGAGGGATCAATATAATCAGCTAAATTTAGGATTATATTGTGAACAAAAACAAAAAAGTCATTATAATAGAGGGAAAGGAGGGAGGGAGAAGAGCACTATATGAAATTTAATCTCATTGGTTTGGGGCCAAAGAGGGAATAGCATACACTGATAAGAATAAAAATCCAGCGTGCCCTTTAGGCAGTAGGAGCAGTAAGGTGTAATAAAAAGGAGGAGCTGTTTAGAAAGGAGGGAAATAGTAATAGGGGAAAGGGTAGCTAAAGAGGGGGGTTGCGTCACAAGGAGAGAATACTGAGGGAGGCTGTGATCAAAACGAAAACTCTTAAGGGGGGAAGGGAGAAGGAAGAAACAAAAGCATAAACAGTGGAGGGAATAGAATGGAGGGAAAGACACATATAGTAATCATAACCATGAACGTGAATGGGATGAACTCTCCCATAAAAGAGAGGTGGATATCAGAATGGATTAAAAATCATAATCCTACAATATGCTATCTACAGGAAATACATCTGAAACAAGAAGATATGCATAGAGTAAAGGTAAATAGCTGGAGGAGAATATATTATCGTTAAGCTAAAGTAAAAAAAAAAGCAGAGGTAGCAATCCTTATCTCAGATAAAGCAAAAGCAAAAATATATCTAATCAAAAGAGATAAGAAAGGAATTTATATTCTGCTAAAAGGCAGCATGGAGAATGAAGCAATATCATTACTTAACATATATGCACCAAGTATTATAGAATCCAGATTCCAATAGGAGAAGTTAAGGGAATTAGAGGAAGAAAGAGATAGCAAAACTACTAGTGGAAGACCTTAATCTCCCCCTCTCTGAACTTGGTAAATCTAACCTTAGAATAAACAAAATAGAAGTTAAAGAGAAGAATAGAATTTTAGAGAGGCTAGATATGATAGATCTCTGGAGAAAAAAAATGAATGGAGATAAAAAGGAATATACCTTCTTCTGAGTGGTAGATGGCATATACACAAAAATCGACCACATACTAGGGAAAAAAAACCTTCACAATTCAGTGCAAAAAGGCAGAAATATTAAAAAATATCATTCTCATATCATGATTCAATAAAAATCGTACGCAACAAAGGGCTAGGAAAAGATAGGGTAAACTCTAATTGGAGACTAAATAATTTAATCCTAAAGAATGAATGGGTCAAACAAGAAATTAAAGAAACAATCAGTAACTTCTTTAAAGAGAATGACAATAAAGAGAAAACATACTAAAACTTGTGGGATGCAGCAAAGGCAGTCTGTAGGGGATGTTTTAAATCCCTGAGTGCATAAATGAAAAAAAAAATAAGAGAAAATGGAGTTCAATGAATTGGGCATGCAATGAAAAACTAGAAAAAGAACAAATTGGAAATCCATGATTAAATACCGAATTAGAAATAATGAAAAGAAAAAGAGAGATTAATAAAATTTGGAATTTAAAAAATGAATTAATAATTAAAACTGAGCTGGTTTTATAAAAAAAGAAAAACAATAAAATTGATGGACCCTCAGTCAATTTGAAAAAAAAAAGAATAAAGAAAACCAAATTATGCGTATCAAAAATGAAAAGGATGAATATACCTCCAACGAAGAGGAAGTTAAAATAATAATTTGGAATTATTTTGCCAAATTTTATGCACATAACTTTGACAATCTTACTGAAATGTATGAATATTTACAAAAAATATAAATTGTCCACATTACCTGAAAAGGAAGCAAATTACTTAAATAACCCCATCTCAGAAAAAGAAATCAACCAAGCCATCAGAGAAATCTCTAGGAACAAAATCTCCAGGGACAGATGGATTTAGTAGCAAATTCTATTCAACTTTTAAAACAATTGATCCCAATGCTCTGCAAACGATTTGGGAAAATTAGTGAAGAATGGGTCTTACCAAAAAAAGTTTTATGACACAAATATGGTACTGATACCTAAATAAGGAAGAGATAAGACAGAGAAACTTGTAGACCAATTTTCCTCATGAATATTGATTCAAAAAATTTAAATAAAATATTAGCTAAAAGATTACAGCAACTTATCACAAGAATAACACATTTTGATCAGGTAGGATTTATTCCAGGAATGCAAGGATGGTTTAATGTTAGTAAAACTATCAGTATAATTGATCATATCTACAGCAAAACTAGCAGAAACCACATGATTATCTCAATAGATGCAGAAAAGGCTTTTGACAAAATATAACATCCATTCCTATTAAAAACACTAGAAAGCATAGGAATAAATGGAGTCTTCCTTAAAATAATAGGTAACATCTATTTAAAAGTATCAGAAAGTATTATATGTAATGGGGATAACCTAGAAGCCTTTCCAGTAAAATCAGGTGTGAAACAAGGATGTACACTATCACCCCTCTTATTCAATCTGGTACTAGAAATGTTAGCAGTAGCAATTAGAGAAGAAAAAGGAATAAAATTAGGCAAAGAAGAAGCTAAGATATTCTTTGCAGATGATATGATGATATACTTAGAGAATCAAGTAAAAAAAAAACTGCTTGAGACAATAAATAAATTTGGCAAAGTTGGAGGATATAAAATAAACCCACATAAATCCTCCACATTCATATATATATATATATATATATATTTAAACAAAATCTAACAGCAAGAGATAGAAGGAGAAATCCCATTTCAAGTTACTGTAGGCATTATAAGATATTTGGGAATCTATCTGGCAAAACAAACCCTGGACCTATATGAACACAGCTACAAAACAATTTTCACAAAAATAAAAACCCATCTAACTAATTGGAAAGACATCAATTGCTTATGACTCTATAGAGCTAATATAACAAAAATGACAATTTTACCTAAATTACTTTACATATTTAGTGTCATACTAATCAATCTATCAAAAATTACTTTATAAAGCTAGAAAAACATAGTAGCAAAATTCATTTGGAATAAGAAAAGGTCCACAATATCAAGAGAATTAAAGAAAAATAAATGTTAGGAAAGGTGGCCTAGCCATACTCGATTTTAATCTGTATTATAAAGCAGGAGTCATCAAAACAACTTGGTACTGACTAAGGAATAGTGTAGTGGATCAATGGAATAGATTGGACACACAAGCCAGGGGTCTCTCAATGGCTGCCCAGAGTCTCATCTGGTCAAATGTCACAACACTTCTCAAAGTGAGCCCCCTCAAATGGAATTTTTTTATGAAATAATCAAGATGCAGTAGTCCATCTATAACAGAAACTCAATAAGGTTAAACAGTTGCTGTGGTACAAAGAACAAGTTGGAAAAAATCATAAATGTTCATTGACTGTCATTCTATTTTTGATAAAGTAACAATTTTGGCAGAATTTTCAGGTCAGTGATAATCTAGAGAGAAGGGAGATATTAACAGATTGTTTAGTTCTGCTCTTCAGGAAAGGGTATCAATTCAAGAGTCTGGAAACCACAAATATCAGTCAATGAGTCAACTATTACTCATCAAGAATTTCCTAAGTGCCAGACAATATACTAGGCACAGGGATACAAGTATAAAGAAAGAAGTAATCATTTGTCCCAAGTTTAGATCCTAATGGGGAGGACAACAAAGAGAAAGATAGTTAGAAATATCTACATATAAACATATATCTATCTATATATTGATATATAGATAATATATATGCAAGGATATGCATATACATACCTATATGTATAATATGTGCACATATAATATAAAATTAATAAATCTGTACAAAGTTGCATATGAAAGGTTATTGGGAGTGTAGGAAAAAGCAATTAGCATGATAACCAAGGGAAAAGATGCTGTTTTTTGTGGGGAGAGGGTGATGAAAAGATTTCAGAAAAGAACCTTGCTTATGTAGGGGTCACAACCTACAGTTTGGGGTTTTGACATAGATGATAAGCCAGCAAAGAAGGCTGAGAAGAGTGGTCAGGCAGATTAAGAAGTGAAGTTGGAGAAAGTCCTGTCATAAAAACCTAAAGAGGGTGGGATGTACAGCATTGTCAGATGAAGTATATGGTTGAAGAAAAATTGAGACAAAGAAAACATAATTTCATATGGCTAGTAAGAGATCAATGGTTGCTTTGAAGAAAGCAGTTCCAATTCAATGATCAGGTCACAAGTGAGAAGTCAGAGACCAGGAGTAAATTATATGAAATAAAATGAAAGCTGTGATTATCAATATATTTGTTAAGTAGTTTGAATGTGAGAAAGAGAGGAGGTATACAGTGAAATATCTTAAGAAAATGGCAATGTCTAATGAAGACTCAGGGGGTGGATGACTGAACAAGCAGTATTCTGGAGAAGTTGGAAAGGTTTGATATTAATTATACATGTAACAGTGTTGGTCTTGGCAAATCTTGTAAAGGTCACCTCTTTATCAGAGAAGAGCTAAGATGAGGAGAGAATAGAATATAATATCAAAAGGCTCTGAGATCAGGAGAATGGAAGAAGAGATAGGTCACATTAAATAACCTCAATGTTTTAGTAAAATAAGTGACAAAGTCCTAAGCTGAGATATATTATATTATGTATTTTTGGAGCAAATAATATGATTCAACATTTATATAGCAATATTTCTTTAAAAAATTGACTACATTATGGGCAAAGATGGTCACTATTTATGCAAAAATGTCACCATAAATATCTTTTTTTACATATGGATTCTTTCCCTATTTATTTCATCTCTTTGGGATGTATATCTTGTAGTGATATCAATGGGTTGAAGGATATGTGTATACAATTTAATGATTATGTTTAGCTTGAGATTGGTTTCCATAATAGTTGTACCTATTTTGTATGTGCTTTTTAAAACTTTTATATATTTTTCTTTTTTTTCTCAACAAATGCTTTATTAACTTCTGGTTTATATCATTCATTTCTGCCAGATTTTGAGTTACAATTTTTCCCCATTTTCCCCTATCCACCACCCCAGAATAGCCATCCCACAAGATATACCCTCATCTAATCCGCTCTTTTCCATATCTTCTCCCATACCCTCTTCGTTTTTACCATTAGAGCAAGGTGAACCTCTGTGCCCCAATGCCTGAACATCTTATCTCCCAATTACATGCAAAAAAGTATTAATAATAGTAATGGCAAATTTGGCTTTTTAAGGCATTCTTCTCCTCATTGCCCTTTTGATCCTCCTCTTCCATTTGAGTTACTCTACTTTTTAAGGTGTTATTTTCTTCATTCAGGCTGTTGACTATCATTCCATACTTTTCCTGCATCCCTCTCATTTCTCCTCCCAATTTTTCCTCCACTTCTCTTATTTGGTTTTTAAAATCCTTCTCAAGGTCCTCTGTTGCCTGTTACCCACTCATATTTTCATTTGGGGCTTTTGGTGCAGAATTTCTGACCTCACAGTCCTCCTCCTGTTCCATGCTTTGAACCTCTTTGCCCCCAAAATAGGAGTCTAATGTTGAATTATTCTGTTTGTTTCATTTCCTTTGCCTGAGAATGTTACCACCCAATTACTTGACATTTGGGCTTGTTGCCACAGTAGAACTCTGCCACCAGACAGGGAACTTTCTGTCCCAAATGTTGGGGTCTCCTCAACTTCTGGAGGTATTAGTTGGGTGGCCTCAGTGAAGCCTCCACACACTCTGGCAACCTGGATAACCCACCCCAAGACTTCCACCCCAGACCACAGTCCAGATCCAGGGAGGTAAAAGCAAGAGCGATTAACCCTAAGACTGATCACTGAATCTCCCTATAGTTCGCAGGCCAGGAGCTCCAAAATGGCTGCTGATGCCGTGTTTCCTCAGCTGCTTCTCGACCCCAGGGGAGGAAACCGACACGTTCCCAGAATACTGGTCCCAAAGTCCATAGGGCACTAACCTCTCACTTTGTCCTAGGCATAACTGTGTTGATAATTCTGGAATCGCCATGGGTGCTGGTGTTCTAGGGTCCCTCTAGCCAGCTGCTGGCCTGGTTGCTCTGGGGCTAAAACTGCGACTCACATGGGCCTGGGCTTGGCTGAGAGAGTGCTGCACTGTCAGGTCCCAGGCCGATGTGCTAGCTGCTCCCTGCAGGGCTGCTGGGCTGTCCTCAGTGGGATGTTAGCTTCTCTGTGTCATTCTGTGGGTGCTGGAGCTCCAGAAGTTGTTCAGAGTCGCCTTTACATGATTTTGAAATGGTGTGGACAAGAGTGCCTTGGAAGTGCTGTTTCTACTCTGCCATCTTGGCTCCTTAACTTTTATTTCTATGATACAGAATGAGAATTGAAAAACTCTGACTATGTGATCATGAGGAAACATGGAAATGAGAAAATAAGTAACAAATTATCAAGGTTCATATTACCTCATTCTATATGCCATATGTAAATTAGCATAAAACAAATTCCTTCATTAAAAATAGCCTGTCTTCAATTGTATTACTTGAGAAAAATCACAGTTGTATTAACTGACAATGAATGAGAATTATATGAGAAATTATTTGAGATTTATGTAACCATGTGTATTCATTGGATCTCTAAATGACTAGTACTTCACGAATCACCCATCAGTTAAAAGTTAGAAACTTCCCAAGATTTATAATTCTTTCCGTCAATTTTTCAGTGACTTCTGAGAAACTGTAACATTTCCTTATATCATAAAGATAAAAAGTGGCAAAGTTAAAATTTGAACCCAATTTTTTTTTTTCATTTCAAAGATGCCGCACACTCCAGTTTTTGCTCTCTGGCTGGTGAATTAAATCAAATTAGTAACTGACCTGAATTCTTGATCACACATTTATGATGAGAGTGCAACAATTCATAGAACATCATTTGACCCTAATCTCAAGAAAACGAGTTACATTATACTATAAATTTTGTTGAATTTTTATGGGCTTCTAGAAAATTGAATCTCTACACATAACATAGAGACAAGCATCATCCCTTCAGGGATGTTAGGAGGCCAATTTCTCACTGGCAAAATGAAGAACAGGTGTTCTAGATGTTATGAAGATAAACAGCTAGTTCTTCTTCCCACACTCCTTGTTATTAGTAATGCCAGCTATAGAGAAATACTGCTAAGTTGCTGAGGAACTGACAAATCAGGCTGAAAGTAAAAATAAGACAGGGTACAGTCAAAAGGACAGGATCCAAACCAAATATGCTTGTTAGCCAGAAGACAGAAAATGATTCAAGAGGCAAGACTGAAATACGATTGTTAATGGGAGGGGTTGTATAATAACTATTTTGGGAAATTTTAATAAAAAGGAAGAAACAGGTAAATGAGTATAAGGAATGTAAAGAAAAGAGAACAAACCAGCTCATGGTGCCAATTACAGTAAAAATAATAACAAAATCAAGAGATAAGAAGTGGTAGCCTACACAAAGAAAACACTGCTATACTTGCTATGCTATTTAAAGCAAATAATTTAATTATGCTGGGCAATTATTTCCCCATCTATAAAAGAAAAATAAATTGATCCCTCCTACATATTTCATTATCTAATTGGAGATCAAGGTTATGAAAGAACGGGATTTGAAAAGTTATAAACATATACGTCATATTTATTATGTATATGTACATATATGAGTGTGCATGTGTGAAAATACTGTTTTTATTGATAATAGCCAATTAGCAACCAGAGAGAAAATGTGGTGAAATAGAGGGCTTAACTTAGGTTCAGGATGAACCAAATTCGAGTTTAGTTGTGACACATGCAGGCAGCCAGACAATGGACATTTCACTAATTGCCCTAGGCAACTTGCTAATCATCCAGATCAAAAGTCAATTTGTTTTTTTTTTCATTTTATTTTTTTATTTTTTTTAAACAAATGCTTCATTAACTTCTGTTTTACATCATTCATTTCTGCCAGATTTTGGGTTACAATCATTTCCCCCCCATTATTCCCCTACCCAACCTCCCAGAACAGTAATCCCACAAGATATCGCTTCCTCCAATCTGCTCTCTCCCATACCTTCTCCCATAACCCCATCGACTTTTCCATTAGAGGAAGGTGATTCTTTGCATTCCAATGCCTGCACATCTTATCTCCCTATTACAGGCAAAAGAGTATTAATAATAGTATTTATATATATTTGAAACATTTAATGTTACGACCTCGAATTTCAGATCCATTTCCTTTCTCTCTTGTCACCCATTCCCTCTTGGGAGATAAGTAATTCAGTATATGTTGTACATGTCTAGCTATGCAAAACATTATCATAGTAGATATATTGTACAAGGCTGCTTATAATTCCCTCCCACTCATCCGACCCCCCACCTGATCCATTCCCTACATGATCCTGTCCCTCTTTTATAGTGGGTACTTCCAACTTCCCCTCACCCCGAGGATGCCCTCCCATCCATCATGCCTCCTCCCATCCCCCTTCCCCCTATCCTGCTGCAGGTTGAGATGTCCCATTTAATATGTATGTCATTTTCTCCCTGAACCAAATTCAGTTTAAATGTGGTTTTGCCTTTTTAGCCTTCCTTATTCTCCCCCTCTTTTGCAACCACTTCCCCTTGCTTCTTCTGCATGGGATAGTTTACACTACACTGTCTCTCCCCATCTCCTCTTGCCACTTTCCTCTCTCACCTCATAATTTCATCCCTTGAGTATTCTCCCTTCCCAACAAATTCAACCTATGCCCTCTATCCATATATAAATGTAACCATATACACACACATTCACATATGTATTCATATGACCACACCCCTTCTTCCATTATTTTCATAGTGAGAAAGATATCATCAGTCACAGTTATTGCTTTTCCATATAGGAATGTAAATAGTTCAACTTTGATAAGTTCCTTTTGATTTCTTTTCCCTGATTACCTTCTCAGGCATCTCTTGCTTCTTGTGTCTGGATGTCAAATTTTCTATTCAATTCTGGTTTTTTCCTCAAGAATGCTTGAAAGTCCTCTACTCCACTGAATGACCATATTTTCCCCTGAAACAAAATACTCAGTTTTGCTGGGTAGGTGACCCTTGGGTTCATTCCCAGTTCTTTTGCCCTCTGCAATATCATATTCCATGCCCTTCGATCCCTCAGTGTAGAAGCTGCCAGGTCCTGGGCTATTCTGATTGTGTTTCCACAATATTGAAATTGTTTCTTCCTGGCTGCTTGTAGTATTTTCTCCTTGATCTGGGGATTCTGGAACCTGGCTATAATATTCCTGGGAGTTTTCTTTTTGGGATCTTTTTCAGGAGGTGATCTGTGGATTCTTTCAACCTCTATTTTGCCCTCTGGATCTAAAACATCAGGGCAGTTTTCCTTGAGAATTTCTTGAAGGGTGATTTCTAGGTTCTTTCCTTGATCATGGCTTTCAGGTAGTCCAATAATTTTTAAATTGTCTCTCCTGGAACTATTTTCCAGGTCAGTGGTTTTTCCCATGAGATATTTCACATTGCCTTCTAATCTTTCATTTGTTTGGATCTGCTTAACAGCATTTTGATTTCTCATAAAGTCATTAGCTTCCATTTGCTCCAGTCTCACTCTGAAGGAATGAATCTCCTCAGTGAACTTCTGAGATTCTTTTTCCATCTGGCAAATTCGACTTTTTAAGGCATTCTTCTCCTCATTGCCCTTTTGGGCCTCCTTTGCCATTTGAGTTAGTCTATTTTTTAAGGTGTTGTTTTCCTCAGTCAGGCTGTTGACCCTCATTTCATACTTTTCCTGCATCCTTCTCATTTCTCTTTCCAATTTTTCCTCCACTTCTCTTATTTGATTTTTAAAGTCCTTCTTAAGGTCCTCTATGGCCTGCAACCCGCTCATGTTTTCCCCTGGGGCTTTTGGAGCAGGACTTCTGACCTCACAGTCCTTTTCCTGCTCTATGCCCCCAAAATAGGAGTCTAGGGTTGCATTTTTGTTTCCTTTGCCTTGGCATGTTGCCACTTAATTACTTGACTTTTGGGCTTGTTGCCACACTATGGCTTTAAGGCCAGCTAGAGGAATTTTCATCCCGAAGGTGTGGGGGGGCAACTTCCCTTTCTGGCAAGCTGTAAACCCACTCACCACTTCCACCCTAGATCACAATCCAGATCCAGGGAGGTTAAAGCAAGAGCGATTACCCCCAAGACTGATCGATGGATCTCCCTACAAATTTGCAGGCTGGGAGTGGTAGCTGCCTCTGAAAACTACAAAATGGCGTTTGTCCTCAGCAGCTTCCAGCCCCCAGGGGAGGGAGCCGACGCATTCCCTAATACCAGTCCCAAAGTCCATAGGACACTAACCTCTTACTTTGTCCCAAGCAAGTCTATGTTGATAATTCTGGAGTCGCCACAGCTCCTGGTGTTCTGGGGTTCCTCCAGCTGGCTGCTGGCCCTGCCGCCCTGGGGCTAAAACCTCGGCTCATGCCGACCTGGGCTCGGCTCGGCTTGGCTCCTGAGCTCTGCGTGCTGTGCTCTGCGCACTGCACGCTGCCAGGTCCCAGACCACTGCGCAGGTCCTTCCTGCAGGGCTGCTGGGCTGTCCTCAGCGGGAGTTTAGCTTCTCTGTGTCGTTCTGTGGGTGCTGGGGCTCCAGAAGTTGTTCAGAGTCCCCTTTTACATTGTTTGGGGGGAATGTGGGGGCAGAGTGGCTTGGATGAGCTGTTTCTACTCCACCATCTTGGCTCCGCCCCCCCAACAGTCAATTTGTATCAGAATAGGAAGTTCTTTCATTGAAATTTCTTATATCTATGAAATCCCAGGAAGAGAAAGAGGAAGAGGAAGAAAAAAAATAAGAGGAAGAAGAAGGGAAGGGAAAGATGGAGGAGAAAGATTTTGATGAGGAGTCTTAAGAGATGGTTTCATTAAATATCTGAATGTATATTGTTAAGCATGAACATGGGAAGGTATTTTTATTTAGTAGATCAAGGAGTAGTGTACAAGTAAAAAAAAAGAAACTTTAGTTAATACATTCAAATCATTTGTGTCTGGGAAATGAAATGGTTTGTACAACTTGATTGGTGATTCTCATCTATAACTCAGCAAGAGGTGAGGATGAGAGTTTGAATATGAATTCAGTGGGAAATTATCTAACACACATGCTTAGGAGATATTATTTATTATTAATAACATTACCCAATAAATTGTGACTCCTAGGACCTCCAGAAGTAAAGGTTCAGGAGGATGACCTTGTAGTGACTAGAGAAAATGGATATTCTTAGTTCTCTCTTTTACTGGTACTGGAAAAGATGGATCATTTTCTTATGTGCCTCCCATGTCCAAGATACAGCAGAGGGCCTGTAGATGAACAAATTCACTTGTTCAATCCCTACTGCAATAAAGCAAATATTGGAGTAAGAAGTATAAGTCTACGTTTTCTCAACATGTCTATGAAAGAGTAATTATTTCATTTGCTGACACGCACTATCTTCTACCATGGCACTTATAAGGGACTTTTTATACAATAATAGGCTTAGGGACTTTGGAAACAGATGGATAATTGGGTCTTAAGAAATAAAATACCAATTAAGAAAATGTTTTCCATCACTGAGGTCCTAGAGTGTTATTGTTCCCTATCTGCTGCTTTAAACATGGTTCTGCTTTTTACCACCACCACCCCTTCTTTTAAAATATCTATTTATGGTACAACAAATAATGGAAAGACTGCAAGAATGAGGGAAGGATAGATTTGAGAAATTATTTACGTATTTTATGTTTAACCTCTCTCCATGAATTTGCTCTCCATGTCAAACTTAGAAGTTATCCAATAAATTCTTCAGCATCTAGAAAACAAAATGTTGAAAGAATTAAACATTCAATTTTGGGGCCCATTGAATTTTTATTAGTGATTTATTTTTCATCGGTGGAAAAATCCATTTAATTCTTCAAATTCCAGTCCTTTTTAGCCCAGATCTTTGGCTAAAAATGCCTTTCCCTGTGGTAGCTAAAATGAATCTATTTACTCTACACCAACAGAAACAACATCTAATCTTATGGAATAATACATACATATATATATATATACATATTTCATTTCTCTAATAGTCTCTTGAAAGTTTGATTCATGATGTCTCTTAGACTTGTCACTTTGATCTGTATGTCATCCTCTTAGAGACAACTGTTTTTATTTATTTATTTATTTGGTTTATTTATCTGTTTATTTATTTATTTTTATTATTTATATTTTTTTATTTTTTGAAAACATAAAAGTATCTATTTTCTGTTTTAATTGTATATTTTAAAAATGTGTTTATTTTTCTTTTACAAGATTCAATTCCATATTTCCTTGAGTTTCAAATTTCCCTTCCCGCCCTCCCGCTACCACCCAGGATGGCATATAGTCCAGTATAGGATCTGCAAACACAAAGCCATATTGTACTAGATGGGATGAAAAATGGTAAAGAAGAAATAAAATCAAACAAGAAAAAGATCAATTAGTTTTCTTCCATCAGTATTCAAGCTCAGTTCTTTCTAGTTATTTCTCTAGATGTAGGCATCTCTCTCCTTCGGGATTGAATTATATCACTGCATTGCTGAGAAGAGTCCAGTCTGTAATAGTTGTTCATCACACAGATGTTGTGTCTGTGATGGTATACAAATTTTTTCCTGATTCTACTCTTCTCACTGAGTATCAGTTTGTATAAGCCTTTCCAGGTAAATATGAAAACCTTCTCCTCCTCATTTCTTATAGCACAATAATATTCCATTACATGCACAACTTCCATTACATTCCATTACAAACACAACTTGTTTAGCTATTCCCCAATTTATGGGCATCCCTTTAATTAATAATTCTTTTCAACCATGAAAAGAGATGCTATAAATATTTTTGTACATATGGGTCTTCTTCCCTCTTCTATGGTCTCTTTAGGATATAACCCTGGAAGTGGTATTGCTGGGTCAAAGGGTATGAAATTATTTATAGCCCTTTGGTCATAATTCCACATTGCTCTCCAGAATGGTTGGATAAGTTCACAACTCCTCCAACAATGCATTAGTGTTCCAATTTGTCCACATCCTCTCCAGCATTTGTCATTTTTTTTTTTTTGTTTTGTCATCTTAGCCAATCTGACTGGAAAGATGTGGTACCTCAGAGTTGTTTTGATTTGCATTTCTCTAATCAATGGTGATTTAGAGCATTTCTTCATATACTTATAGATATCTTTAATTTCTTTCTCTGAAAAGTGCCTGTTCATATCCTTTGACCATTTATCAAATGGAGAATGACTTGTATTCTTATAGATTTGACTCAATTCTCTGTATATTTTAGAAATGAGTCCTTTATCAGAGACAGTTTGTAACAATTCTTTCCCAGTTTCCCACCTCCCTCTTGATCTTGGTTACATTGGCTTTGTTTGTACAGAAGCTTTTCAATTTAATGTAATCAAAATTATCCATTTTGCATTTTATAATGCTCTCTAATTCTTTTTTTTCTTTTAATTAATTTATTAGTTTAGTTTCAGTTAACAAGATTCAATTCCATAGTTCCTTGATTTTCAAATTCCCTTTACTTC
Source organism: Gymnobelideus leadbeateri (assembly GCA_011680675.1). Lineage (NCBI taxonomy): Eukaryota > Metazoa > Chordata > Mammalia > Diprotodontia > Petauridae > Gymnobelideus > Gymnobelideus leadbeateri. The sequence continues at coordinate 43,040 of WOXC01011650.1, read as the reverse complement.
CCTCCCCCCTCCCCCCACAACAACATATAGTCCAGTATAGGATCTACAAATACATTCATATTAGACGTTAATCCAATTACAAAGGAGTATTGTACTAGGTGGGAATAAAGATGGTAAAGAAGAAATAAAACCAAACAATGAAAAGAAAAAGATCATTTAGTTTGCTTCCATCAGGATTCAGGCTCAGTTCTTTCTAGTTATATCTCTGGATGGCACATTTCTTACTTTCTTGAGTCTTTTGGGATTGACTTATATCACTGCTTTGCTGAAAAGAGTCCAGTCTGTCATAATTGGTCATCACAGATATGGTATGTCTGTGATTGTATACAAATTTCTTCTGATTCTACTCTTCTCGCTCAGGATCATTTTGTATAAGTCTCTCCAGGTAATGATGAAATCCGTCACCTCCTCATTTCTTATAGCACAATAATATTCCATTACATTCATATACCACAACTTGTTTAGCCATTCCCCAGTTGATGGGAACTCTTAGTTTCCAGTTCTTTGCAACTACAAAAAGGGCTGCTATAAATATTTTTGTACATATGGGTCTTCTTCCCACTTCTATGATCTCTTTGGGATATAACCCTAGAAGTGGTATGGCTGGGTCAAAGGGTATGAAATTATTTATAATCCTTTGGGCTTAATTCCAGATTGCTCTCCAGAATGCTTGGAGAAGTTCACAACTACACCAGCAATGTATTAGTGTTCCAATTTGTCCACATCCTCTCCAGCATTTGTCACTTTCTTGTTTTTGTCATCTTAGCCAATTTGACTGGAGAGATGTGGTATCTCAGAGTTGTTTTGATTTGCATTTCTCTAATCAATAGTGATTTAGAGCATTTCTTCATATGTTTATAGATATCTTTAATTTCTTTCTCTGAAAACTGCCTGTTCATATCCTTTGACCATTTATCAATTGGGGAATGACTTGTATTCATATAGATTTGTCTCAGTTCTCTATAAATTTTATAAATGAGTCCTTTATCAGAGACACAAGTTGTAAAAATTCTTTCCCAATTTCCCACCTCCCTCTTGATCTTGGTTACATTGGCTCTGTTTGTACAGAAGCTTTAAAATTTAACGTAATCAAAATTATCCATTTTGCATTTTATAATGCTCTCTAATTCTTGTTTGGTCCTAAAGTTTGGCCCTCTCCACAGATCTGTCAGGTAAACTATTCTTTGCTTTCCCAAATTGCTTACAGTATCATCCTTTGCACCTAGATCATGCACCCATTTAGACTCGAATTTGGTATGTGGTGTTAGATAATGGTCTATGCCCAGTTTCTTCCATACTGTATTCCAGTTTTCCCAGCAGTTTTTGTCAAATAGTGCATTCTTATCCCAAAAACTGGGGTCTTTGGGTTTATCGAACAATAGGTTACTATATTCATTAATTGCTGGGTCTCCTGTGCACAGTCTATTCCATTGATCCACTACTCTTCTCCTCTGCCAGTACCAAGCAATTTTGATGACTGCTGCTGTATAATACAGACTAAAATCTGGTATAGCTAGTCCACCTTCTCTAGCATTTCTTTTCATTAATTCCCTTGATATTCTAGACTGCTTGTTCTTCCAAATGAATTTTGTTACTATTTTGTCTGACTCTAAAAAATAGTTTGTTTTTTTTTTTGGTAAATTGATTGGTGTGGCACGAAATATATAAATTAGTTTGGGTAAAATTGTCATTTTTTATTATATTAGCTGGACCCAGCCACGAACTATTGATATTTTTCCAATTAGTTAGATCTGACTTTATTTGTGTGAGAAGTATTTTGTAATTGTGATCATATAGGTCCTGGGTTTGTTTTGGCAGGTAGATTCCCAAATATTTTATAATGGCTACAGTGACTTTGAATGGGATTTCTCTATCTCTTGCTGTTGAATTTCATTAGAGATATATAGGAATGCCGAGGATTTATGTGGGTTTATTTTATATCCTGCAACTTTGCCATATTAATTTACTGTCTCTAGTAGTTTTTTACTTGATTTTCTAGGATTCTCTAAGGACATCATCATATCATCTGCAAAGAGTGATAGCTTGGTCTCTTCTTTGCCTAATATGATTTCTTTTTCTTCTCTAATTGCTACTGCTAACATTTCTAGCACCAGAATGAATAAGAGGGGTGATAGTGGAATCCCTTGTTTCACTCCTGATCTTATTGGAGATGCTTCTAGTTTAACCCCATTGAATATAATACTTGCTGGTGGTTTAAAATAGATGCTATCTACTTTTTAAAGGAAGGCTCCATTTATTCCTATACTTTATAGTCTTTTTAATAGGAATGGATGTTGTACTTTGTCAAAAGGCTTTTCTGAATCTATTGAGATAATTATGTGGTTTCTGCTAGTTTTATTGTTGATATGAGCAATTATTCTGATGGTTTTCCTAATATTAAACCATCATTGCATTCCTGGAATAAATCCTACCTGATTAAAGTGTATTATTCTTGTGATAAGTTGTTGTAGTCTTTTAGCTAATATTTTATTTAAATTTTTTGCATCTAGATTCAAGAGGGCAATTGGTCTATAATTTTCTTTCTCTGTTTTATCTCTTCTTGATTTAGGAATCAGTACCATATTTGTGTCATAAAAAGAACTTGGTAGGACTCCTTCTTCACTAATTTTCACAAAGAGTTTGTAGAGTATTGGAATCAATTGTTCTTTAAATGTTTGATAGAATTAACTAGTAAACCCATCTGTCCCTGGAGATTTGTTCCTAGGGAGTTCATTGATGGCTTGTTTGATTTCTTTTTCTGAGATGGGGCTATTTATGTATTTCACTTCCTCTTCAGTTAATCTGGGCAATTTGTATTTTTGTAAATATTCATCCATAGATATAGATGCCTCTATACCCCTGGGCTATATTTCAGGTAGGCTTTTGCTGGTCAGGTGAGGTGAGGCTCTTTGGGACCCTTCCCTCTCTTCTCTTCAGACTTCTGGCTGTCTCAGTTACACCCCTTCTTTAAGACTCCCAAGCCTGAGGCTATTTCCACTAACTTGGGATTTCAATCTGGGTGGGAGGCTTATCTTTGTGTTTTCTACTTCATGAAGGAGGGATGGGGGCATCTGAGCAACTAGATTTTACTTTGCCATTCTAGCCCCTGCATTATACAGGCCGGCAATTTCTAAACTTCCAGACTGGGGGCCATTAGCTTCAAGAGAAGCTGCTGTCTCCGATGTGGGCCCCAGCACTCTCCTACCTGCCTCCAATGATCCCTCCTATTCCCTAGTGATATGAAGGCAAGATGACTGTGATTCATCCTTGGTAAGTCTGTAGGCTGGGGCTTCTTCTTGTAGTCTTCTTGTCTGCTCTTGAGTCTGAGCTGTGCAGACCCCTCTTGCTCTGTGCTTTCCCTGTCTAGACTCACTGGGCACTTTCCTGGGCTGGATTCTGCCATGCTCCATCTCCAAGTGGATTTTGTCACTCCAGAATCCATTCCAATTCACTTTTTAAGGTTTAGTGACAGGATTCACGGAGGAGCTTAGAGAAGTTATTGCTTCCTTTCTGCCATCTTGGCTCCACCCCCAAGACAATTGTTTTTAGATCTTGTTTCATATATATTCCTGTATGATTCTTCTGGACAAAATAGTTATGTGCCTTATAACCTTTGAATTTTCAAATAAATATGATTTACTTCTACATCTCTATTTAAATTTTAAAAAGGCCACATTTACATTATACCAAAAAAGATCTTATTCCAAATTATGATCATTTTGGGGAGGACAGTATGTTACAATAATGAAATGAAGTTCAAATACATAAAAATAAACTAGAAGCATATGCCCCAAGGAATTTAAATCAAAAGGGATGGTCCCTTACGTGTTAGAATATCTATGGCAGCATGTGGATGATAGTAAATCTTTGGAAATATAGTGAGTCTCTATTGCCTGAAAAAGTTTGAATGAAGTCTGACATGTGAATATAATGTCACCCTGTCATGCATAAGAAATGGCTAATACAAGAAATTTAGAGAAATCTGGGAAGATCTGCATTAACTGCTGCCAAGGAAAGTAAGCAGAACCAGGAAATATGACTATATTAGTAGAAATGACAGAGAATGGAAAGGACAAAGTGAGCTTTGTAGCTATGACCAGTATTGAGGAATTGATCTTTTTTTTTTTTAATTTTATAAGCAATTGGGGTTAAGTAACTTGCTCAAGGTTACACAGCTAGTCATTATTTATGCGTGGGTGCTCATTTTCTGAGGCCGGATCTGATCTCGGGTCATCCAAACTCCGAGGCCGGTGCTCTTACTCACTGTGCCACCTAGCCGCCCCTTTAGGGCAATTGGGGTTAAGTAACTTGCCCAAGGTTACACGGCTAGGTTTTTGTTTGTGTGGATTAAGTGTCGGAGGCCGGCTCCGAACTCAGGTCCTTCTGATTCCAGGGCCGGTGCTCTATTCACTGCGCCACCTAGCCACCCCGAGGAATTGATCTTATATCTAGAGCTGGGATGAATATTAGGTGCTACATAAATGCCATCATCATTATCATCATCATCTTCTTCATCTTCATCATCATCATCTTTGTCATCACATCTTCATCATCATTGTCTTCATCATCTATCTAGTAGTTCAACTCCTTCTTTTTAGAGAAAAAGATACTGAATGTTGGGCTGGGAGTCAGGAAAACTCGAGTGCAAATCCAACCTGAGCCACTTAAAAGCTGTGCAACCCTGGGCAAGTCACTTAACATTTCTTTGCCTCAATTGTCTCACATGGAAAGTGTGTATATTAATAGTACCTACCTCACAGGATTATTGTGAAGAATAAATGAGATAATATTTATAAAGGGATTATCATAGTCCCTGGCACATAATTTATGCTATGTAAGTGCTATTAATGCTTTTGTTAGGATCAGGATTTGAATTTAGACCATTGAGCTCCAAATCTAGCACTTATTTTGCTATCTCACAGTACTTCCCCTCCTGGAAAAAGTGATGATGAAACATATTTCTTCCCTCAAAGAATTATTGAAAATAACAACAACAATAATGTCTTTGAAAATGATTGCTATATCTATATATCTAATTTCTTTCCCTATAGTTTCATAACACTAAGAAATTTTTGGACATATTAAACCTGTTATCCCACAGGCATTTCAATATTAACATGCACAAAAGAGAACTCATGAACTTCCCAAAAATGGAAACCTCACCTCCAAAATTTGATTTTAGTCATTCAGGCTCCTAACCTTGGAAGTATCATTGATTTATTATTCTCACTCACTTCTCACATCCATATGTTCTGAATCATATATGTATATATTTTTTCCTTACCAACACTTCCCTGCATTCCCTTCTCTCTACCCATACAGTTATAGTCCTAATCCTAGGCCTTTCTTATTTCTCACTTGGAAATCATATTCTAGTGATAATCACACACTCACTCATCTCAATGATTCTAAACTCCTGCTAATTACATAAGAAACTCATTCCCCATTCTGAACTGTTTTCCCTCTAATTCCAACCTACCTTTAACCTATTCCACCAAATGTGTGGGGCATCTAGGTGACCCAGTGGATAGAGTACCAGGTAAGGATTCAGCAATATTCATCTTCCTGAGTTCAAATCTAACCTCAAACACTTACTACCTGAATGACCCTGGGTAAGTCACTTAACCCAATTTGCTTCATTTTCCTCATCTATAAAATGACCTGGAGAAGGAAATGACAAACCACTCGAGTAACTTTGCCAAGAAAAGCATAAATGGGATAATGAAGAATTGGTCACAATTGAAACTATTGAACTAAGCCAAATATCTTGCCTCATCTACATCCCTCTTCCACAGTAATCTTTACAAAACACTGGCTCCATATTTGACAAACTTCTTTTCTTCTTAAACACTCCCATTTCTTATCTCTCTTTTCTGGTACTCACTGAGATATGAGTTTCCCCATATAATATTGCATCTCTGGCTACCCTTTCCATTAGTGGTTGCATTTTTACTCATATACCCAGATTTTCTGGAAAAGATGGAAGAGTCAATAAAACCCTTGCTCTTTATTGCCTCTTCCAGAGTTTTCCTCTACTATCATATCTCAGGAACCTATTGTCCCTTGAGATTTACATACTAAAATTTATCACCCAATCTAGATCCTTTTTCCAGACTTATTTCCTAATGAACTGTTACTTGCAAAATCCCAGGAGATTGCTCTTCTTTCTTCATTGAGTATGATGCCTTTTTCTCTGTATAAATACTTAATTTCACTTTAGGGGATATAAGCATACATACTTATGCTTCCTGAAACCCCCTACCTTCTTTACTCGATCTGCTGTCTTCTCATGATCAACTTCTCAACTCCAAGGCAGCTACACATACAAATGATAACTCTTGATCATGCCATCATCTAGTGAATTAATGAACCACCACTATTTTTGAAACCTGCTGCATTATAAGACTTTTATTTATCCATATTTAAAAAGGAAAAAAATAATTCATGTTATTATTAGTGTTGGTAAAAGAAATGACATTTTAAGGTTAATAATGTAAAAATAGAAATTTATTTCCCACTGCCAATGAAAGTCCAATAAAAAGCCAGTTTAAAAAAACTACCAAAGCTTTGTTCACAGAATTTTTTTTCAATTTAACTTAGCTGGTTAATGTTGATTTTTTTGTTATCATTGTCATGGTGATGGCTCTCCTCCTCTTCCTCCTCCTCCTCTTCCTCCTCTACTCCTCCTCCTCTTTCTTCTTTTCCTCCTCCTCCTCCTCCTCCTCCTCCTCCTCCTCCTCCTCCTCCTCCTCCTCCTCCTTCTCCTTCTCCTTCTTCTCCTTTACCTTGTCCTTTTTCTCCTCCTCCTCCTTCTTCTTCATCATCTACTCCTCCTCCTCCTCTTCCTTCTCCCCAATCTTTTTAAAAACTAAAACATGTCAACATTATTAGTTTTCTTTCAGGAATCTCATTTCCCCCTATTTTCACACTTGTTAAATATTGTTTATTTTGCTCTCATGCACATCAAAAGAGAGAAAGACTTTATTTTTTATAGCTATAAACTTCAAATAGAAACACTGGCCCACATTCTGTGTATATGTATGTCAACCTAGATTTCTTTCAAAACAAGAGATCTGAAGCTACACTATGATGTTGTTTAGAGAACAGCTCTCTCCTTTACAGTGTACATCTGATTTTACCACATATTTATAAATTAAATGAAAAAGGAAACTATTACATGACATCTATATTTGAAAGTATTGTACTTTAAGGTACATAGTGCTGGTTGGAGGATGCCAGTGTTAGGGAGATAAGTGATAGTCATTGGCACAATTGGTCTGTGTTATGAAAGTACCTCTAGTCATTTTCTCCATTTGACTTGAATAACTGTTCTGTCTCAGTAATTTTGTTTTTGTATTTTATAAATGTATCCAACTTTTAGATGTGGGACAGGCTGTAGGGGAATAAGTGCTAGGCTTAGAACTGAGCTCCTGGCTCTGACATTCACCAGCTGTGTAACTAAATATAGGGTAAACTATTTTATGAATCTAAGCCTCAGTTCCTTCTCCTGTTAAATATGAATAAAAATATGTACATATCTACTTTTCATGGTTGTTGTGAAGAAGATACCATGTAAATTTTCTGTTACTATATAAATGTTAAAATGTGAAACAGCATGATGAATAAAAAGCTACCCTTCACCCTACGATGAAGGCTTGAAACTCTACTTCTGACATATACTATGTGAACCTGGATTAGTCACTTAACCACTGAATACTCTAGCTAGTGGTATCAAACTCACAGCATGTTTGTAGCCTGAACCAGATTGAAATGGAATAGGAAAAAATTTAACAATATTAATAAAGATACAACATAACATAGATAATGCTAATTTGAAGTTTTCTTAGTTATTAAACAGCTAAAAGTTTCCATTTCAATTTGACTTTGATGCCATTCTTGACAACTTTTTAAGATGGTAAGTTGCAGAAAAGGGGACTAACCTACAAAAGCAGAGATTTTCTCACTTTGGAGTTCTTTATTATCAATGACATTTGAACTCCAGCTCTTATACCTATCATGTTGTTGGTGTTGTTACACCTTCCAACAGCGGATGGAAGACATATAGTGACTATATAGTCATCTTCAAATGGTATTATCCTAGGACAAATAATCATTCCTTAGCCAGATAAGATGGATATTTGTAGGTAATTTCTATACCTTTTTCTGTCCAATTCCATGTATCATTAATTGTCTAATTTGCAATTCATTAACCTAATGTAATATTTATATCTTTATCTCTATCTTTATCCATTCAATCATCCATCTATCCATCTATCTATCTATCTATCTATTCATCGATCTATCTATCCTTTCCATTTCCTAACTGTTCTTTCTAATTTCAGTCTCTCATGCATTCAATATGTGGTTAATTCTACTGTCATATCAATCTTTTCTATTCATGATTCTGTTAAAGTCATTTCTACCTCCAAACCTTCAATGGCTCCCCACTTCCCACTGAATAAAGGCTAAACTATATAGCTTAATATTCAAGGTTCTGAATAATCGGAAGTCAATCTGCTTCTCCTATTTCTTTATTGCACTAATTTCATACTACTCCATAAAACATAAAACTCACACTTAAAAAATTTTATGCACTAGTACAACAAGATTAAATTGCATCTCTGGATTTCATACCATGGCATCCTGCCTCTGTTCTTTTTCTCATTTTCTTTCCTATAACATTTTTCTTCCTTCTCCTATCTCCATCTATCATAAGCAAGTATTGTTCACAGGGAATAGAGCACTTTACATGGAGTCAGGAAGACCTGAGTTCAATCTAGTCTCAGACATAAACAAGCCATGTGATCCTGGGCAAATCAGAGATCCTCTATTTGCTAAGTTTCCTTGACTGAAAAATTCAGGTAATAACTGTACCTACCTCAGAAGGTTTTTGTAAAGATCAAATAAAATATTTGTAAGAAACTTAACAAACTGTCTGTCATATAGTAGGGGCTTAATAAATGCTTATTTCCTATCCTTTTCCTCCCAGCTTCTAAAGTACAGCCCATCTTCTAACAGACAGCTTAAATACTGCCTCTTTTTAAAAATATGTTTAATTTTTGTTTTATTTTGGAGGAAGGAAGACAGGAAAATTGGGGTTAAGTGACTTGCCCAAGGTCACACAGCTAGTTTTTTTGATAAGCTACTAAGACTAGGTTTGAACTCAAGTCCTCCTGACTCCAGGGCTGGTGCTCTCTTCACTGCACCACCTAGCCACCCCAAATGCCTCCTCTTCTATGGAGCCATCCCTCCATTCCCAGGCCAGTAGTACACCTGTCCCTCTTCTCAACTCAATCCTCAATGAAATCCATTTGTACATTTACCATATTCTAAGTTTTTTGTTATATTTATTTGTACATGCACATTATCTACTAGATTACAATATCTGTGGGGATTGGAACAAACCATACCATAGTCATCTTTATATCTCGATCAGTACTTAGCATAGTACATAATTCCATGCTCAATAAATATTACTCAACTGCATTGAATAGAAATGAATTGAAATAAACCTCTATGCTCCCCCTTTCCCATTTTTATACATTTGAAATATGGTTAAAATGATTGTCAGGACTAGTATGGAAAGGTAAATGGAATCATAAACCATGTGGCCTGGAGGCACTGGCATGAAAAGAAGGAGCAGCAATCTCAATTGCATTGCCCTTGAGATAGTGATGGTGCTCAAGAATTATGATTTTATGCATCTGAGCTTCAAGTATTTGCATTTTATACTTCAACTCACAATTGGAAAGTTTTATTACTTGAAAAATCCCAAGAGCATAAATTTAGAGCTGGGAGGGGTCCTAGTCTAACGTTCTCATTTTACAGATGAGGGAAGTGGAACCTGGAAATGGTAAATGTTTTGTCCATGGGTACCAAGGAGGCACAATAAAGATTTGAACCCATTATCCATTACTTTTTTTTTTTTATTTTTGTCTTTTTGGACGGGGGAAGGCAGGGCAATTGGGGTTTTGACTGCATATGTCAGTCTGAGAGAGAGAGAGACAGAGAGAGAGAGAGAGAGAGAGAGAGAGAGAGAGAGAGAGAGAGAGAGAGAGAGGGAGAGAGAGAGAGAGATTGTTAGCAAGACCTCTTTTCAGCAGTCATGAATATCACTGAGGAGGCCCCATTATGTTCTGAGATTTGATATAAACACAGTATAGAGATATACCACATATAAAGTATGTATGTATATACACACATACACATGTGTAATATGTCTATGTGTGTCTATGTTTGTATGTATATGTATAACTGTAACCCTTTTCCATTTGGATTTTCCCTAATAGGATCAAACAACTTTTTAAATCATATATCTCCTTATTTTTTATTTTGCTTCTTCATCATTATCAGAGTGTTATTGACCAAGACTTTCTCCATGGTTATATCTAGCAAGGAATTTTTAAAAATCAATTTTAAAATTTAAATTTAAACTGACATTGCTGAATATGAGTAGTCTGGTTTTTCTTATACAAATAAACATAATGAGGTCTTTAATATTTTTCTCCTTTCAGCAAACTCTGTGACAGTAAAATTGCAACTGACTTAATTGGAAAAGATGAGAAAAAAAAAAAAACAATTGTACAAACAAAGAAAAAATTCCAAAAACAAATCCTGAAATAGGAAGTATTGGTAGAGCCATGGGTGGAGAGGCATCTACTAACCTAGTACATTTGTTCATTTGGTTCAACTATACTGAGAAATAATTTAAAATTATGTGAGAAGGATATTTTCTCACTTAGTTAATATATATATGCTTTGACCCAACTACTATATGTATACCCTCAAAGGAAGTCAACAAAAGAAATAAAAGATTTATAATGACAAAATAGGTATAGCAACACTTTGGTAGTAACAAAGAACTAGAAAACAAATAAAACCAAAAATGAGTGTTTATTAACTAGTAAATGGCTGAATAAACTAACAGTTAAGTACAATGGTATAGCAATGTATTATAGGGCAAGATGTATACAAACATTTTAGAGAAACATAAAAAGACTATATATATATATATGTATATGTATGTATGTACGTACATATGTATTTATGTATGTATGCATACACACATATCCTCCTAGCTAATCTTTCACTTATTTGAATATAGGTTGTAATACTTACCTTTCTCCTGATCAAAAGTTTCTCTATGTCATTGTGATTGAATCATAAAATATTCATTCAGTAGTTTCCAATAAAGCCCCATCAGCTCAATCTGCCATCTTTTATCTACTGCCTCCTCTTAACAAGTTCCTATCACCTTTCTAATGACAGTTGTTTAAAAATACTGTACTTTAAAACATATCACATCTTTACATTTGACTATATAGGACTTTTCCCCCCTAACATGCTGATTTTAGAATAGAACCCTGATTCACCTCTATTGTTTTATACCCTTCTAGGTTTTCTCCTACATTTCTACCTTTCTGAACATCTCTCTCTCTCTCTCTCTCTCTCTCTCTCTCTCTCTCTCTCTCTCTCTCTCTCTCTGTCTTTGTCTCTCTCTCTCTCCCTCCCTCCCTCTTTCCCTCTTTTCACACTTTATACTGTCTGTTTGAGCCAAAATGTATCATTTGATGAGTCTTTGTATTTTCTATAAAATCTCTTTCCCATTTCTGTTTCTGCCTCCTCAGATCTGACTCATATTGCATGCTTACGTACATAGAAGTTAAATGTAAGATTGTTTGGGAAGTAGGGTCCTAACATTTGGAGGGAATGGGAGAAACTATCAGGCAAAACAATGAGACTGAACTGTATCTTAAAGGGCTAGAATTCTAGAAGGTGGAAGTGAGGAGGGGATGCTGTTTTGTTGTTGTCTTTCCTTTCTTAAGAATATCATGGCATAAGGGAGGTGATGGCATGACATGAAAGTGGCTTGAATTTAAGTGAGGGAGGGCTGTGCAAAGTCAACAGTCTCACTTTCTCCTTCAGAGTCATCTGGGTTCAGTAGAAAGATATAGATCAGGAGGATTAGAGATGACCTTGGATACAGTTGGAGACCTTGGCATTTTTAAGCTAAGGTCTTTAACAGGTCTCAGTTAGACTGAAACAACGCCCATTCAGTGATTAAAGTTATGTAAGAAATGAGGTAGAGAATGGATTTTTTTTTTACCTACTACTACTACTACTACTACTACTACTACTACTAATAATAATAATGATGAGTCTGGAAGGGGAGGAGGAAATGTATTCAAAGAATGAAAAGAAATGGAAAGTGGGGGTGGATTGTCATGAATGAAGAAGAGAAAAAAGAATACTTTGACCAGACCATGAAGTACAGACAGAAGAGTAATTAATATCCACTGAGGCTAGTATGGGGTTAGCTTTTGAAAAGCTTTGAAAATTAAGTGAAATAGTTTACATTTTATTCTGGACATTGAAGATACATGAGTAGAGTAGGCATATGATAAGATCCCTACTTAAGGAACATGAATTTAGCAATGGTGTTTGAATGCACTTGAATGGGGAGATATAAGGCATAGAGGCCAATCAGGAAGCTATTAGGTTAATGCAGGCAAGAACCTATTTGGGCATTAACTAAAGTGTCAGTCATTCCATAAACATGTGTTGTATCTGCTATATTCCAGGAGCTGTGCTAAATGCTATGGATATAAACAGAAGTAAAAAAGAAAAAAAGATAACCCTTGCCTTCAAGGAACTTACAATCAAATGGGAGAATAAAAGACACAAGAGGAAGATGAAAAGTTAGGGGTGAGGTAAAGAGAATGCACCTGGCATGGAGGCATGAAGGAAAAGGCCCAAGGAATTCAAAATCAATGAAAACTGGGAGAAGATTGTACTGAAACAATTTTTAAATAGATGCCTTGGGGTCGTGGCCCTGCCCTCTAGCCAGAGGGTTCAGTGAGAGGGGCAGCATTGCCAAATAGATGTGAGTACCACGTAGAATCAATCATGCATGATAATGAGATTACTCATTGATGAGCTTTTTAAAAATGAAGCCAGGATGGAGAAGTGTGAAAGTGATGTAGTCAAATTTAAAAGATTTGTGAAGATAAAAGCATCTAGGTTTGACAACTGATATTATGATTGATTTTATTAGATAAGTGGTCATGGAAAATATTTACGTGCTATTATGGTGAATGGTTGCTTATGCAAATATTATCAGTTGAGTGGGTGTCTTGACTTGTGAGTGGATGATTGTGTAAGAACACAATACATTATTTGAAGGCTCAAGAACTAGAGTGGGGCATATGGGAAGTTTATTTTCCCTCAAAAGAGTTACCCAGAGAGATTGGTGTTTATGATCCTGTGTTAGTCATCCATCTATGGGAATTTAGGATCAGGTCTCATTTGAAGTGATATATATATATAGATATAGATATAGATATAGATATATAGATAGATAGATATAGATAGATAGATAGATAGATAGATATAGATATATAGATATAGATATATAGATATAGATATAGGTATAGATAGATAGATAGATAGATAGATAGATAGATAGATAGAAATAGATATAGATAGATAGATAGATAGATAGATAGATAGATAGATGTTTGGATGTTAGCCAGTGATTATCCCATATCTCATGTCATGTCACCATACCATCCAATACATTTTGGATGTTTTGTATGTGCCTGTGTGTGCTCATACATAGGGGTGATTTACATTTAACTCTGTGATGTCAGTGGCTGTAATGTTGACCTATACATATGATTTTAAGAGGAAGGTTGAAAAGATATTCCTCTTTAGGATTCCATAAGCATTCATACTTGGCTTATGCGATGATCAAATTTTTCTTTGTAAAAGAGTTACTTATGAGGCGGCTAGGTGGCACAGTGAGTAGAGCATCGGCCCTGGAGTCAGAAGGACCTGAGTTCAGATCCAGCCTCAGACACTTAACGCACACACAAACAAACACACACAAAAAAGAAAGTTATCCATGTGACCTTGGGCAAATTACTTAACCCCAATTGCCCTCCAAAAAATACCAAAAAAAAGAGTTATTTATATATGTTTCATAGCCACTTCCTAGATTATTACTTGAGAGAAGAGACTTTGTGTGATAGGACCAGTGTTCTTTTTTTCCCCACAAGTGTTATTTACCTCCAAAAGACAACAAGGGTAGCTAGGTGGTGTAGTTGGTAGAGCTTTGAGCCTTAAGTCTGGAGGATCTGAGTTCAAATCCAGTCTCAGGCAGTTACAAGCTTTGTGATCCTGAACAAGTCATTTAACCCTGCTTGTCTCCGTTTCCTGATCAGGAAAATGAGCTAAGTAATGAAATGGCAAACTACTCCAGTATCTTTGCCAAGAAAACTCAAAATGGGATCACAAAGAGTCAGAAATGACTGACAGAACTATACAACAAAAAGGTAAGAAAGTTGTCCCTACAGCTTCTCTCCTTGCTCGAAGTTTATTGTTCAACTAAGGACATGATTGTTTTGCATGTCTGGAGATGGGCACTTTCCAACCTGGCAGATTTCTACAGACCACTTGAGTCACTAGACCCTGCCTTGTCAACCACACATGTTTCCATATGGAGCAGAGGGGGACCAGGTCCCAAGTAACTAAGTACTAATATATTTTTTTTTATTTAAACAAATGGTTTATTAACTTCTGGTTTACATCATTCATTTCCGCCAGATTCTGAGTTACAATTTTTTCCCCATTTTTCCCCTACCCACCATCCCAGAATAGAAGTCCCAAAAGATATCCCCTCATCCAATCTGCTCTCTCCCATACTTTCTCCCATACCACCTTTGACTTTTCCATTTGAGCAAGGTGAATATCTGTGCCCCAATGCCTTCACATCTTATCTCACAATTACATGCAAAATAGTATTAATAATAGTACTTTTATATATATTTGAAACATTTAATTTTAAGACCTCGAATTTCAGATCCATTCCCTTCCTCCCTTGTCACCCATTCCCTCTGGGAAGATAAGTAATTCAGTATGTGTTGTACATGTATAGCTATGCAAAACATTACCATAGTAGATACATTGTAAAAGGGTGCTTATAATTCCCTCCCGTCCATCCCACCCCTCAACTGGTCCATTCCCTACTTTGATCCTGTCCATCTTCGATAGTAGGTACTTCCAACCTTCCCTCCCCACTGAGTGCACTCCCCTCCATCATCCCCACTCTCGTCCCCCTTCCCCCTACTCTGCTGCAGGGTGAGATATCCCATTTAGTATGTATGTCATACTCTCCCTGAGCCAAATTCAATGAATATATGGTTTTGCCTTTTTGCCTTCCTGTTCTTCCCCTCCCCTGCAGCCACTTCCCCTTGATTCTTCTACATGAGATAGTTTACCTACCCTGTTTCTCCTCATCTCCTCTTGCCACTTTCTTCTCTCATCTCATAATTTCACCCCTTAAGTATCATCCCTTCCCAACAAATTCAACCTATGCCCTCTATCCATGTATAACTGTAAACATATATACACACATTCACATATGTATTCATATGCCCATATACCCTTCTTCCGTTATCTTCATACTGAGAAAGGTTTCATCAGTCACGGTTATTGTTTTCCATGTAGGAATGTAAATACTTCAAGTTTGATAAGTTCCTTTTGATTTCTTTTCCCTGATTACCTTCTCAGGCATCTCTTGCTTCTCGTGTCTGGATGTCAAATTTTCTATTCAGCTCTGGTTTATTCCTCAAGAATGCTTGACAGTCCTCTATTCCACCGAATGACCATATTTTGCCCCAAAACAAAATACTCAGTTTTGCTGGGTAGGTGACCCTTGGCTTCAATCCCATCTCTTTTGCGCTCGGAAATATTATATTCCATGCCCTTCAATCCCTCAGTGTAGAAGCTGCCAGGTCCTGTGCTATTCTGATTGTGTTTCCACAATGTTGAAATTATTTCTTCCTGGATGCTTGTAGTATTTTCTCCTTGACCTGGGAATTCTGGAACCTGGTATAATATTCCCAGAAGTTTTCTTTTGGGATCTTTTTCAGGAGGCGATCTGTGGATTCTTTCAACCTCTATTTTGCCCTCTGGGTCTAAAACATCAGGAAAATTTTTCTTGAGAATTTCTTGAAGGATGATTTCTAGGTTCTTTCTTTCATCATAGCTTTAAGGTAGTCCAATAAATTTTAAATTATCTCTCCTGGATCTATTTTCCAGGTCAGTGTTTTTTTCCCATGAGATATTTCACATTGCCTTCTAATCTTTCATTTGTTTGGATCTGCTTGACAGCATCTTGATTTCTCATAAAGTCATTAGCTTCCATATGCTCCAGTCGAGCTCTGAAGGAACAAATCTCCTCAGTGAGCTTTTGAGATTCTTTTTCCATCTGGAAAATTTGGCTTTTTAAGGCATTCTTCTCCTCATTGCCCTTTTGGGCCTCCCTTACCAGTCCATTTTTAAGGTGTTATTTTCCTCAGTCAGGCTATTGACCCTCATTTCATACTTTTCCTGCATCCTTCTCATTTCTCTTCTCAATTATTCCTCCATTTCTTTTATTTGATTTTTAAAGTCCTTCTTAAGGTCCTCTATGGCCTTTAACCCACTCATATATTCCTTTGGGGCTTTTGGAGCAGGATTTCTCACCTCACAGTCCTCCTCCTGTTCCAAGCTTCGATCCTCTTTGCCCCCCAAATAGGAGTCTAATGTTGCATTTTTTCTGTTTATTTTGTTTCCTTTGCCTCAGCATGTTGCCACTTAATTACTGGAATTTTGGGCTTGTTGCTACAGTAGGACTCTGCCACCAGACAGGGGAGCTTCTGTCCCAAATGTTGGGGTATTCACAAGTTCCAGTTCTGGCAAGGTGGATACCTACCCCATGACCTCCACCACAGACCACAATCCAGATCCAGGGAGGTTAATACAAGAGCGATAACCCTGCAAGACTGATCACTGGATCTCCCTACAGTTTGCAGGCCAGGAGCTGGAGCTGTAACTGAAACTGCAAAATGGCTTGTCTCTTCAGAGACTTCTAGCTCCTAGGGGAGGAAGCCGATGCGATCCCGAAATACTGGTCCCAAAGTCCATAGGGCACTAACCTCTCACTTTGTCCTAGGCATGTCTGTATTGATATTTCTGGAGTCACCACAGCAGCTGGTGTTATGGGGTGCCTCGAGCCGGCTGCTGGCCCTGCCACCCTGGGGCTATTACTGTGGCTCATGTGGACCTGGGCTCAGCTCCCAGAGCACTGAGGTGTTGGTTCCCAGCTCGATGTGCCGTCAGCTCCCAGAGCGCTGCACTGGTCACTCACTGCAGGCCTTCTGGGCTGTCCTCAGCAGGAGGTTAGCTTCTCTGTGTCATTCTGTGGGTGATGGGGCTCCAGAAGTTGTTCAAAGTCCTCTTTTACATGGTTTGGTGGTGATCTGGGAGGAGAGCACCATTGATGTGCTGTTTCTACTCCACCATCTTGGTTCTGCCGCTTGCTAATACGTTCTTATAGAATGCTTTTGCTGTGTTGGGGCAAAATAAACCTTTTGTTAATGGTTCAATGACTGGCAAATGACTCATCCTGACCTAATAACAATAACAATAATAACAACCCTGAACAAGGTCTTAGAATTATTTCTGCCCCTAATACCCTGTCAATAATAACCTAAAACTCTATTTCTGCTTTCCTTCTAGTACAATTTATATATAAAAATATTTTTGTTGCTATTTTTTTCTGATTTGGACCAGGTCAATGGGACATGATTTATAGAATCATAGTTTCATAGATTTAAATTGAAAGTGAACTAGAAGCCATCATTAAATCAACTTTTCTCATTTTGGAAAAAAAAAAGGACAAAATAAATGATTTGAATTTATTATTACCACATTTTCCCTTTGAAATGAGAGACCATCATGTGTAATTGAATGAATACTGGATCTGAAGTCAGAAGATATTGAGTTCCAGTTCCAGTTCTAGCACTCCTTCCTTGTGTGCCTTGGCATAAGCTCTGTTATCTCTCTGGGCCTACTTCCTCATCCAAAATACAATGCTTTGGAAAGTTGGACTAAGTGCTGTTGGAAGTCCATTCTAGGCAGGAATATGGGAAATGCAACCCGTGTAAAGCAGATCATTAAATTCCCAGTGTGAATATTTATAATGAAAGTAGTGAATGCTTTAAATCTGTTCTTTGTTTAATTGTTTTGTTGATTATGTTAAATTAAAAAAAATGATAGGGGAAATGTGAATAGTGCAGATTAAGCTTAAAAATGAGTACCATCTCTTCAGAGACAGTTGCTAAGCATTTATACAGCCCTGCTTCTGTTTCTAATCCTACAAAGTATTCAATTAAATAGCATACTGCCACAATATCTGTCTATACCCACCAACTTTTATAAGGACAAAGGGAAATCACTCTCCAAGGATATCTTCATAGAATAGTGAAAACAAGTCCTATTGTCGAGTGTCTAATTCTGTGTGTTGGGGTAATAGGCCATCATAAATCTTGTGATAATTGCTTTTAATAGGAGGCTTTACTTTTAAAGTCCTTAACTTATTAAGTCAAACAAATGACCACAATTTATAAGAAGACATCTTAGTTGTTAAGTCATTTCAATTGTGTCTGACTATTTGTGATCCATTTTAGAGTTTTCTTGGCAAAGATACTGAGTAGTTTTCTATTTCCTTCTTGAGCTCCTTTTAGAAATGAGGAAATTGAGGCAAGCAGTGTTAAGTGAGTTGCCTTGGGTCACAGAGATAGTATCTGAGGCCCTATTTGAACTCAGGTCTTCTGTTTCCAGGACCCATGCTCCAATTGCTGTATCATCTAACTGTCTCCTAGGCAAACAGAGTTTAGGTAACTTGCCCAAAGTCATACAATCAGTAAGTGTCTGAGGCTAGATTTGAACTCAGGTCTTCTTAAATCTAGGCTCAGTGTTCTGTACACTGACCTATGTAGCTGCCCCACTCTTATATAGCACATTGTAATTTATCAAGATTTTACCTCATAACAACCCTGTGAAGTTCAATTCAATTCAATAAACATTTATTAAGAGCCTACTATGTGTCAAGCACTGTGCTAAATACTGAAGTTAATAGTCCAGCCTTTATTAGTCCCATTTCACTGAGGTTCAGAGTTTTAAGGAACTTCCCTATAGTCACACAGAAAGAATCAGGGCTATATTTCATACCTAGGATTTCTGAATCCATTATCAGTTATACAGCACTTAACTTACCTTTGAAATGGCATTTAAAATATTTTGGACAATCCCTTAAAGCAAGTCATTGTTGAGAAAATTCATGATATTGTAGGCTCCTTGAGAGCAGAGATTGGCTTTTACCTTTCTTTGTATTCCTGCTACCTATGCCTAGAACATAGTAGGCATTTAATAAATGAGAGTTAAGAAGTCAACAGATCATTTTCCTAACAAAGCACTTGGAAGACATATGTTTCATTTAACAATTGGTTTCCTTCAATGCATAGTAGCATATTGTCTCACCAATAGTTGGATTGTTCTATCAATATATGTGGAGATAATGATCCAGGTTCATTATTTTATGTTTAGTCAATAGGTCCTTATCAGTTTCCAGAATGAAGTCCCAGGAATTTACAATTCCACGCTTCCTTTGGTGATTGTGTTTGATCCAACCAGGAAACCCTCAAGTAGGATTTTACATACATTGAAGAGAGTTTCTACATTTGTCTCCAGGTCTACTATTCTATAGGTGACATCTCTTCACTTCCTTAGTGTGGGGGGAGCAGTGAAGAGGGGAGTATAGGCTCGTGAATTTATCCAATTTGTATCTTGGCTGGAGCTTCTACCAGGAAAATTTCTGCCCTCTTCCTGGTTCATTTCTATGAAATCTAATCAAATGAGGTAATCACACAAGATGATCTATATAACATCTTTACTTATGACTAAAGAAATTGAATGAAATGAATGAAATCATATATATTAGGATGACTACCGCAAAGGTTTTTCATCCTTGCTGTCCCCCAAAGCTAGACAGCTTGTATTTAAGCTATCAGCACATCTCCAATGCTTGGGATTCTTGGACACAGTTCAGATGTCTAAATGTAATGTTCCTTGCCAGCAGATCTCTACTGTTCCACTTACCCCCTTCCAGTGGGTCAGATTCTCATCGTTTGTAGACATTTGTGATCTAGATGGCATAGTGGATAGAACACTGGAGTAAAGAAGACTGAGTTCAAATCTGCCTTCATGATCTTGGGCAAGTCACTTAACCTCTGTTTGCTACAATTAACTCAGCTGCAAAATCTGGATTATGCAAGTATATACTCCTAGAACATAAGTTTACCCTGGTGCCTGGCACATAAGGTGTATTATATACACATTATTATCATGAATGATTATTACTATTATCTTCTTCCTCTTCCTCTTCATTATCATTATCAGTAATAGTACAATCTGGGACAGTATGTTTGGTCACTGACTCTGCATCAAAAACACCTGACAGTAATATGGATTCCAATCCTGATTCTCCTACCCACCGATATCCCTAGACATCACCTCCTCTCTGGCTAAGCCTCCAGACTCTGTTGCCTCCTTTGAGGTTCATAACCTTTCCCAAACCAACTTCCCCTTTATTTTTCACTCCCAGGAAAGTGGAAAAGGGCACTCTACATCTTAACCATTTTTACTTTTCTTTTTTACATCCCTGACAATACTCTGGAAAATGGGCACACTACAAGGCTTATGCTTTTTTTTTTTTCAACCCAAGGTTACTCTTCAGTACTCTGCATATTGTCTCACCTTTAGGGAATTACTGTCCATGTGCTCCTTTCCAATTACTACATCTATCTTACTTCATCTATCTATACCTCCCTCCATTTATCTATCTATAACTATCAATCATACATATTTTATATATTTTTACATGGAATGGTGGAGGCTGGCATCCAGGTACCTAGATCTTGGTTAATATAATCCATGGGGATTATATTAGAATAGACTGGGGAGATTGCTCCTGGAAAACATGATGGCCAATAATGGAAGGGCACTACTACTTAATATAGAATGGAAGACATCCAGTAACTGATCCTGGTATACTAACCCACGGTAAAGAATGACCTTCTGGACTGAGTGTGGAGATGGAAAGGGGTTATATTCCAAAGGCTATAATCAGTCTCTTCTCTGTCTCTTCTTCATTTAAGAAAAAGCCACAATGCAAACCTCTAAATTGCATCAGCTAAGCTCTAAATGCATGTTTACCTCCACTTTCCCCACTTTTCACCTTTGCCCAGTCACATCTTTATTTCTATATTTCTATCTATATGCATGTTTTCTTCCAGAAAATAATGTAAACTCTTTGAGAGATTGTTTCATTTTTGTCCTTGTTTCCCTGAAGGCAGTGGGGCATAAAGCTAGCAAGTCCTCAGTACAAGTGCTACATCTGATATATACTGGTTGAGGAAACCGAGAAAGTCATTTAATATCTAAGTGCTCTAGGGAATACTCTAAGGTTATTAGTTGCAGAGAAAGTGGTCGTCTTCTTAGAGTTCCCTATAGAAAAGAAATCAAAGGGCCCCAACCTATCTCCATTTATTGGAACATAGGAATTGCTTACTCAGTGTTTCAACTGATGCAATTAAAAAAAAATACTATAATTTTCACTATCTTTGCAACTGTACCATAAATACAAATAACTATTTAAAAATAAATTTTACCTTTAAATAAATAAATGAAATAATTACTTTCAAATAAAAGTTTTTACCCTATAAATTTTATTTTCTTCACTTTATAAACTAAAACAAAACTACATTGCATGACACATCTTGGTCCTTTTAAAATTCTGATCATTCTATTTAATAAATATTTATTGGCTGCTTAAATGATGGATATAATTGAGAACATTAAGTTCATCTTTTTTTTCTATTTTTTCCCTACACTATTGGAGCACATTGAGGAGGGTGTTAAATATAGATGAAGAAACTGATACATTGGGAGTTTAAAGTCCTTGTCCCAAATCAGATTGCTATATGTGGCAAAGTCCAGACTGAAATCCAGATACTTTGAGGCCCAAACCAGCATTCTTTCCATTACAGCATGCTGATGACTCAATACCAGAATTGTAATAACTCTACAAATATTTCATGTATTACCATTAGCTTAATTTTAATGCTTTGTGTACCTCAAAAAAGTATGCACCCATGCAAAGTATATCACAACCTAAATTTCCCCCACATCCCCAAAAAACCCAACAGCATTCAATCTGGTCTCTTTCTGATTGAAATAACATATTGAATAGAATTGAATTAAATTAATTCAAAATAACAGATTTTTTCCATTTTTTTTATTTTGTAAAATCTTCAAGGGTACTTGATTTAAATTGGTCATTACATTTACTTCCACCTGCTTCCCTTTATTCTTGTCTCTGCTGGGATCAAGGAGATCATTACTCTGGTACTCCAGTCTTTGTGATGGTGAATATTGAACTAAAGGATATGAAGTGATTTATCGCTTAAGTACTTTCTTCTAGATAGCTTATAATGTCTTCTCCAAAGTCTCTTTCATCTGAAATTTTCTATTTTTCATCTCAAGCTAAAGGTGAATATTTTGGAGAGCTTGAGAAAAATCAATTCTGTAGCTTTTAAAAAACTTATATGAGCATAAAGAACATGTTTTTTCTGCTCTTTCAAAAAGGCCTCTGGCATTTATTTGCACTCCCTTTACTCAAGAGCAGCTGAAGTTATAATTCTCATACTTGGCAGGATCACAACCTTCATTAGACTAGGAAAATAAACATGAATTTGAAGAAAAAATTTTAAGTAATGTGAAAGTTAGAATGATGTATACATAGCAGTCTAAGGAAGCTATCAAAACTTTAGGTTTTAATGGGTAAAGTGTCATTTTATTGAGATTGCCAATGATATTCATGTTCATTTTTTAAAAATTCTCAAGTGGAAGTCACTAAAGATTTCATTTCCGGAGATAGGCCTAGCATCAGAAATTCTTAGTTCAAATATTCACCTTTGACTCTAATCGAGTATTTAAGGGTCTACTGTGTGCCAAACACTGCATTAAGTGCTGGAGATACAAGGACAAAAATAAACAAAGTCCCTCTACTCTAGGAGTCTTCTTTTATTCTGGGAGAGACTATGTAAACATATAAGTATATACAAATACAGACACAGATACAAGATAATTGAGAGTGGGAAGCACTGACTTTTTATATTGTCTCGGCCCTGGGCTGACTTTAGCATATTTTCCCAGACTCATTTCACATACATCTCTGTCACAGTCTCCAAGTTAAAGAAATAGTGCTATTTTGTACATTCCAAACTTGTCATTCTATTTCCTGTTTGGGACCTTTTCTAGCTTTTCCTGCCTGGCTGACATATCTTCTTGATTTACCTCTACTTTGTACAATTTCTAGTTTTCTTCGACTATTTAAGTTAGGTTGAACCTCCTACTTACCTGATTCCTGATATTGGTAGTGCTCTTTATCTTGTCAAGTTACATAATATTTTATGTATATGTTTAAATGGTATATCTTCTTACTATCTTATTTTTTTTCTCATTCCCAAATGCTTTATTAAATTGTGGTTTACATCATTCACTTTTGCCAGATATTGAGTTACAACTTTTTTCCCCATTTTTTCCCTAACCCCCACCCTATAATAGCAGTTCCACAGGATATGCCCTCATCGAATCTGCTCTCTCCCATATATTACTATCTTATTTTAATATCTTAATATCTTATTTTCCTGGACAGTATTTTTAGGTTGTTTTTCTTTTCATTTTTTTCCTTTTTAGAACTATGCCTTCTGTATAACAGATGCTTAATGAATATTATTTAATTGTATTGAATAAATATCCCTATATGTTTTTCCTGCTATAAACACAATTCAGAGATAATAATAGTCACTAGTTTGCTGCCCCAGTGTATTAACTATTTTTTTTTTTTGCTTTTTGGAGGGGGAAGGCAGGGCAATTGGGGTTAAATGACTTACCCAAGGTCACACGGCTAATAGGTGTTAAGTGTCTGGGATCACATTTGAACTCAGGTCCTACTGACTCCAGAGCCACTGCTCTATTCACTGAACCACCTAGCTTCCCCTGGTAATAACTTTTTATGTAACATTTATCATGTGCCAGACACTGCTAAACATTTTATAATTATTTCATTTGATTCTTACAACAACTCTGGGACATACATGCTATTATTATCTGAATTTGACAGATGAATAACTAACACAGAGGCTAAGAGGCTTCCTCAGGGTCATATAACTAGTTTGTGTCTGAAGTTGGATTTGAATTCAGGTCTTCCTGATTCACAGGCCCTTTGCTGTAGCCACTGTGATAGCATGAAACTACCACGATATCATTACATGCAATTATTAAATTGATTTGAAATCTGTTAATTTAGATCGATGGCAAATTTAAATTGGAATGTGAAAAATGACCCAATTGTCAGAAGGAAATCACTCCCAAACCAAATGTCTTTCTTTTTATTAATGAATTCCTTTACTTTTAGTTTTCAATATTCATTTCCACATGATTTTGAGTTCCAATTTTTCTCCCATCTCTCCCCTCCCCCCCAACCCAAGACAGCATGCGTTCGATTACCCCTTCCCCTAGCCTGCTCTCCCTTCTATCGCACTTCCACACCTTATCCCTTTCCCCCTTATTTTCTTTTAGGGCAAGATATTTCTTTTTTTGTTGTTTAATTTTAAATTTTATATTATTTTTAACTTAAGACATGAAGCAAGAATTTCCATGACAGAATATGAAAAAAAAAGGATTATACCTGAAACTTCAAATTTATTATGTACACCTTGCTATTCCTTTTATGTACATATTAAAATTAATGTGTAACATTTTTCCTTTTTTATCTCCCCTTACCACCCTAGAGATAGCTACCATTAGACATAAATATGTGTGTATATATGTACACATGTTATGTATATTTATGTATGTATATATGTATGTATGTATATGTAAAATCGTCCTATGCATACTTCTATTTCTCAAGTTTTTTTTCTGAATGCAGATAGTTTCTTTGTTCATAGGTCCTTAATAGTTAATTTGACTATTTATAATAGTCAAAATGCCTCTTAATACAACTTCTGGAAATTGTATTGAATTACCTTTCAATGAATAGCTTACTCATTAGGTAAATTCAGTTTATGGCTTGAACTATTTACCCAGAGCTAACTAATGTTTTCTGAACCGAGTACAAATTTAAGGGCAAGAAACACTATTTTTTTGCTAAAGTCACACTTTTATGCCTCATTTTATTGTATAATGGTGAACCTGAAGTCTCAAAAACTATCTCTGTGCTACCCACTACTAGTGAGGCCCTATCAGACTAGCTTCATCACCAAATGGTTGTTTGATATATGATGAATCTGTTTAGAGAGGCTGAAATATAGAAAAGTACAGGGGTCATCTACACTAATGGAACCATATAATTTTTTTAATTGCAAAAAATTTTAAAATAATTCCTGTTCGTTGTAAAGTGACATGTAATTGAAAGGCAGTTTGACATCCAGCAGTACCATTCAATCTGGGAACAGAGGAAATATTAAAATGGAAGAAAGGTGGCATGGTCACAACCAAGAGCCACTAAGTAGAGCATCAAACCAGAGCAACCGCCCAAATGGAGTTGTTGGAAAATATGAAACAATGCCATTTTATTACTTGTTGAATGAGGTGAAAGGATGAAGGAAAGAGCCAAAGTGCCAAATCAAGAGAAATTCAAGCTTGAAATTTTAAGAAGACCAAGGAAAGTGTTTAGAGTTTGCCATGCATTAAACAATACTTTGACATTATTTCTTCCTTTTTTTTTCAAATGCTTTATTAACTTCTGGTTTACATTATTCATTTCCACCAGATTTTGAGATGTAATTTTTCCCACAATTTTCACCTACCCACCACCCAAGAATAGCAATCCCACAGGATATCCTCTACTCCATTCTGCTGTCTCCCATATCTTCTCCCATACCACCTTTCACTTTTCCAGTAGGGCATAGTGAATCTCTATGCCCCAATGCCTGTATAACTTATTTCCCAATTTTATGTAAAATAGTATTAATAATAGTATTTATATATTTTTAAACATTTGCTTTTAAAACTTCAAATTCCAGATACATTCCCTACCTCCCTTGTCACCGACTCTTATGGGAAGATAAACAATTCAGTATATGTTGTACATGTATAAGTATGCAAAACATTACCATAGTAGATATATTGTAAAAGACTGGCTATATTTCCCTCCCTCCTATCCCACCTCTCACTTGGTCTATTCCCTCCTTTGATCCTGTCACTTTTCAAAAGTGGATGCTTCTAACTTCCCTTCAGTCTGCCCTCCCTTCCATCATCCCCCCTCTTATACCCTTCCCCCCTACTATCCTGTAGGGTGAGATATCCTATTTAGTATGTATGTCATTCTCTCCCGAGCCAAATTCAATGAGCATAAGGTTTTGCCGTTTTGCCTTCCTCTTCTTCCCCTCCATTCTAAGCATTGCCTCTTCTATGTAAGATAGCTTACTCCATTCTGTCTCTCCCCCATCTCCTCTTGATATAGTCCTCTCTCACCTCTTAATTTCACCTTTTAAGTATCATCCCTCCCTATTAAATTCAACCTGTGCCATCTATTTATACCTGATATATATATATATATATATATATATATATATATATATATCTCCACACATTCACATATTTATTCATATGCCCATATACCCTTCTTCAATTATTTTTATAGTGATAAAAGTTCATCAGGTACAATTATCATTTTTTCCATGTAGGAATGTAAATAGTTCAACTTTGATAAGTTCCTTATGATTTCTTTTCCCTGTTTACCTTCTCAAGCTCCTCTTGCTTCTTGTATCTGAATGTCAAATTTTCAATTCAACTCTGGTTTTTTCATCAACAATGCTTGAAAGTCCTCTATTCCACTGAATGATCACATCTTCCCCTGAAACACAACACTCAGTTTTGCTTGGTAGGTGGTTCTTGGTTTTAATCCGATCTCCTTTGCCCTCTGGAATATCATATTCTAGGCCCTTCAATCCCTCAGTGTAGAAGCTGAGAGATCCTGAGCTATCCTGACTGGGTTTCCACAATATTCAATTTTTTTCTATCTGGCTGCTTATAACATTCTTTCCTTGATCTGGGAATTCTGGAAAATGGCTATAATATTCCTAGGAGTTTTCTTTTTGCGATTTTTTCAGGAGATGATTGGTGGATTCTCTCAACTTCTATTTTGCCCTCTGGTTCTAAAACATCAGGTCAATTTTCCTTGAGAATTTCTTGAAGGGTGATTTCTAGGTTCTTTCTTTGATCATGGCTTTCAGGTAGTCCAATAATTTTTAAATTATCTCTCCTGCATCTATTTTCCACATCAGTGTTTATTCCCATGAGATATTTCACATTACCTTCTATTCTTTCATTTGTTTGTATCTCCTTAACAGCATCTTGATTTCTCATAAAGTCACTAGCTTCCATTTGCTCCAGTCTAATTCTGAAGGATTGATTCTCCTCAGTGAGATTAGGAGTCTAATGTTGGATTTTTCTGTTTATTTTGTTTCCTTTGCCTAGGCATGTTGCCACTCAATTACTTGAATTTTGGCCTTGTTGCCACAGTAGGCCTCTGCCACCAGACCATGGAGTTTCTGTCCTAAACGCTGGGATTTTCTCAGGTGCTGGAGGTATTAGTTGGTTGCCCTCTCTGAAGCCTGTACCCTCTCTGGCAAGCTTGTCACACACTCTAAGACCTCCGCACCAGATTGCAATCCAGATCCAAGAATGTTAAAGCAAGTGTTATTTCTCCCACCTCCAGACTGGTTGCCAGATCCCCCCCACAGTCCACAGCCTAGGAGCTGAAGTTGAAATGTGGTGCAAGCTATGCTGCTACTCAGCAGCTTCTCACTCTGGGGGATAGAGGCTTACTTGCTCTCCCAACTAGTAGGTCCCAAAGTCCACAGGGAATGGACTACTCACTTTGCCCTTGGCATCTATGTGTTGATTATTCTGGAAAGGCCACAGCTGTTGGTGTTCTGGATTCCCTCCAGACAGCTGCTGTTCAGGCCACCCTGTGGCTAAAACCTCCAGGTCATGTACAGCTGGGGTCGGCTCCCAGTGCACATTGGCTGCTCCCTGCCGGCCTACTGGACTGTCCTCAGCTGGAAGCTTTTCTGTGTCATTTTCTGGGTTCTGTAGCTCCAAAGTTTGTTCAGAGATTCTTTTATATAAATTGGAAGTGATGGGAGCCAGAGCAACACTGAAGCCCTCTTTCTACTCTGCCCTTTTGACCCCACTGCCAAGATAGATTTCTTAACACCTTTGCCTATACATATTATTTCCCAGTTGTATGTAAAAAACAATTTTAACATTTGATTTTAAAACTTTGACTTCCAAATTCTCTACATTCTTCCCTCCCCACCCACCCTCACTGGGAAGACAGGCAATGCAATAGAGGTTATACATGTGCAGTTATGCAAAATATTTCCATAATACTCCTTTTGTAAAAGACTATATTTCCCTCCATCCTATCCCACTTTCCATGTGTTCTATTTTTTCCTTTCATCCTGTTCCTTTTCAAAAGTGTTTGCTACTGACTACCCTAACACCCCCCCCCCCCTTATCTTCTTCCTCCTTACTTTCCTGTAGGGTAAGATACCCAATTGTGTATATGTGTGTGTTATTCTCTCCTAAACCCAACTCCAATGACAGTAAGGTTCACTCATTCCCTCTCACCTCTCCCTTCTTCCCCTCCATTGTGAAATATTTTCTTGCCTCCTTTATGTGAAATAATTCACCCCATTCTATTTCTCCCTTTCTCCTCCCAATAATTCCTCTCTCACCCCTCAATTTTATTTTTTCGATATTATTTCTTCATATTCAACTCATTCAGTGCCTTCTATCACCTATCTATCTATCTATCTAGCTAGCTAGCTATATTTCCTAAACCTACCCTAATAATGAGAAAAGTCTTATGAGTAACAAATATCATCTTTCCATGTAGGAATATAAGCAGTTCAACTTTAATAAGTTCCTTATGATTTCTCTTTCCTATTTACCCTTTCATGCTTCTCTTGATTCTTGTATTTGAAAGTGAAATTTTCTATTCAGCTCTTATCTTTTCATCAAGAATACATGAATGTCTTCTATTTCACTGAATATCCATTTTTTTACCCATAAATATTAAATGCAGTTTTGCTGGGTAGGTGATCCTTGGTTTTAATCCTAGCTCCTCTGACCTCTAGAATGTCATATTCCAAGCCCTTCAATCTATTAATGTAGAAGCTGCTATATCTTGTGCTGTCTGGATTGTACTTCCACAATACTCAAATTGTTTTTTTCTGACTACTTGCAATATTTTCTTCTTGACCTGGAAAGTCTGGAATTTGCCTAAAATATTCCTAGAAATTTTTCTTTTGTAATCTCTTTCATTTTCTGTTTTGCCCTCTGATTCTAGAATGTAAGAGGATTTTTCCTAGATAATTTCCTAAAAAGATGTATGTCCAGGCTCTTTTTTTGATCATGGCTTTCAGGTAATCAAATAATTTTTAAAATATCTCACCTGCATTGATTTTCCAGGTCACTGGCTTTCCAAGTGAAATATATCACTTTGTCTACTGTTTTTTTTTTTTTTTTTTTTTAAGCAATTGGGGTTAAGTAACTTGCTCAAGGTTACATGGCTAGTCATTATTTATGCATGGGTGCTCATTTTCTGAGGCCGGATCTGATCTCGGGTCATCCCAACTCCGAGGCCGGCACTCTTACTCACTGCGCCACCTAGCCGTCCCTTTAGGGCATTTGGGGTTAAGTAACTTGCCCAAGGTTACACGGCTAGGTTTTTTTTGTGTGGATTAAATGTCGGAGGCCGGCTCCGAACTCAGGTCCTTCTGATTCCAGGGCCGGCGCTCTATTCACTGCGCCATCTAGCCGCCCCGTCTACTGTTTTTTTCATTCTTTTGGTTCTGTTTTATAATTTCTTGATTTCTCATAAAGTTACTAGCTTCCATTTGCTCCATTCTAATTTTGAAGGGATTGTTATCTTCAGTGATTTTTTGGACCTCCTATTCCATCTGCCTAAATCTTCTTATTAAGGCACTTTTCTCCTCTTTGGCTTTTGGACCTCTTTTACCATTTGATTTCGTCTATTTTTAAGGTGTTATTTTCTTCAACATTTTTGGCTCTCCATTAGCAAGCTATTGACTCATTTTTAATGATCTTCTTGAATCACTATCATGTCTCTTCCCAATTTTTCCTCCACTTTTCTTACTTGATTTTCAAAATACTCTTTGAGCTCTTCTATGTACTGCAACCAATTCATATTTATCTTGAAAGCTTTTGATGCAGTAGCTTTGACTGTATTGACTTCTTCTGTTTCTATGTTTCGATCTTAGTCACCAAAGTCAGATTCTATAGCCTGATCTTTTTCTATGTTGTTTGCTCATCTTCTCAGTCAAATACTTGACTTCGTAACTCTTTGTCATGTCAGGACTCTGCTTCCTCTGGGGGTGGTGGAACATGATGGTGTATTGTCCCTGGATTCAGGGGTTTTATGTCAGCCACTTGATGCTCCACAGTCTGTGGACCTGGAGCTCAGGAAAAACCAGCAGCTCCTGCTGTTGCTGCCACCCACCTCTGCTGCCCCCAGGCTGGGCCAGACCTCAGACAGATCAAACTACTCTTTCACTGAAGTCCCACAGTTTTCCCACTGATCTTCTCTTCTGTCTTTGGTGTTTATGGTCTGAGAAGCCTGGAAACTGCCACAATTTCCAGTGATTCAGTGCCCTGAGACCTGCTCTGGTCCTGTCTGTGCTGGTATGACCCACACTAGATTGTGCTGCACTGTCAGTCCAGTGCATTATACACTTCCTGTCAACCTTCCAGGACATCTTGTACTGGAGATTTCATTTACCCTTTGATTTTGTGGGTTTTGGAACAACATAATTTGTTTAGAGTAATTTTGTAGGTATTTGGATAGGCTTGGGGGAAATGCCAGGCAAGTCTCGGCTCTACTCTGCCATTTTGGCTCCATCCCCAAATGTTTTTCTTCTAAGAAATGGATTCTAACAAAATAAGATTGCAGGGCATATCCACAGTGTTTGGTATCCTTGGAGGAGAAACATTCAATGTTTTTCTCATTTCCTGAATGAAAATCATTTTTACCCCTGAACTACTTTTAAAATCTTAATATGCTGGTCAGGGTGACTTCCTTTTCTTTGATATTGCCCTAGTAGCCCTTGTATTGAAAGGATGGAATTCTTCTCTATTACAACCCATGTGACCTTGGGCAAACGATATCATTTCACCTTTTGTCCCTCAGTGTCCTCCATTATAAAGTGAAGCATTTGTATCATAGGATCTGTATAATCTAGCTTAGACTCCCATGGGTTAGGTTTATTATGTAGGTAGAAAAATATAAGACTATAGAATCATTAATTTAGAATTCACACTGACTTTGGAGTCAATACAGCCAACATGCTACCCTATGCACAAATTTTGCAGTTGAGAAACTAGGGTCTAAATAGAGGAAAAGTGTCTTATCCCAAGGATACAACATAGTAAATAAAAAACACAGGATTCAAACCCAGAATCCCTTTTCTAACATCATTTTTCAGGGCTGAAAATTGGCTCCTAGCTAGTAGGACTTAAGCTCTATATTTTGTCTAATCTGCCTAAAGTGGGCATTCAGTTTTATCACCTCATTCAATTCCATAAACTTTTTTTGCTATCAATATGTAAAGTGCTATTCTAAGCTACTGAGATCCTTAACTTGGGATTATACACACACTCACACACACACACAAACATATATAAGCATATATTAATTATATCTTCATATATCCTATGAATATATTCATATATTAATATGGGTTACATATTTCATTGATTAATATGACATTTACATATATATATATACATATATAAAACTATGTCAATATAATAGCTTTCCTATGTAATCTTGTATATTTTATTTAGACACTTAAAACTTTCTCCTGATAAGGGTCCATAGGTTTCACCAGACTGACAAAGGGACCTGTGACACAAACAATGATAAAAATCCCTGTCTAGCGCTACAAAATAAAAAGGAAATCTCACTATCTTCAAAAAGTTTACAGTCAACAGACTATTGCCAATAATTTTTAATTAATATATTTAAATATCTTTCAAACCAGAGGTTTGTCAATGATTTTTACTAATTTATATAGTTGACATTGTTCTTGACACATAAAGCTTTTAGGTCCAATTGTTCCCCATTAACTTCAATGTCATTTCTTTGTCTGACTTGACCAATTTGAGTTCTCAGTATAGCTACATTGAACTGCCTGAATCACAACTCATCTATCTTCTGTGTCTGTCTCACTGACCCATAAATTTGGCAAAAGACACCAACGGCAAGTCTTATTAAAACCTGATACAATGGGGATGTCATTTGTCCATCCCTTCATTTTTACCTGTTCGGTTTTCAATTTAAATTTATTCACTATGGACCATATGATGCCCTATCATGCATGGAGAACAAGAAAAAAGGAAGAAAATCTATGGAAATCCATTTCAGGAAAGCAAGAGGGCAATTTACTACACAGCATGCCCTCCAATATGCACAAACAAGAACTTGTCATAGCCATCTGTAGTTGTGTTTACACAAAGACACATGCCAGCCAGAAACCAGAGGAAGTCTTGCTGAATTAATGGATATGTGGGAGCAGAGTATGTGTTTGCAAAGAAGGCAATGACTTTAGCATATACATGCAAGTCAATTAGCACGTGTGAAGAAACTTGGAATTGAAACTTATTTTTACTGAATATATGTGCATATATAAATATATCTATATATGTATGTGTGTATCTCTATGTATGTAATGTTTTTTTTAATACATCAAGAAGATTTGAAGGGATCCTTGCTGGCAGCAGAAAATATAGCTCAGTGGTAAAGAGAAAGCTTTGTATGTCTTGGCTTTGATTCCTGAAAACTAATTTTTCAATCCTTATGCATATTCCCAAAATAGACACTCAGTAAATAATTATAGAATGAATTAATGACATCCTTGCAAAAGCTGTTCAGGAATAGCCATGCTCTGTTGTATGGCTATGTTATTGAGTTTGAGTCAATGTGTTTGTTACTGATTGAGAGTTGAATTTGCCTGAGGCAGTACATATTGTAGCTTTCAATAGCATATGATCTAAGGCCATATGGGCATCATAATAAAATAGGAGGGATTTAAAGTTAACATGTCTAGGCTCAGAGGTGGACTAGTCTTGTGGCTAGAGAGTTGTTCTTAGATTCAGGATGTTCTAGGTTGAGCTTTGACTGACATATGATAGCTCTGTGATACTGGGGACATTACTGAATCTGTAAGTGCCTCCAGGAAACAATCCAAGAATCTCAACAGGAAACCAGTACTAAGCTGTATTGGTAGAGGTAGTAAACTCATTAAATGTTCACTAAACTTATGAAATCACCGGTTCAATACTTAAGAAACATGTATAAAGTGCCTACTATACACAACTGTTCTAAGTGCTGTGGATTAAAAAAAAAAGGCAAGAGACGGTACCTGCCCTCAAGGAGCTTACCATCTAATAAGAGAGATAACATACAGCAAATACATACAAAGCAAGCAATAGGCAGGATAAAAAGTAAATAATTAAAAGAGGTATATCACTGGAATTAAGAGGGGTTAAGACAGTGTTGGGATTGTGGGATTTTGATCGGAACTTATCAGAAGCCATGTAGGTAAGTAATTAGAAAAAAGAAAGAGACAGCATTTAAAGTATGGGAACAGGCATATAAATTGCCTGTATCTGGGTGATGTTGTCTTCTCTGTGGAACTGCCAGAAAAACAGTGTCACTGCATTGAAGAGTACATGTTGGGGAGTAAGTATAAGAAAACTGGAAAGGTATAAAAGGGCTAGGTTATGATAGGTATTGAAAAGTACACATTTCTTTGTTTCCTGGAAGCAATAGGGACCCACTGGAGTTTATGCCATATGGGAGTGGCATTATCATATCTGTGTTTTAAGAAAATCATGTAGGTAGCTGAATATAGGCTATCTTAGACTAGGTAGTCACTTGAAATAGGCATCCATTAGTATATTTATGTAGTAATCAAGAAATGAGTTGATGAGGGGCTTATTCCAGGGTCCTGGCATCATCAAAAAAAGAGGTGTATTTGAAAGATGTTGCAAAGATAAAATCAGTAAAACTTGGACACAGCTTGGATATTGGAGATAACTACTAAGCTGTGAGCCTCAGGGAATGGGATGATAGTGTTTCCCTTTATAGCAGCAATAGGTAAGGTAGGAGTTGGGCAATGTTTAGAGAGAAAATATTATTTGTTGTGTTGTGGGTGTATTGAGTTTAAGTTTCTACTGGACATCTCAGTCAAGATATCTGAAAGGCAGAGAGGTTAAACTGTTTATAAGCAGAGAAGGAAAGGTGAATTTTGGAATCATCAACCACTAATTCCAATCCCTCCTTTCCTCAAAGGAAAAACAGAGGAAGAATAACATTTGCACTACATATTTTCCTTGGAATTTCAATATTGTATTTGTTTGTTTGTGGGACAGCAAGAAGAATGTCAGTATGGCTTATTAAATATGCCAGTATTCATCTAATGTACTATAAGCATTAGGGATTTTATAGGGATTTTAAGTACTTTGCATCTAAATGAAATCTGAAACTTTTATAACAAACAGCATAATTAATAGCAGAACATTTTTTAAAATACTTGATTAGTTAGTACAGAAGCAGTGAAACTTCATGTTTACAAAAACTAGCAATATGAAAATAAAAGGAGGGGTTGGAGCCAAGAGGGCAGAGTGGAAACAGCACATCCAAGCCACTCTGCCCCCAGATTACCTCCAAACTATGTAAAAGGGGAATCTGAACAACTTCTGGAGCCCGAGCACCCACAGAACGACACAGAGAAACTAAGCTCCCGCTGAGGAGAGCCCAGCAGCCCTGCAGGAAGGACCAGCACAACAGTCTGGGGGCGGGCAGTACAGCGTGCAGAGCACAGTGAGCCGAGCAGCCAAGTGCCTGATTCGTGGTTTTAGCCCCAGGGCGGCAGGGCCAGCAGCCGGCTGATGGGACCCCAGAACACCAGCAGCTGTGGCAATTCCAAAATTATCAACATAGACATACCTAGGACAAAGTGAGAGGTTAGTGCCCTATGGACTTTGGGACCAGTATTTGGGGAATGCATCAGCTTCCTCCCCTGGGGGCTAGAAGCTGCTGAGGAGGCAAGCCATTTTGTAGTTTTCAAAGGCAGCTCCAGCTCCTGGCCTGCGAATTGTAGGGAGATCCAGCAATCAGTCTTGGGGGGTAATCGCTCTTGCTTTAACCTCCCTGGATCTGGATTGTGATCTGGGGTGGAGGTAATGGGTGGGTTTCCAGCTTGCCAGAAATGGAAGTTGCCCTGCACATGTTCTGGATGAAAATTCCTCTATGTGGCCTTAAAGCCATAGTGTGGCAACAAGCCCAAAAGGCAAGTAATTAAGTGGCAACAAGCCAAGACAAAGGAAACAAATTAAACAGAAAAACGCAACCCTAGACTCCTACTTTGGGGGCAAAGAGGGTCGAAGCATAGGGGAAGAGGACTGTGAGGTCAGAAGTCCTTCTCCAAAAACCTCAAGGGAAAACATGAGGGGGTTGCAGGTCATAGAGGACCTTAAGAAGGACTTTAAAAAATCAAATAAGAGAAGTGGAGGAAAAATTGGGAAGAGAAATTAGAAGGATGCAGGAAAAGTATGAAATGAGGGTCAAAAGCCTGACTGAGGAAAACAACACCTTAAAACATAGACCAACTCAAATGGCAAAGGAGGCCCAAAAGAGCAATGAGGAGAAGAATGCCTTAAAAAGTCGAATTTGCCAGATGGAAAAAGAATCTCAAAAGTTCACTGAGGAGATTCATTCTACCTGAAAGCCATGATCAAATAAAGAACCTAGAAATCACCCTTCAAGAAATTCTCAAGGAAAATTGCCCCGATGTTTTAGATCTAGAGGGCAAAATAGAGGTTGAAAGTATCCACCAATCACCTCCTGAAAAACATCCCAAAAAGATTACTCCCAGGAATATTATAACCAGGACCTGGCAGCTTCTACTATGAGGAGATTCATTCCTTCAGAGTTAGACTGGAGCAAATGGAAGCTAATGAATTTCTGAGAAATCAAGATGCTGTTAAGCAGATCCAAACAAACAAAAGATTAGAAGGCAATGTGAAATATCTCATGGGAAAAACCACTGACCTGGAGAATAGATCCTGGAGAGACAATTTAAAAATTATTGGACTACCTGAAAGCCATGATAAAGGAAAGAACCTAGAAATCACCCTTCAAGAAATTCTCAAGGAAAACTGCCCTGATGTTTTAGATCCAGAGGGAAAAATAGAGGTTGAAAGAATCCACCGATCACCTCCTGAAAAAGATCCCAAAAAGAAAACTCCCAGAAATATTATTGCCACGTTCCATAATCCCCAGATCAAGGAGAAAATACTACAAGCAGCCAGGAAGAAACAATTTCAAAAATACTCTATAAAGAAGTAAAGTAGACCTAACTAGTTATAGTGATATTGAGCATAGTTGGACTGTTCCAGTATAATAAAAAATACAATATAATCTATATTAATTTATACCTTGAGTGCCATGTTAATTAAACTACCAAAGGGTTATTACTTTAGGGGAACAGACAAATATCATCTTGAGGGGAAAAAGAATATAAATTAAAAAAAATAAACACTGTCTATCTAGATCTCTAATTGTACTTAAAAGTGCTTATTATTAAAAAGTGTACTTATAAAATTGAAAAGCTGATTAGGTAAATAATTTCC
Source organism: Gymnobelideus leadbeateri (assembly GCA_011680675.1). Lineage (NCBI taxonomy): Eukaryota > Metazoa > Chordata > Mammalia > Diprotodontia > Petauridae > Gymnobelideus > Gymnobelideus leadbeateri. Next base: position 6,362 of record WOXC01011650.1, on the reverse strand, counting down.
AGAAGGAAACAAATATATTAGCACAGTAGATCAAAACCTCTGGACCCCAACTAATTTCTGAGAAAAGAAACAGAAAAAAGGCAAATGCCAGAAAAAGTGAAAACAGTATGCTTTGATCTACATTCAGACTTTTCTCTGGATGTGAATAATTCTTTCTCTGTATGTGGATAGCATTTTCCATCATGAATTTTTTTTAATTGTCTTAGATCAAGCCTGTACAACCTGTGCCTCTCTGCCACTTACAGCTGCTTGCTGCATGCCAAAGGATTTCCTCTACACACAATGGATGTTTTCCTCTACAGTTTTTGTGGCAGCCTGAAATCCTTTGGCGTGCTGCCATCAGCTAGAGGAGCAGCCACTGGCTGTGGGTTATGCAGGCCTGTGCTAATGATTCACTATTCAAAGAAAAATAAAAGATTGTTGAGAAAATGCTAAAGCACTCTAACAGATATTATGTTTGTACCAAACATTTGTGGAGGAGTAATTCCAAGGTTTAGGAGACCCTGTTTTATAACTATGGTTTTTGCTACAGTACTAAAATAATTTTTTTTTCTATAAGCTAATGACAAATACCAAGCAGCTAGGTGGTACAGTGGATAGACTGTCTTCCCTGGAGTCAGGAAAAATTATCTTTGTGAGTTTAAGTTTGGCCTTAGACCCTTAATGGCTGTGTAACAGATCAAGTCACTTAACCCTATTTGCCTCAGTTTCCTAATCTGTAAAACAACCTGGAGAAGGAAATGGAAAACTACACCAGTATCTTTAGCAAGTAAACTTCAAATGGGGCCACAAAGAGTTGGAAACAACTGTAAACAATTCAACAACAGCAATGGCATATACTATCTCTTGGGGATGTGGAACATACAGGCAGGTGATCTGGAACTACAGTAAGAGTAGGAGTCACCCACAAAGTTAACCCAAGTTACCTTCTGGGGACCTGACCCTCAAGTGTAAATTCAAGTTAAGGGAACAACTCCCTCATGATACTATATGGAAAGCTATTTCTAAATTTGTTTGCTTGCTTTTAAGTATATAAAAAAGTCAACAGAATGGTGCTCTAATTGTACTGCTTGTCTATGTCTCACACTTTACTACCTTCTGTACTTGGTGCATTTTGTAAAAGCATTCTCAACACTTTTCTTTCCTTTTTTGCAGGGGGAGGGAGGGTGATCACTACAGCTGCCTCTAACTTGCAGACAAATTCCTTTAATTTGGAATGGCTTCCTTTCTTTAATCTTTTCATCCAATCCCCTCTGAAGATAATTAATTTAGCCAATCAGAAGTCAATTCCACTGTATTTTCAGTTGCCTTTATCCAATAGTCAAAACCTTGTACAATGATCATATCAAATGGAATGATATGAGTTGGAGGAGAGATTCCTTATATACATTATTGAGATTCACTGCTTTCTATACTAGTCCTTTGATTTGTTTTGTTTTTCTATTTTAACTTTTTAATATTAAAGAAAACTTCTTAATAACTCTTGTATACTTAAAGCTGCCTATGTATTTTTCCTCATCTCTTCAGGACTAAACTTCAACATTGTGATTAGGCAACATTCATTTCCATTTTAATAATTGTACTTTCCATTTTCATTGCTTTCAGATGATATATTTCATTAGATTTTATCAAATAGCCTATAGCATTTAAAATGAAAAAGTCATCCATCATAAGTCCATGCTTAATGTGAGGGATCCTTTGAATTTTCTGCATTTTTTAAATTTAATTTTTAAAAATCACCCCTCGAAGGAATTGTGACACTTGCATGGTATCGTGTGTGCATATATTTTCTCATTTTTATCTTTTTTATGACATCAGTATTGAATTTTTGCACATTGTATTTTTTTAAATGGATGAGTAAATTTCTAGGAAGAAGATGTGTGAGTTCTGTCAGTCCCTATTTATAGAATCAAAGGGTCATTGCTTATCTTGTTCTGCACATTGCAGACCTGAGCCGAGTATGAGTTCCTTTGAAGTCAGTAGGGGCTGAGCTCTTAGAACAGCTTCTCTTGATACTGAAGAAGAGAAGTGTTTTTTTTTTTCCTCCATCAATAATATTTTTGTCTTTTTAAATTTACTATGGTGTTTTTTTAAACTAAGAAATTGATTTTGTTTACTTGTGGAGGATCTAATACAGTAAAAAAAAAAGCAAAACACTACAATTTATACAAAAAGAAAATGTTTGTTTTTTTTTCTTTAAGAAAGAAGATTATTCTATTCTGTACTACTTGATTCAAGTTCTTTGCATTATAGCATGTTAAACAAAATAGATATTAAACTTAAGTATCCAGACAACATTTTATTCTGCAAATCTATAAGAATATGAGTCATTCCCCAATTGATAAATGGTTAAATGATGTGAACAGACAGGTGTCTGATGAAGAAATCAAAACAATTTATAGTGATATAAAAATGCTCTAATGTAAATTGATTAAAGAAATGCTAATTAAAATGATCTAGATATAATGTCATACCTACCAAACTGGCTGAAATGATTGAAGAGAAAGTGACAATTATTGGCTGTAGGAAAATGGGGGCACTGATATAAAGTTGGTGGAACTGTGAAGTGATCCAAGAATTTCGGAGAGCAATTTGGAATTATGCATAAAGAGTTATTAAACTGCCTATAATTTTTTAACCAGCCATAACAGTACTAGGTCTATTTCCTAGGGAAAAAGGAAAAGAATTTATATGTTCTAAAATATTTATAACACTTCTCTGTGGTCAGAGAACTGGAAATTGGAGAGGGGGAATCAATTGGGGAATAGCTGAACAAGTTGTAATATTTGATCATGATAGAACATTATTCAATAAGAAATGATGAACTCATTGACTTTAGAAAAAAAAGACATGGATAGACTTGCATGAAATAATGCAGAGCAAGATAAGCAGAAGGAAGAGAACGTCATATACAGTAATAGTAATATTCTTTTAATAACAACTTTGAGCAATTAAGTTATTTTGACTACATTAAATACCCAAATTATCTACAAAAGACATAAGAAGAAAGGCCCTGCATCCAGAAAAATAACTGATAAGTTGAAGTATGTAGAGAATGATTTTTCATATACATGTAAGTAGAAACATATATACACGCATACATTTGCATCTAATGGTACCCATATGTAGGGCAGGGTGAAGTGAGGGACGAAAAAAAGTAAAAAAAAATATACATGATGACTTTATTATATATTTGAAAGGAAAAACAAATTTTACATAATACTTATAGTTTCATCTTTTTTCTATTTTATAGAAATGCTTATTTTATTTAATAAATTAAAACTAAAATAATATATATGTTATCTACAGGCAAATGAAATGTTCAAGTATAAAAAGAAACATTTAAGCAACTGACACTTTTAATAAAATCCATTCACTTATTCTGCATATTTTAAGTAGAAAAATATGGTAATTTTTCAAAACTTCAATACAAATGCATATTATAGGAACCTTGCTTTGAAGAAATATTTCCTCTAATCTCCAAACAACCTTTATCAGATTGTAAAGGAACTTTCCACCTGATGAGAAAAATAGATCACAGAGAGACATCTAAAAATAAAGCTATTAGGATATATCAAATTAGTCATTTGTCAGCTATATTGTAGGCAACATTGGGGAAAAGGGATAGACCTGCCAAACATGGAAGCCTCCTACAGCATCCCTGTGCTGTTGGAACCAGATTTTCACTCACTAAGGCACAGTAGAAACCAAATCCATCCTTGTAAAATGAAGAGTATAATTTAACCAGAATTATAATAATTACTCACAAATTTGAGCAACTAATACACTTTTATGAATTATTCAATTAACCACTTCCCTGTAACTCACCAAATTTATAGATAAATACCTAGACATTGATATTCATAAAGTTTCCAATTAAAATCTTAGATCAAATATCTTTTAATACTGCAGATGTTTTCAGTTTTTCATAAATATATATATATGTATATATATATATGTAAGCAGATAAATAGAAGTATAGGTATGCTAATATGTAGGTTTCTAATTAAATTATATCTAATTAATTTTATAGCTTACCACACTACACCTAATTAGTACACGAAACACTTTTAAGAAACAAAGGCAAGATGGTAAAGTGGAATCAAGAAGTTTCCTGAGTTCTTCCCAGTTTTCCTTGGAAATCGTGTTAAATCAATCCTCTAAACAGGTTCTGGAGTGACAAAACATACAAAAAGATGGATTAAACAATTTTACAGCTTAAGGTAACTTAGAAGAACTTTAGAAAATGTCTGTCTCAGCTGGTTAAAGGGGGAGTGCAGTGTAGTGCAAATGGTGTTAGGGCAAGAGACTGGGAAGCCAGCTATGAGGTCCCAAACCCCAACAAAGATGGCAAATTGTCAGTCCCCCAACCCAGACATTAAAGGTACAACTGGTGTGGGCCACCCCAGCACAGCGGGCAAGCTACCAGCACCTGAGGCCCTGGAATGGAAAGCCTGTGACCAGGGCTCCCCCACACAAGAAGCTTAGGACAGTGCCCCTTGTGTATCAGGAGAACAGACAAACTTTTAAAAACATTACACGCCCCCCAAAAAAAGACCATGATCATCAAAAGCTACTATGAATACAGCGAAGATCAAAAGAAAATCAAGACAACAATATCAAAATGCCTACATGTAAAAACTCAAAGGGGAATATAAATTAGTCTCAAGCCCAAAAAGTCCAATTAGGAGAGCTCAGAAAGGATTTTTTTTAATTTTAAACAAATACTTTATTAACTTCTGTTTTACATCATTCATTTCTGCCAGATTTTGAGTTACAATCATTTTCCCCCCATTATTCCCCTACCCAACCTCCCAGAATAGCAGTCCCACAAGATATCGCTTCCTCCAATCTGCTCTCTCCCATACCTTCTCCCATACCCCATCGACTTTTCCATTAGAGGAAGGTGAATCTTTGTGTCCCAATGCCTGCACATCTTATCTCCCTATTACAAGCAAAAGAGTATTAATAATAGTATTTATATATATTTGAAACATTTAATGTTAAGACCTCGAATTTCAAATCCATTTCCTTCCTCCCTTGTCACCCATTCCCTCTTGGTATATAAGTAATTCAGTATATGGTGTACATGTCTAGCTATGCAAAACATTATCATAGTAGATATATTGTACAAGGCTGCTTATAATTCCCTCCCACTCATCCCACCCCCTACCTGGTCCATTCCCTACATGTTCCTGTCCCTCTTCTATAGTGGGTACTTCCAACCTCCCCTCCCCCCAAGGATGCCCTCCCATCCATCATCCCTCCTCTCCTCCCCCTTCCCCCTATCCTGCTGCAGGTTGAGATATCCCATTTAGTATGTATGTCATTTTCTCCCTGAACCAAATTCAATGTGAATGTGGTTTTGCCTTTTTAGCCTTCCTTATTCTCCCCCTCCTTTGCACCCACTTCCCTACATGAGATAGTTTACCCTACCATGTCTCTCCCCATCTCCTCTTGCCACTTTCCTCTCTCACCTCATAATTTCATCCCTTGAGTACTCTCCCTTCGCAACAAAATCAACCTATGCCCTCTATGCATATATAACTGTAACCATATACACACACATTCACATATGTATTCATATGACCACACCCCCTTCTTCCATTATTTTCATAGTGAGAAAGATATCATCAGTCACAGATATTGCTTTTCCATATAGGAATGGAAATAGTTCAACTTTGATAAGTTCCTTTTGATTTCTTTTCCCTGATTACCTTCTCAGGCATCTCTTGCTTCTTGTGTCTGGATGTCAAATTTTCTATTCAATTCTGGTTTTTCCTCAAGAATGCTTGAAAGTCCTCTATTCCACTGAATGACCATATTTTCCCCTGAAACAACATACTCAGTTTTGCTGGGTAGGTGACCCTTGGGTTCATTCCCAGTTCTTTTGCCCTCTGGAATATCATATTCCATGCCCTTCGATCCCTCAGTGTAGAAGCTGCCAGGTCCTGTGCTATTCTGATTGTATTTCCACAATATTGAAATTGTTTCTTCCTGACTGCTTGTAGTATTTTCTCCTTGACCTGGGGATTCTGGAACCTGGCTATAATATTCCTGGGAGTTTTCCTTTTGGGATCTTTTTCAGGAGGTGATCGATGGATTCTTTCAACCTCTATTTTGCCCTCTGGATCTAAAACAGCAGGGCAATTTTCCTTGAGAATTTCTTGAAGGGTGATTTCTAGGTTCTTTCTTTGATCATGGCTTTTGGGTAGTCCAATAATTTTTAAATTGTCTCTCCTGGACCTATTTTCCAGGTCAGTGTTTTTTCCCATGAGATATTTCACATTGCCTTCTATTCTTTCATTTGTTTGGATCTGCTTAACAGCATCTTGATTTTTCATAAAGTCATTAGCTTCCAT